>CM035420.1:82861961-83391961 GCA_020310875.1 Ceratopteris richardii | reverse complement strand
TCTTTATATTACCTTATATAGTATTTCCAAATGAATTATCTTCTTCTCAAGTTTTTAACTTTTAGATTTCTAAACTACTATCTATGATAGTCTGATGACTTTCCAACTTTGAACATGGCTCTAAGGTAACTCAAGGTAGACTCTTTTGGAGTTTCATAAAAAGTAGAGATTTCTACCTCTATATTTTCTGGCTATTCAAAAAGAAAATTTCTCAATATATAAAGGATTTTGTTACTCCATGTCTTGTTCATTTGACACTCTAAGATAGACTTGTTCTTCTACCTTAAAGTTTAATTCTTTCCTTTGAGGAATAGCATAGACTCTAGCCATATCCTAAGCTACCCTAATGCTATCGTTAGAAATTCTAACCATATCCTTCATATCCTCAAAGAAATGATTTGCAACTTCAAGTTTCTCATATAATTGCTATCCTATTGCATAAGGAACTCTTGGATGAAACATGTACTCTCATAAGTTAGTTTGACATTTATTCATATATGCTTATAGTATATCCTTAAGAATTTGGCTAATCCTTTTAGTTTTCCCATCTATTTTAGAATGCTCAAGTGCACTCATCAAAGTTTTGGTATCCAAACTTTTGAAGATTATTCTCCAAAAGTGGTAAGTGAACTTCCTAACATGAACATAAACAATGTCTAAATAAGGACTATAAAATTAGTATAGGTTCTCTACAAATAATGAATCCAACTTTGGTGGCTTCACTATGCTACATATTCAAATAAACATAGCCATCTTGGTTAAGCTATCCACAATTACTCAGACAAGGTCACGCCCTTTCTTTCTTAGATAATACTACAATGAAGTCCATGGAGATACCCTCCCACTTTCTATCAAGAATATCCAATGGGTAGAGAAGGTATGCTAATTTTTAACAAGATCATAAGTCTTGTTAAATAATGAGTATCTAGGACTAGGGGCTTCATGAAACTTAGAAAGAAATTTCTTTCAAAAGTCTAAATATTAAATGACACACACCTTTCCTGTATACTATAGATATCTATCATGGAAATTGTACTATTCCACTTGAATAATTATTGAGTACTCATTGATATGCCATCCTCATTGGAAATCTAGATGGCTAGAACCCCTTCCATGGGTTCTCAAATATTGAAATATCCAAGATAATTCCTACACTTTCCTCAAATGGACTCCGAAAGCTAACTAGTGAGCTGAGTAAAACTCAATCCATTGAGCATAGGCAAGTGGCTACCTTAATCAGCTAGTACATTAAAATCTCCCTTCCTAGACTTAGCTCATAATGAAAATTTTGAAAGGTCCCTTCCCATCAAGACTTATGAATTTTTAAGTCTCTTTGACTACAGAGCTACTTCATGCTTTGTTCATCAAACACTACTATGACCTTGGTATCATACAAATAATCACACCTCTTCTTCAAATCATGGATAATTGCATACAAATACTTCTCATTAGGGCAAAAAGCCACCGAAAAGGGGCTGTTTGCTAATGAGAGATTAAGGAAATTGACAAATAGAGTCTTTCCATGTGTACAAGAATATAACATTGTTGTCTCCTTTAACCGTATGAAGAAATTATTTTTTTAAGAGAATATGATCTAAAAGCGTCGCGAAAGTGATGAAGATTCTTGTATTCAGTGTACAATTTCTTGGTTTGATGCAAAAAAAGATATTTTTGCACATCACACAATGCATATCTTTAAAGTTCCAAGAAGGAAATGATTTTTGAAGATACGAAATATTTTTGGGTTCACGAAATTCCATGGTCATTTGGCGACAGGGTTTACATCAAATCAAAAGTTTCCACGTGTAGAAAGCCCTTTTATCTATAAATGTTGGCAAAGTTTGTGAATGTCGGTTTCTCGCTTTGAGCATTCACATCTTCTCGATTCTAATGGCTTCTTCTTCTTGTCGTCCTTCCAATCATGTAACCTCATGTGAGGTTTACAACAGAAGAGAGGATTCCTTATGTAAACCTCTTTCTGTGAAGTTAAATGAATGAGTAACTATGCTTCCTAGCTATAGAGGTGCCCATAAAGTCAAGCATGCTAAAAGAGACGACACAAGAAACCATTGCAGGGGACTTATTCTTAGTTTGAAATTGAAGAGATGCGGTTGGTTTGCAAGAGTACAACATGTGTACAACGCTAAGGATCTTCTTCTGGAAAAGCATATGCAATTCCCTTTGTACTGTAAGTGAAGTTTTACAATGATCGTCTATCATTTCAGTTGGTTTTGTATAACAACATATATGTTTCTGTATTGCAGATATTTTTCCTTCCAATATTTTAGAGTGGCAACCTCTTGAATGTTTAACACGAACATTCAGATTTCTTCGTAAGGAATATGCAGAGCTTATGTATGCAGACAAATCTGCTCAAGTTTTCAATAGCACAGAGTTATTTGTCCATTTTTCATATTATCAGGTGCCATTAGGGAGGAGCTCTTATGGAAATCTTATACATTTGCCTAGTCCTTGCATCTCTTCATTAGATTGGGATGCTTCTGATCATTCAACAAAAGGTGGAAAAGAAAGCTTGGACTTTGGATAGCCTTGGACTCAGAGGAGAGCTGTCCAGAAGTACTGATTCATCCAGATTTTCAATCTAGAAAGATAATTATCACTGCAAATTGGAAATTCAAAAATGTAAGGGAGCTCTAGAATACCTTGATGAGGCATCATCACAATTCAAATTCTCAATTGATGATGCAATAGTTAACATTAGATTAGAGAAAAAACATTATCTTGCATCAAGTTGCAACCCTTTAGATTGTAACAAGTCTCCTTCTTTAAGAAGATTTTTTTCAAACTTCCATTGATTTTTCTTTGCAGAATGGTGACTAAGAATGTGACTGATTACATCACTTCAATTATGTCTTTTTATGGACTATATTCATATTGGCATTTTTTTGTTTAATTTCAAGATTCTGAGGAGGTTTCAATGGTGCAATGATTATACAGGAATTTGCATATGACAAAATGGAAAAGATTGGATGACACGACCGATACAAGCGATACCGGCCATCCGAAATTCTCTGATTTCCCATATCGCTTGCATCGGTCGTGTCATAAAAACTTCTCTATCCTCCTCACATTTAACTTTTCTGCAGGATGGTGACTAAGAATGTGAATGATTACATCACTTCAATTATGTCTTTTTATGGACTAGATTCATATTGGCATTTTTTGTTTAATTTCAAGATTGATGAGGTTTCTATTGTGCAATGATTATAAAGGAACTTGCATGAGTAAATTCTAGGTGATTCAAGAATATAAACCAAGAAATTCTTACATAATATATCTCCCCTTTTAGAACCTTTTTCCAGACTTCCATTGATTTTCTTTTGCAGGATGGTAACTAAGAATGTGACACATTACATCACTTCAATTATGGCTTTTTATGGACTATATTCTGATTGGCAATTTTTTTGTTTAATTTCAACATTTTGATGAGGTCTCAATGGTGCAATCATTATACAGGAACTTGCATATGAAAAAATGGATGGTATGAAAAAATGGAAAAGACTGGATGACACGACCGATACAAGCGATATGAGCCATCCAAAATTCTCCGATTTCCCCTATCGCTTGCATCGATCGTGTCATAGAAACTTCTCTATCCTCTTCACATTTAACTTTTCAACAAGAATAAAGCAAAAACCACACAAAATAGACATTTTGATGATAGGAACAATTCAATTTTGCTTGAACCATGCAATGAAGTCACTTTTGTTTAGTTCTCAAGAGGTCAATTCAACATTACATTACTCAAGGCATATAAATATATTACAATGTATCTATGTACATTTCATGAGTAATAAGCTTTGAATAGAAATATATTTAATCCTTCTTGAGCCTTTTGAATGAACTTGTCTCTAGCAAATCTCCTCTATATCTGAGGTACTCTTTTCTCCTGTAGACAATAATACTTTGAACATATGACACCCCTACAGCCATTGCATAGCTTGAGTAACAAAGGAAGTAGCCTGCCCTTGAAGCATTGAATCCTGGGGCATATCCAAAAATTCTTAATGCACCTGTTCTTTCAAGTAGAAAAACTCTGTATGCATTAAAGGGTATTGAAGTAAAACCCTTGTATCTTGAAAGAGTCCTCAAGGAGAATAATGAAAAACCTACCTCTTCACTATACTGCTTATGAATAACACAAAATAATTTTGGATTCAGTTTTGGAAGTTAGTGGATCACTGAATGAATATCCATCTTTGTCTTTCCTTTCTTCTCTATGGTTTTCCTTGTTCCCTTCCCCCTCCCAATGTAGTTGTCTTCATCCAATATAGATATCTGTGGAAAAAATTGAAAATCTAGGTTAGAAAAAGTAAACGATCTTTTAAATTCATAGAAATAACTGGAAATAGAAGTAGAAACAAAGCATGAGATACGACTGATCCAAGCGATTAGGGTCATCAGAGAATATCCGATGGGCATAATCGCTTGCATCAGTCATGTTTGATTTATCATCCTTAACTTTATAGAAACATATAATTAATGTTGAAAATAATATTTATAAACACATTTAGTTGTTCTATATGGAGCATTCATTCATATAGCTATAAATATGATACTTGATTGGACACAACCAATTCAAGTGACTAGGCCCATCAAGGAAGCTTGGATGGTCCTAATCGCTTGAATTGGTTGTCTCCAAAGGAGGTCATCTTGAAGCTTAGATTGCATGTGAACTTTTGTATCTTATTATTGGTTAAGAATTTGGAGAAGATAATGCTACCATTGCGTTCGGAACGTGTCAAAACCCTAAGATTGACTGTCTATTTGCATGATTTCGATACCCAGAGGTCTTGATAAGCCTTTTTGTATTGATTTCCAGACACGACTGATGCAAGCGATTAGGCCCATCCAACATTTCCAGATGAGCCTAATCGTTTGCATTGGTCATGTCCTAGATTCATGCACAAATAGGCTCATCAAGACCTTTCCATATCAAAATTTGCATGATTTTGATACCCAGAGGTCTTGATAAGCCTTTTTGTATTGATTTCCAGACACGACCGATGCAAGCGATTAGGCCCATCCAACATTTCCAGATGAGCCTAATCGCTTGCATTGGTCATGTCCTAGATTCATGCACAAATAGGCTCATCAAGACCTTTCCATATCAGAATCATACAAATAGATAGTCATTGATAAGCCTTTTTGTATTGATTTCCATACACAACCGATGCAAGCGATTAGGCCCATCCAACATTTCCAGATGAGCCTAATCGCTTGCATTGGTCATGTCCTAGATTCATGCACAAATAGGCTCATCAAGACCTTTCCATATCAAAATTTGCATGATTTCGATACCCAGAGGTCTTGATAAGCCTTTTTGTATTGATTTCCAGACACGACCGATGCAAGCGATTAGGCCCATCCAACATTTCCAGATGAGCCTAATCGCTTGCATTGGTCATGTCCTAGATTCATGCACAAATAGGCTCATCAAGACCTTTCCATATCAGAATCATACAAATAGACAGTCAATCTTAGGGTTTTGGCATGTTCCTCCAGATGTAATGGTAGCATTAGGTTCTTGATTCCGAGCCAATAGTAAGATAGGGAAGTTCATGACCGATGCAAGCGAAATAAGCTAGTCAAAGGTAGGTCAAACGCGTGTAATCGCTTGTATCAGTCATATCGGGTATGTAGCACAAGTATGCATGGGTGATGAAGAGAGAAATTCTATGAAGGTTGAAAATGTGAAATGGTGAACGGGACCCATATTTATAGTCGAGAAGGATCGGGTAATGGTCACATGACGTGGACCAATAAGTGAGTGCCAGGTGGCAAAAGACATTGGGAATCACAACGGCTAGATGATGTGGCCCACTCAAATGATGCCACATGGCATTGTAACATTGGGATTTGCAACGGCTAGATGACATGGACCAATCACACATTGCCACATGTCACCAACGGTCAAATCATCCTAGAGACCTATTTAAGCTCTTCTATTCACTTTTTTCATTTTTTGTGAAACTCCTTGCTACCATCAACTTACCGTTGTCTTCGTGTAGTGCCCCTTCTCTTTTCCTTTCTCTCTTTGTGGCATGTGAGCAGTGGGCAGAACCCACCGACACTCTGAGCTTGAGATCTGAAGAAGATAGAAAAGAAAGAGATTAAAAGGAGATCTCTCATATGCCTTAGGCTCCATTGGGCTGCAGCTTCAAGGAATGTTCCATCCCGTTTCATGGACATAATGGTGTTACGGGCAGTTGTTGCTTTCAATTTTTGCTTTCTCTTTTATCGCCACCTTAGTGACTTGTTTTATCTATCTTTCCCCCTCTCTCCCCTCCACTTCCCCCCCTCACCTCGCCACTCACCCCCACCAATTTCCCCGCCTAATCCCCCTCAGACCCCGCGAGCTATCTCTCTCTCTCTCTCTATTTCTCTCTCTCTCTCTCTCTTCCTTCCCCTCCACTCAATTCCACCCCGCCCTCCACTCTCCCCCTCCTCTTCTCCTCCATTCACCTCCACCCGCCCCCTCTACTCTCCTCCACCCGCCTCCCCCCACCCACAAACCCCGCCCAGACCCCGCCCCCCCCCACACCCCCCGCCCCTAGCCCACAACCCCCCGCCCCCCCCCGCCCACAACCCCCCCACCCACAACCCCCGCCCCCCCTCCCCCCGCCCCCCTTTACTCCCCCGCAAGCTCCCCCCTCACACCCCTCCCCGCGGCCTCCCACAACCCCCGCCCCCCGCCCCCTGCCCACAAACCCCCGCCCCCCCCGCCCACAACCCCCGCCCCCCCCTCCCCCCCCCGCCCACAACCCCCGCCCCCCCTCCCCCCGCCCCCCCTGCCCACAACCCCCGCCCCCCTCCCCCCGCCCACAACCCCCCGCCCCCCCCCCCCACCCACAACCCCCGCCCCCCCTCCCCCCGCCCACAACCCCCCGCCCACAACCCCCACCCCCCCTCCCCCCGCCCCCCCGCCCACAACCCCCGCCCCCCCCCTCCCCCCCCCAATCCCCGCCCCCCCTCCCCCCGCAACCCCCGCCCCCCCACCCCCTGCCCCCCTGCCCACAACCCCCGCCCCCCCTCCCCCCGCCCCCCCCAAGCCCCGGCCCCCCGCCCACAACCCCCGCCCCCCCTCCCCCCGCCCCCCCCGCCCACAACCCCCACCCCCCCCTCCCCCCGCCCCCTCCGCCCACAACCCTCGCCCCCCCAACCCCCCGCCCCCCGCCCACAACCCCCGCCCCCCCTCCCCCCGCCCCCCCCCGCCCACCACCCCCCCCCCCCCCGCCCACCACCCCCGCCCCCCCTCCCCCCCGCCCCCCCCACCCACAACCCCCGCCCCCCCTCCCCCCGCCCCCCGCCCACAACCCCCGCCCCCCCTCCCCCTGCCCCCCCACCCACAACCCCCGCCCCCCCCTCCCCCCGCCCCCCTTTTCCCACAACACCCGCCACCCCCCACGAGCCCCTCTCACCCCACCCTCCCCCTCTCAACCTCACACTCAGATCCACACACACACACACATACATATGCACACACACCCACACAATCCCATGCACACTCACACACATACACACACATCCTCACATGTATACACACACCCCCACACACACACTTCCACACACGCAAGCCCCCCTTTACTCCCCCGCAAGCTCCCCCCTCACACCCCTCCCCGCGGCCTCCCACATCCTCGCCCCTCACACACTCACATCCCCACACATGCACACATACCCCCTCGCCTGCACACCCACTCACACACACACATACATATTTCTCACTCACACACATGCATACACACACCCACATTCACACACATGCATACACACATACCCTCACTCACACCCACCCCCGCACATATACACGCTCACACACAATCACATAGTGGGTTAATGCAAAACTCTGGAGGCAATTCTTCCTTCCCAGCCATCTCAGGAGATGACAGAGATGGAGCTTGATGTATGTGAGGAAACCATTCTGCAAGATGTTAGCATGGAAGAAGAAATGAAGAGAGAACAACATCAACTCATGCATGAGGCTTATGAAGAGGAGGAAGAAGCTCCTTCTGGTCCAAGAGTTCAGTGTGTTCCATGGTTATCAGTCATCATCAGGGCTAATAAGGACTTGAAATTAAAGTGGAATGGTTAAAAGTGAAAGTAGATAATCAAATGTCACTGCCTACCATTCACGGCTACTACCTAATTTTGTGGATCCAATTCAAATCAAGAGGAATATTTGACCTACCCCCTAAGTTTGGGAGATCAACCGGTGCGTGGTCAGTGGACGAGAAGATTTGGCAGGGCTCTCTTGGCCTATTGAGGCCTATAAAAACAATGGATTTAGGCTCAATTGCGGTACAAAAAATTTTGGTGGATACATCATTTCGGTTACACCTTACGTTCGTGCAGAAGTCCCCTCTTGCACTTTGTGGCTTCAAGTCTACTGTAGGAAGTCACTCCGTGGTGTGGATACAGAGTGTGGGCTTCCTAGTGGAGGACTAATAGCTCTAAAGTGCAAAGAGGGTGGCTTGGTTATTCTTCTATGTGGGTCAATATCGTTGTTACGCTCTATTCTCTTGAGAAATTTTCTTTACCTCTTGTATTGTTCTGGGTTATTCTGCAAATAATTGGCCCTTATGCTGATCTATTGTATTGGAGTTAATACTTTTAGGGTGGCTTGTTAGCCCTAATCTTGCATTTTTTTTGAGCATCACTCTGCCCAACCTTGTAATCGTCTGATTCAAATCAAGAAGTATATGGTCTTCCTTGGTCATTGGTTGTCCATATTTTCTGAAGTATTTACCACTCTGTGTAATCCGTGTTATCTACCTGCTCACAGAAATGTTAAAGGGTATATTTCCCTAAAGAGAGCCCCCCTTGAGTAGGTGACGTACTGGATGTGTTTAATCTTTATTCTCTATCTTCGTTAAAAAGCAGATACCCCAGTACCTCCTCTACAGTTTGGCATGCACGGTGGGACCTTTGCATTTTTGTAAGAGGTATTCTGCCCTATTACATTTGCAAGTAGGTACATGACCCATACACGGGCAGATAAGGAGTCTCTTCGTGTTCGGAGGAGCCTCAACAAGTTAGCAGTAACCACGGCTAGTAAGTCTACCTCCCCTTTGCCTTCTCTAAATTTGTCTATTGATTTGGGTGCGACACCATTGTCAAAAGAAGGGTATAGGAGAACTCTAGACTTCTCCTCAGATACGTCAAAAGAAACCCCAGTACAAATGGAAGACCTCTCTCATTTGCTCTCCAGATTAAATATCAAATTCCCTACCTTCAAGGGACAAGCTTATAAGGATGCCGATGATCATGTGAGGAGATTCATCTCTTTATGTTGTGGACGAGGTCTGCAGAATAGAGAGGATGCAATGTTGGAACTTTTTCCATCCACATTGGAGGGTCTTGCAGATAAATGGTATAGTCAATATGCAGATGGCTATTTCACTACATGGGAGGCTCTAAAGGCGGCATTCTCACAGACATTCCGACCAAGTGATTCTTCGGAAAGAGCTCTACATCAGCTAGAGAATTTGAAGCTAAGATCAGGTGAATCTTTTCATGAACTTCACACTAGAACAAAAGCACTTGTTGCACGTCTGCCACATGCTCCAGGTGACTTTTTGGTTAAAAAGTGGATAGAGAAGGCTCTGACTAGGTCATCTCAACAGAAGCTTCGTGAGTCTCTTAGATTGGATGCCACCCTCAATGATTTTGTTGCTGCGGCATCACGCATTGAAGAAGCAAGGCAACATTTTGAAGGGGATACACAACAAAAGTATGCTGTAGATCTGGATCCTATTGAGCAACTAAGGAGGGAACTGGAAGCATTGAAGATGCAACAAAATCAACAAGAAGAGAAGGTCTTGCCACCACTGCGTCGCACTGATGATGAAGTAGCTCAACTTCGCCGAGAATTAGAAGATTTGAGGACTACTCAGGATATAAGGAGACAAATCTGGTGTACAATCTGTAATAACAATGGACATTCCAATGCTAATTGCCCTATTAAGGTAAGCTGTCAATTTTGTGGAAAAGATGGTCATGAAGCAAGGGATTGCTACTACCTCAAGGGTACACAGCAGAGAGGTAACCCTCAAAATTTGGATTCATATTATGCTAGTACTTCAAATACATCTAATAGAGAGGAGAATAGGCCTGCAAAGCCCAGATATAATAGACCTTTGATGTGCTATCATTGTGGTGAGTATGGTCACATGCAAAATAGGTGTTCTCTCCCAGAAGATGCACCCCCTTGTCAACATTGTCCAGAGGCCAAGGATCATTATACCAAAGATTGCCCAAGAGGTCGTCCTGCTCCAATTCATATGATCGCAGTCTCTCCACATGAAGAAGGAAAAACCACTCAGACTTATGCTGTTTCATCCTCTGCAATGCCCATGATGACTAGAGCTACGCAAGCAGCTGCAACCCAGAGAGATGAACAACAAGGATTTCAAGATAAAGAGGAAGAAAAGGGGTCTGGATGGAAGGACCAAGCACAAATTGAAAGAGCTTATAATAAAATGACTACTTCTCTAAAGGGCCAACCAACAAGTCTGCAAGAAAACACTCAGGAGGTAAACATTGAACAGATCTTGAAAGGTATTCATCACAAGGTTAGTCTATATGAACTTATAAGGATGGATTCAAAAATAAGAAGTGACTTACTGAAGATTATACACTCTGCTCATTTGGTCCAATCACCTAGTATAGATGGTTTCATGGTTGATTTTCCCCCTACACCCTTAGCAGACTACCAAAGTTCAAGATTATCAGTTTGTATAAAGGATGAAGCTCTTACAGGTGTGATCATAGATGGAGGCTCTGGTATCAATTTGATGCCAGATTTTACAATGAAGAAGCTAAATTTGAACCCCACCAAAATGGCACCATTTACAGTTACACTAGCAGATCAACATCGGGTTGTGCCTCTTGGCATTATTGAAAAGGTACGGATTGAAAGAACTTGGAGAAGCTTGTCGAAGGTAGAAAAGTGCGTTTCGAAGCGATGAAGTTTGGTCAAGCCAACCGGCACAAGACCAGCCCTTGAGCTTTTGGAGACTCAAATAGACCTTATAGGCATGCTATAAGTGCAAAGAAACACACTATGTACCTTGGAGCATCAAGGAGAATGAGTCGATACAAAACAGATAGGTTCACGGGTCGACTAGCTCAAAAAACTTACTATCTATGGAAAAGACAATGAACTTCAAATGCCCATAGCGACCAGCGTGATTACAATTAGAAAAAATCCTTTTATGGGAGTGATACACATAGGGTTGAGTGTATGGAATGCACAAAAGTATAAGGAATAAGCAAAATATGCTATAGGAATGAATGCGACATTCACCGGTGGTACTTCCTATTTTTCAGGAATACACAGAGATTGACCCCGAGGCCGAAAAACTGCGATTTCTCCACATCTGCTGAACCAAATGCTTTGAAAATTTACAGGCATAAACTAGACATTGATACCTTTTCAATGAGTCCTCTTGCACTCAATTTGAAGCTCTGAGGAGAGAGCAGCAGCCTCTACAAGGTTACTATTGGCGAAGAAGATGATGCAGAAAATTGAAGGAGCAAGACAATGATGGTCACAAGTGTATGTATATTGCTTCCATGTATAATACAAGTGATTTCAACTCCTTATATAGCCTCTAGGAGTGTTCCACGACTTTTACAACTTGAATTTGAATTCAAATGAAGGTGGGAATGGTTGTTGGAGGGAATCAATTCACTTCCCTACAATCTAGGAAAAGTGAAGATCTTGATTGATCTACTTTTAGGTGACTTGATTTGCTTGATTGAATGCAACTTCAACCACCAAAATTTCGTGGGATTTTGGCCCTATATTTGTACCTTTACATGTGTACAGCTCAAGGCTTTTACAACGGTAAATGAGCCATCAAAATATTTTCAAAAAATACAATAAATGAGCATATGAAAAAGAACTCTCCAACGGATATTCTTTTGACGCGATAGCCTTTGATGTAGATCAAATCCACCTCAAGCATAGTGTAAGCTTGATGTTCCAACAGCTCCCCCTCAAGCTAAAGTATGCTTGAGTCTTCATTCTCTGATAGGTTGAATACCTGCCATAGCTTTGAATCTACAAAGCTTTATTCCATCAAGTGCCTTTGTCATCATATCTGCTACTTGCTTTTCAGTCGGAACAAAAGAAATGTCGATCTCCTTTGCCATGAGCTTCTCCCTGATGAAGTGGTAATGGACTTCTATGTGCTTGGTTCTCGCATGAAAAATAGGATTTGCCGCTAGATGCATGGAACTTACATTATCTCCAAATATGTGAGGTTTGGAACTCACAAGTCCCAAATCTGTATACAATGCTTTTAACCATATTGCCTCTTGAGTTGCTATGGTCAAGCCTCTGTACTCTGCTTCAGTTGAAGATAAAGCAACTGTTGGTTGCTTCTTGGAACTCCATGACACTAGCTTCGAACCTGCAAATGCTAAGTAACCAGATGTACTTTTTCTATCATCCTTAGCTCCTGCCCAATCTGCATCTGAGTAGATTTTGATATCCAAATCGGAAGAGTAAGGATAGAATATACCTTCGTTGATTGTACCTTTGAGATTCTTCAGTACTCTCTTAGCCGCATCCATGTGTGGTCTTCTTGGTGAGTGCATGAACTGACTAAGCACTCCCACACTATATGAGATGTCTGCCCTTGTGTGAGTAGCATATATCAAGCTACCTACCAAGCTTTGATACTCTTTTATGTCTTCAATTTTCTCACCTTCATAAACACTAAGTTTATGATTCATCTCCAAAGGTGTACCTACAGGTTTAGTGTTCTCCATTTTGAACTTGAGAAGAAGATCCTGAATGTATCTTCTTTGAGTCAAATACATTCCTTCATCTGTGTATATCACCTGCATACCTAGGAAATATGTGAGCTCACCTAGGTCACTGATTTTGAACTCCTCTTGCATGTGTCTCTTGATCCTTTGAATGCCATTTAGATCATCACCTAACACAATAATATCATCTACATATACACATAGATAGATAACCTCATTGTGATCCCTTTTGATGAATAGAGAAGGATCGGAGCTGCTAGCTTTGAACCCTTGGTCTTGAAGATATGTAACCAACCTGTAATTCCAAGTGCTTGGAACTTGTTTCAATCCATACAATGCTTTCTTAAGTCTGCAAACATAAGATGGATGATTAGGGTTTTCAAAACCTGGTGGTTGTGACATGTATACCTCTTCACTTATCCAACCATTTAAGAATGCATTTTTCACATCAAGTTGGAGGAGTCTCCAATTCCTTGCAGCAGCTACACTTATCAATGTCCTGATTGTAGTCATCTTTGCAATTGGTGAGAATGTTTCCTCATAGTCTATACCATGAGTTTGTGAGCATCCTTTGGCAACTAATCTTGCCTTGTACCTGCAAATTGATCCATCTGAATTTCTTTTAACTTTATATACCCATCTGCAGCCAATTACCTTTTGATTCGGTGACATTGGAACCAAATCCCAAGTGTCCATTTCCTTCAATGCATCTATCTCTTCGTTCATGGCCTTTTCCCAATTAGGGTTTCCCTTTGCCTCTTCGTAGGTTGAGGGTTCCTCTGAAATAGAGTCTTTTGCCAAGTAGATTGAATGCTTTGTAACAAATGTGGAATCATATCCATACCTTTCTGGTTGTTTCTTCTCTCTTGGTGATCTTCTAGGTGCTTGTTTGGAGCATTCTCCAACCTCTTGCATCTTTGCTTTGCCTCTTGACTTCCATAGCTTGTAATCCCTTTCTCTTTCATCTTGGTCATCGTCTGTATCACTTCTTGGATCCTGGACCTGTGTATCATGCTTGCTTCCTAATTGATGAGAGTCATAATCAAGATCATATGGTAGTGTTACCTTTTGTTTGTCTTCATCATACCAAGACCTGTGTTCTTCAAACACAACATCTCTACTTGTAGTGAATTTCTTGGTTGAAGGATTGAAGAACGTGTAACCCATCTGAGTTGAATCATATCCAATAAACACTGCCTTTGTTGCCCTTTCATCTAGCTTACCTCTTATTTGTGATGGTACATGAACATAAGCTAAACAACCAAAAACCTTGCAATGTCCAAGACTAGGTTTTCTTCCATGCCATGCTTCATAAGGAGTCATACCTTGAAGTGATTTGGATGGTAGTCGATTGACAAGGTACACTGCAGTTGAAATAGCTTCTGCCCAAAGATAATGTGGCAACTTCTTCTCTTCAAGCATTGTTCGGGCTGATCCAACCAATTTCTTGTTTCTCCTCTCTGCAATTCCATTTACTTGAGGAGAGTACCTAGTAGTCACTTCCCTTTTGATACCTTTGTCCTGCAAGAACTCATCAAACTCTTTGGAGAAGTATTCTCCCCCTCCATCAGATCTGAGCTTCTTTAGTGATCTACCTGTATGATTCTCCACATGTGCAAGATACTTCTTGAAGCAATCAAATACTTAATTCTTACTCTTGATAAAGTATAGAACAGTCCATCTACTATGGTCGTCAATAAATGAGACAGAATACCTTGATCCTGCCAATGAAGGTTCTTGACTTGGTCCCCATACATCTGTGTGTACTAAGTCCAATAAGTTGTTGTGGATGTAGCCTTTGTGATTGAATGGTTGTCTTTGTGCCTTCCCAATCTGACATGCATCACACTTGTTGATCATGTGTTGCTTTGATATGTTCGGCAGTCCTAGAACACTTTGATCCCTGCATATATCCTTCAAGGTTCTTTCATTCACATGAGCAAGTCTCTTATGCCACACTTCAAGCTCACTTAGGGTTTGAGACCCAAAGTTGAATAGAGCTATGTTCCTGGTATCTCCTACTTCAAAAGTAAAGAGCCTACCATGCTTCTCACCTAGGGCTATCTTCTTGAATCCTTGACATGGATCTTCCACAAAAGCTCCATGTTGGGTGAACCTAACTTGCAAGCCTTTTTCAACTATTTGGCCTACACTGATTAGGTTTTTAGTGATAGTTGGTACATAGAGAACCTTACTCAGAATGTTTGTCCTACCATTGGAAGCTTTGACATTACCAATCTTCTCCACATTGTGCTTTGTGTCATCCCCTGTTTGCACTTCATGTCTATGCTTTGGACTTTCCAAGTCAGATAGAAGAGCAATGTTGCCTGCAACATGATTCGAACATCCTGAATCTATGTAGAACAAATGATCATCTTCTTTACCTTCTTTGTGGCTTAGATTCATGAGAAGTAATGAGTCTTCATGTGGTTGATCTTGTGAATAATTGTTGTAGTCCCTTCGATTATAGCTTCTATTGTTGTTGTTGAAGTTGTGTCCACCTCGGCCTCTATTGCCGCCATATCCACCTCTTCCACTTCCTTTCTGGGTCTTCCCATTGAACCAGCAATTCTGAGTGGTGTGGTTGGTCTTATCGCATATGGCACAAGGTTGAATATTCTGACCTTTGGCTTTGTCTTGCTTTGGTCCTTTCTTCTTCCCTTTCCACTTGCTCTTGCTTGCGAAGTTGGCTTGGGAAGTCTCTTCTTCGTCTTCTTCCTTCTTCTTGCCTTTCTGCTTCTTATCCTTCTTATCTGCATATAGAGCACTAGTTGAATTACCATGATAAGAGTTACCTTCCTTTATGCTATTGTTGGCTTCTTGATTGAAGAGTTGTCCAAGAAAGATGTTGAAGTCTAGAGTCTGCACATCCATGATGAGATCATAAGCCGTCGTGAAGGATTGCCATTGCTTATCACTTCGAATGCCATTGAGAATTTGCCTCATGATGACCTCTTCTTCAATCAGCTCTCCAATGGATGCTAACTGATCCGCAACCTCTTTGACCTTGGTAACAAACTCTGTGATGGTTTGTTTAGGTGTCTTTTTCATTTGGTTGAACTCGTTCCAAAGATGATTCTTTCTTGCTTTGGTACTAGCAGAAAAGAAAGTCTCCAGGGCATCCCAAATCTCTTGAGATGTCTTGCATCCTCTAATATGTGGTAATAGAAAGTCAGAGATAGAGTTTAGTATGTACGACCTTGCTTCAGCATCCCTTGCGCACCAAAGTGTGAGCTTATCTGTCTCCTCCTGTGTAGGTCCTCCTTTGGATCTTGGAATAGGCATAGCTTCATCACCTGCTACAATTCCATAAAGATTTCTACCTTGCAAATAGGCCTCCATTCTGATTTGCCAAGCCGCGTAGTTGTGTCGATCAAGCTTCTCGATCATTGAGGGAAAGCCGTCACCCATCTTGAACTAGCTCTGATACCACTGAAAGAACTTGGAGAAGCTTGTCGAAGGTAGAAAAGTGCGTTTCAAAGCGATGAAGTTTGGTCAAGCCAACCGGCACAAGACCAGCCCTTGAGCTTTTGGAGACTCAAATAGACCTTATAGGCATGCTATAAGTGCAAAGAAACACACTATGTACCTTGGAGCATCAAGGAGAATGAGTCGATACAAAACAGATAGGTTCGCGGGTCGACTAGCTCAAAAAACTTACTATCTATGGAAAAGACAATGAACTTCAAATGCCCATAGCGACCAGCGTGATTACAATTAGAAAAACTCCTTTTATGGGAGTGATACACATAGGGTTGAGTGTATGGAATGCACAAAAGCATAAGGAATAAGCAAAATATGCTATAGGAATGAATGCGACATTCACCGGTGGTACTTCCTATTTTTCAGGAATATGCAGAGATTGACCCTGAGGCCGAAAAACTGCGATTTCTCCAAATCTGCTGAACCAAATGCTTTGAAAATTTACAGGCATAAACTAGACACTGATACCTTTCAAATGAGTCCCTCTTGCACTCAATTTGAAGCTCTGAGGAGAGAGCAGAAGCCTCTGCAAGATTACTGTTGGCGAAGAAGATGATGCAGAAAATTGAAGGAGCAAGACAATGATGGTCACAAGTGTATGTATATTGCTTCCATGTATAATACAAGTGATTTCAACTCCTTATATAGCCTCTAGGAGTGTTCCACGACTTTTACAACTTGAATTTGAATTCAAATGAAGGTGGGAATGGTTGTTGGAGGGAATCAATTCACTTCCGTACAATCTAGGAAAAGTGAAGATCTTGATTGATCTACTTTTAGGTGACTTGATTTGCTTGATTGAATGCAACTTCAACCACCAAAATTTCGTGGGATTTTGGCCCTATATTTGTACCTTTACATGTGTACAACTCAAGGCTTTTACAACGGTAAATGAGCCATCAAAATATTTTCAAAAAATACAATAAATGAGCATATGAAAAAGAACTCTCCAACGGATATTCTTTTGACGCGATAGCCTTTGATGTAGATCAAATCCACCTCAAGCATAGTGTAAGCTTGATGTTCCAACACGGATGATAGTACAGGGTTGCCACTTTGTGTTGGATTTTGTTGTTATTGCACTTCCACAGGAGACTTCCTATCCTTTGCTCCTGGGGAGACCTTGGCTGAGACAAGCAAAAGCTTTGCAAGATTGGGGGAAAAATAAACTATGGATTTCAACAAGCACCAATAGCCAACTGCAACTACACTTGGAAGAAGGATTTGATTCAGGAAAAACCACTGGATATACTGTGGATACTCAGATAATGCCCTCTCTACCCCAAGAAGATGATACATTGTTAAAATGGATGATGGGAAGTGCAGAGTGTTGCACAGTGGAGATCAATGAAATTGAGGGAGAAGTTGTAGATAAGGAAATTACAGGAAAGGGCAATGAAGACCACAAGGTGTTGGAGAATGAGCACTTGAAGGAAAATACAAGCTTTGAGAAGGCAACCAATATAAAAGTATCAAAGAGGGAAGATTATGAACCGAAGAGCAGAGAAGATCTTCCTTTTGCAGATATACCTCAAGGATGGATGAAAGATTATGTTGCAGAATATAAATTAAAATCTACTCCTGCATATAGTGGAGATGATTTCTCAAGCAAGACCAGTCCTGAAACATTGGTTCAAGAAGTAAATTTAGGGGATGAAGAGAACCCTCAAATGGTCCATTTGGCATCCTGGTTGTGGCATTATCCACCCTTGCTACAGAAGGTAACTTCTTTGCTTTTCACTTATAAAAGTGTCTTCGCATGGTCCTACAAAGATCTAACAGGGATACCAGAAGAGCTTGGGTTACATCGAATACCCTTAGTTGAGGGAGCCGCGCCTGTAAGAAGTAGGCCATATCGACTCAATCCGAAGTATGCAAAGGCGATAAAAGCAGAGATTACAAAACTGGAAGAAGCGGGTATAATTGTTCCAGTAGAACATTCCAGGTGGCTTTCTTCTATGGTTATTGTGCCCCAGAAAAATAGTGGAAAAATAAGAGTATGTGTTGATTTTCGCGCTTTGAATAAAGTGACTATTCAAGATGGATTTCCTCAGCCTTTCACAGAGCAGGTGCTTGAGGAAGTAGCTGGTCACACTTGCTATAGTTTCTTGGATGGTTTTAGTGGCTACAACCAGATAGTAATTCACCCTGATGATAGGGACAAAACAGCCTTTGTTACTCCCTGGGGCACTTATGTCTATACTCGAATGGCTTTTGGTTTGAAGAATGCACCAGCTTCATTTAATAGAACGATGTATCTGATATTGGGCAAATGGTTAACAACCTTTCTACGCATTTTCATGGATGACTTTTCAGTATTTTCAGGTACAGATAGAAGAACAGCAGTGCAGGATTTCCATGACCATTTGGAAAATCTAAAAGAAATTTTTGAGCAATGTCTCAAAACAGGTTTGAAATTGAACCCTGATAAATGTCACTTTTTGGTCACTAAGGGCACTCTTCTTGGTCACATAGTATCTGCTGAAGGCATAACTGTTGACCCTGCAAAGGTTACAGCTATTCTTTCCATGCCAATCCCACAAAGCCCAAAGGAAGTGCAAAGTTTCTTGGGCCATGCAGGGTATCACAGAAGATTCATTAGGATGTATTTAGAAATTGCTAAGCCCTTATCAAGGCTTACCAGTAACAAAATCCCTTTCTCATGGAGTGCTGAAGTTGACAAAGCATTTTGTGAACTAAAGTTGAGGTTATGTACTGCTCCACTTTTAAGTGTTCCTAACTGGTCATTGGAATTTCATGTGCATACAGATGTTAGTCTTCATGCTGTTGGTGCAGTTTTAGCTCAACCATCATCTCACAAAGTGGATAGACCTATCTCTTATGCAAGCAGACTGCTCAACCAAGCTGAAAGAAATTACAGTACAACGGAAAGAGAAGGTTTGGCTATCGTATTTGCTCTTCAGAAGTTTCGACATTATCTCCTTGGTGTACATTTCATTGTTATTTCTGATCATCAGCCCTTGAAGTATTTGATAAACAAGCCTAGAGTAGCTGGACGAATTTGGAGATGGTTACTCCTATTTCAGGAATTTAATTTTGATATTCATATTAAGCCAGGAAAAGAGCACTACATGGCAGATCAAGTGTCCAGGATGGCAGTGAGCGAACAGGCAACAGGTATTAATGATGAATTGGTGGATAGCAATCTTTTTCTAGTAGCAATACGGACTGGTTGGTATGATGAAATTCTCCATGTTCTTACTACTGGAAAGATCCCAGAACACTTGACACCTGTAGAAAAGAGAAGATTGCTCCTAAAAACTAAAGCATATTCTCTTATAAATGGAAATTTATATAAATACTATCAAGATGATATATTGAGAAGGTGTGTCTATCCAGAGGAGGTAAATCTTCTGCTAGAGGCTGCACACAATGAAGGACATCTAAAGGGGGAAGAATTGGCTCATAGAATCATCCACAAAGGTTATTGGTGGCCTCATATTTTCAAGGATGCAATCAAATTTTCTAAAGAATGCCACATCTGCCAGAGGTGTGCTCCAGCTCCAACCAGATTGAATTTCCAACCATTGGTCATATCTACAGGATGGCTCCCATTTGAACGATGGGGTCTTGATTTCATAGGGCCTATTAGCCCAACTGGTCAACCACGAGGTAAAAAGTATATTTTGATGGACACATGTTATGCCACTAAATGGATAGAGGCTAAAGCTTCTGTGGACTGCACGGCTCTGACAGTAGCTAAATTTATGTATAAACGTATTTTCTCAAGATTTGGTTGCCCACTAGAAATTACTAGTGATAGGGGCACACATTTTGTAAATCAATTGCTCCAGTTTATATTTGACAAGTACAAAATCTTCCATAAAAAGTCTTGTGCCTATTACCCAAGGGCTAACAGCCAAGCAAAGAGTTCCAATAAGATTTTGATTGGACTACTTCGCAAATTATCTTTTGATCATCAAAGCTCTTGGCCGCTAGCACTAATTGGAGCAATTTGGGCTTTCAGAACCACGAAGAGGGGAACAACAGGCGAGACTCCATTTCGGTTAGTATATGGGAAAGAGGCGTTGGCACCATTTGAGTTCATTATCAGAAAGGAAATAGGAAACAAAACCATTGGAATTGAACCTTCCATTCAAAGATTGGTGGCATTAGAAGAGTACAGAGAACAAGCAATGCAGAAACTTGTGGTGACACAAGAAGAGCGCAAGAGATTGCATGACAGGTATCTGAGATCTAATGAAGTTCAGGAAGGGTCTATGGTTTTAGTACATTAGGTTCCACCAAGTCAAACTAAATTGGCACCCAAGTGGATAGGACCTTATAAGGTAATCAAGGTATTGCCACATGGTGCAGTGCATCTAGAAGATCTTCAGGGTAAAAGAATTCCCCTGGTCAACATCTCCAGGGTGAAGAAGTATCAGAATTAGGTCAAAATGGAAGCATTCCACCCCTTGTACATACCATGTTTTTTTTCCAATAATTACAGAATAACTAGATCTCATTGAAATGAGTAAAATAAGGGAGAAATTGCACCAGGGACAGTGCAAAAGCTTGATGTGGGGGTCTGTAGTGCCCCTTCTCTTTTCCTTTCTCTCTTTGTGGCATGTGAGCAGTGGGCAGAACTCACCGACACTCTGAGCTTGAAGTCTGAAGAAGATAGAAAAGAAAGAGATTAAAAGGAGAGCTCTCAGATGCCTTGGGCTCCATTGGGCTGCAGCTTCAAGGAATGTTCCATCCCGTTTCATGGACATAATGGTGTTACGGGCAGTTGTTGCTTTCAATTGTTGCTTTCTCTTTTATCGCCACCTTAGTGATTTGTTTTATCTATCTTTCCCCCTCTCTCCCCTCCATTTCCCCCCCTCACCTCGCCACTCACCGCCACCAATTTCCCTGCCTAATCCCCCTCAGACCCCGCGAGCTCTCTCTCTCTCTCTCTCTCTCTCTATTTCTCTCTCTCTCTCTCTTCCTTCCCCTCCACTCAATTCCACCCCGCCCTCCACTCTCCCCCTCCTCTTCTCCTCCATTCACCTCCACCCGCCCCCTCTACTCTCCTCCACCCGCCCCCCACCCAAAACCCCCGCCCACACCCCGCCCCCCCACACACCCCCCGCCCCCCGCCCACAACCCCCCGCCCCCCCCACCCACAACCCCCGCCCCCCCTCCCCCCGCCCCCCTTTACTCCCCCGCAAGCTCCCCCCTCACACCCCTCCCCGCGGCCTCCCACAACCCCCGCCCCCCCACCCCCTGCCCCCCCGCCCACAAACCCCCGGCCCCCCCGCCCACAACCCCCGCCCCCCCCGTCCACAACCCCCGCCCCCCCGCCCACAACCCCCGCCCCCCCCTCCCCCCCCCCCCCCGCCCACAACCCCCGCCCCCCCAACCCCCCGCCCCCCCACCCACAACCCCCACCCCGCCTCCCCCGGCCCCCCCACCCACAACCCCCACCCCCCCTCCCCCCCCCACCCACAACCCCCCGCCCCCCCCCACCCACAACCCCCGCACCCCCCTCCCCCCGCCCCCCTTTTCCCACAACCCGCGCCCCCCCACCCCCCGCCCCCCCGCCCACAACCCCCCGCCCCCCCCCGCCCACAACCCCCCCCTCCTCCCCCCAACCCCCGCCCCCCCAACCCCCCACCCCCCCCCAACCCCCCGCCCACAACCCCCGCCCCCCCTCCCCCCGCAACCCCCGCCCACAACCCCCGCCCCCCCAACCCCCCGCCCCCCGCCCACAACCCCCGCCCCCCCTCCCCCCGCCCCCCCCCCCCGCCACCCCTCCCCCCGCCCCCCGCCCACAACCCCCGCCCCCCCTCCCCCCGCCCCCCCACCCACAACCCCCCGCCCCCCCACCCACAACCCCCGCCCCCCCTCCCCCTGCCCCCCTTTTCCCACAACACCCGCCACCCCCCACGAGCCCCTCTCACCCCACCCTCCCCCTCTCAACCTCACACTCACATCCACACACACACACACATACATATGCACACACACCCACACAATCCCATGCACACTCACACACATACACACACATCCTCACATGTATACACACACCCCCACACACACACTTCCACACACGCAAGCCCCCCTTTACTCCCCCGCAAGCTCCCCCCTCACACCCCTCCCCGCGGCCTCCCACATCCTCGCCCCTCACACACTCACATCCCCACACATGCACACATACCCCCTCGCCTGCACACCCACTCACACAGACACATACATATTTCTCACTCACACACATGCATACACACACCCACATTCACACACATGCATACACACATACCCTCACTCACACCCACCCCCGCACATATACACGCTCACGCACAATCACATAGTGGGTTAATGCAAAACTCTGGAGGCAATTCTTTCTTCCTAGCCATCTCAGGAGATGACAGAGATGGAGCTTGATGTATGTGAGGAAACCATTCTGCAAGATGTTAGCATGGAAGAAGAAATGAAGAGAGAACAACATCAACTCATGCATGAGGCTTATGAAGAGGAGGAAGAAGCTCCTTCTGGTCCAAGAGTTCAGTGTGCTCCATGGTTATCAGTCATCATCGGGGCTAATAAGGACTTGAAATTAAAGTGGAATGGTTAAAAGTGAAAGTAGATAATCAAATGTCGCCGCCTACCATTCACGGCTACTACCTAATTTTGTGGATCCAATTCAAATCAAGAGGAATATTTGACCTACCCCCTAAGTTTGGGAGATCAACCGGTGCATGATCAGTGGACGAGAAGATTTGGCAGGGCTCTCTTGGCCTATTGAGGCCTATAAAAACAATGGATTTAGGCTCAGTTGCGGTACAAAAAATTTTGGTGGATACATCATTTTGGTTACACCTTACGTTCGTGCAGAAGTCCCCTCTTGCACTTTGTGGCTTCAATTCTACTGTAGGAAGTCACTCCGTGGTGTGGATACAGAGTGTGGGCTTCCCAGTGGAGGACTAATAGCTCTAAAGTGCAAAGAGGGTGGCTTGGTTATTCTTCTATGTGGGTCAATATCGTTGTTACGCTCTATTCTCTTGAGAAATTTTCTTTACCTCTTGTATTGTTCTGGGTTATTCTGCAAATAATTGGCCCTTATGCTGATCTATTGTATTGGAGTTAATACTTTTAGGGTGGCTTGTTAGCCCTAATCTTGCATTTTTTTTGAGCATCACTCTGCCCAACCTTGTAATCGTCTGATTCAAATCAAGAAGTATATGGTCTTCCTTGGTCATTGGTTGTCCATATTTTCTGAAGTATTTACAACTCTGTGTAATCCATGTTATCTACCTGCTCACAGAAATGTTAAAGGGTATATTTCCCTAAAGAGAACCCCCCTTGAGTAGGTGACGTACTGGATGTGTTTAATCTTTATTCTCTATCTTTGTTAAAAAGCGGATACCCCAGTACCTCCTCTACACTTCGCGTTTTTACATGCTTTTCAAAACTTTCCATAGACCACATTTTGTGTGAGGGTTTAGGGTCATCATGATCAATTATTTTACAACACGACCGATACAAGCGATTAAGGACATTCGAGGATTTCCCGATGACCTTAATCGCTTGTATCGGTCATGTTTCTTGAGTGCTTTGTGAAAGCTTTTTTAATTAGTTTTTCTGCGTTTAAAATTTGTTCCAAGCTTTTAAACTCTTTTTTGTGTAAGTTGGCTTATTTTTCTTGCATCGGCCATGAATTTCCCTATCTCACTATTGGCTCAGAATTTCAAGAAACTAATGATACCATTGCATCCGAAACGTGCCAAAACCCTAAGATTGACTGTCTATTTGCATGATTCTGATATTGAGAGGTCTTGATGAGCCTATTTGTGCATGAATGTAGGACACGACCAATGCAAGCGATTAGGCTCATCTGAAAATGTTGGATGGGCCTAATCGCTTGCATCGGTCGTGTTTGGAAATCAATACAAAAAGGCTTATCAAGACCTCCGGGTATCAAAATCATGCAAATAGACAGTCAATCTTAGGGTTTTGGCACGTTCCGGACGCAATGGTTGCATTATTTTCTTAAAATTCTTAACCAATAATAAGATACAAAAGTTCACATGCAATCTAAGCTTCAAGATGACCTCCTTTGGACATGACCAATTCAAGCAACTAGGACCAATGCAAGTGATTAGACCCATCCGATATTCTTTGATGACCCTAATCGCTTGGATTGGTCGTGTCTCATGCTTTGTTTCTACTTGTGTTTCGAGTTATTTCTATTAAATATATTTCTTTTCAAAGCTTATTACTCATGAAATGTACATAGATGCACATATTTATTGCCCAAAGGGGTACAAGACATTGCAAATATGAAGGATGTAATCTTTTTTTGTGTAATTGATCCATGTCCTAATATTAATCCTTACTGATCCATGATTTGTTTTTCTCTAGTAAAAGTCCTATTTATCTGATGATAATAATCTTTTTTTTGTAGGTTATGGCTAGGACAAAGAAGACAGCAAGGAATTCTCTCCAATCACAACATGGAAACTCCAAAGTGTAAGCCTCGCCATACATTTTGTTGTGTTCTATTTTAAAGCCTTGCCATCCATTCTAAATTTAAGTTTACCTTGCAGTGCTGCTAAGCTTCTCAAAATGCATATTGATCAAAACATTCTAGGAATTCCTTCATTGAAAGAAGAAAAAAGGTTCGGATACATTCAAATACATGTGCCATTACAGAAATACAACACCTCGTGTGATTGGAGAGTGATTGCAAATGCAGTAAGGTTCTTGGAAAGCAGGTTTTACAACCCTGAGTTGAACTTGTCAGACTATCCATATGCTTGGGTCATCTTGATCAAGGAGAGAGCAATAAATGCCATTATGGAACATGCAATATGCCCTTATATTTTTGGAATGTAAGATTGTAATCTAATGTGTAACCAACATATGTTGGAAGATTTATTGATGTACAAATTGTATGTAATTATGCCAGTCTTCATCTGCAAGATGGTCATTGTAACTATACTTATATGCCTTGAGTAATGTAATGTTGAATTGATCCTCTTGAGAACTAAGTAAAAGTGACTTCATTACATGGTTCCAGAAAAATTGAATTGGTTTTATCATCAAAATGTCTATTTTGGGTGCTTTTTGCCTTATTCATGTTGAAAAGTTAAATGTGAAGAGGATAGAGAAGTTTTTATGAAACGACTGATGCAAGCGATATGGGTAATCGGAGAATTTTGGATGGCTCATATCGCTTGTATCGGTCATGTCATCCAATCTTTTCCATTTTTTCATACCATCCATTTTGTCATACCATTTTATTTTGTCATATGCAAGTTCTTGTATAATCATTGCACCATTGAAACCTCATCAAAATGTTGAAATTAAAAAAAATTGCCAATATGAATATAGTCCATAAAAAGCCATAATTGAAGTGATGTAATGAGTCACATTCTTACTTACAATCCTGCAAAACCAAAATCAATGGAAGTATGGAAAAAGGTTCTAAAAGGGGAGATATATTATGTAAGAATTTCTTGGTTTATATTCTTGAATCACCTAGAATTTACTGATGCAAGTTCCTTTATAATCATTGCACAATAGAAACCTCATTAGAATCTTGAAATTAAACAAAAAAATGCCAATATGAATGTAGTCCATAAAAAGACATAATTGAAGTGATGTAATCAGTCACATTCTTAGTCACCATCCTACAGAAAAGTTAAATGTGAAGAGGATAGAGAAGTTTTTATGACACGACCGATGCAAGCGATATGGGCAATCAGATAATTTCAGATGGTCCATATCGCTTGTATCGGTCGTGTCATCCAATCTTTTCCATTTTGTCATACCATCCATTTTGTCATATGCAAGTTCCTGTATAATCATTGCACCATTGAAACCTCCTCACAATCTTGAAAATAAACAAAAAAATGGCAAGATGAATATAGTCCATAAAAAGACATAATTGAAGTGATGTAATCAGTCACATTCTTAGTCACCATCTTGCAAAGAAAAATCAATGGAAGTTTGAAAAAAAATCTTCTTAAAGAAGGAGACTTGTTACAATCTAAAGGGTTGGAACTTGATCACCCTGGGTGGCAAGCAAGTTATGCAAGATAATGTTTTCTCTGATCCAATGTTAACTATTGCATCATCAATTGAGAATATGAACTATGATGATGCCTCATTAAGGTATTCTAGGAGCTCCCTTACATTTCTAAATTTCCAATTTGTTGTGACAATTATTTTCCTAGATTGAAAATCTGGATGAATCAGTACTTCTGGATAGCTCTCCTCTGAGTCCAAGCTATCCAAAGTCCAAGCTCTTTTGTACATTACCTATATTTTGTAGAAGCTTTGGATCTTTTCTTAGATGAATATCACCACCAAGAAATCCCATTTATGAAAGTAGAGATTCACATTTTTTAATGAAAAGATGAACGATAGCCTTGTGAACGTAGACTTGCGTGCACTTGATTGCAGTGCTACCCTTGTAGATGACATTGGTCACTTCCTGCACGGTGCCATAGTGCTCCTGCACATACATAGATAGATGGGCACTACTTCAATGGATGCCGCTATCATCATCACGGGAGTGGACGAAGCAGAGGAAGTGTGATTACCTGATTGATGGAGTCCCAGCTCGTGACAGCTCTGGTGTTATGAAATAGAACAGTCGCTTGTGTATCTCTCCACATAACGGCTCCGAAAAAAAGTGGTAGGAGCAGTGTACGCAAGTCAGTCGCCATCCTGAAATGTAGCTTCCACTGCCTGCGATATTTCTTTTACATAAGAAGGGATGCCCATGTTTCTCCTAAAAGTCTAATTAGATCATGAAGAATATGAAAAGGGGTATACCTTCCAGCTTGTGGATCAATTGGATAAACAAATCCATCTGCCCATATGTCGATATGTTTTTTTCCTTCTTTCTGCAATCCAACCACTTTAGAATGTTGAAGAGCCCTTCGGCATACCTTTCTTGTCGTTGCATACTCATGACTAACTGCAATGTTGATATGGAACTTATCACAATGATTTTGGCTGGTTGAAAGGTGAGTGAGAGTGTTTGGGTTGAGGTTCTCCATGGTCTACTACGAAGAGTGACGCGAAAGTGTCTAAAATGATATGAAAGAGAGAAACAAGCTTGCTATCGAAAGTAGAGTAAAAAAAGTGCAAAACGGCATAAGCACACATTATATAGGTCCGTGAACAAGAGGAAAATTCAAATTTTCATGAATGCCCGATGAGCACAAACTTTGAGGCATAAGATATCACACATACTTTTCATGATTATCACACGAGTTTCTCTCTCTTCAAAATTTGCACAAGATACGTTTTAAATGCGCTTACACGGATTTTTTTAAAATGAGTTGACAACTTTAATCCAGATTAAGCACAACTAATTGAAATCCTTACACGGCCCTTTTTTGGCCGTTTTTCGCCCTAATGCATAGACAAAGTAATTTCTTTGAGTGGGTTCTAGTTTCTTACTCTCGAATTCTACTCATCGATGTCATAAACTAAAATCATTCCCATAACAAAATTATGTGCAACTATTTCAATCACAAAGTCTAAATTGAGATCCGCTATCTACAAAAGTGGAATTAGAACAATTGCTACGTTCAACATGTCCAATGAAAGGTTTTCTCTTTCCTTTAATGTACTCCATCATCAAGACAATGATCTTGGAATAATTCTTAATGAATCTTTGATAGAATCTTGATAGACCTAGGAAGATATAAATCTCTTCCAGGTTCCTAGGATGTGATTATTCAATAACAATGTTTGCTTCCTCGGGATCCATCATAGTTCCATATATGGAGATGATATGGTAAAGATATTAGACCTCTAGTTTGAAAACATCACAATTTGACTCCTTAGCAAAGCCCGATTTTTCTAGCAACACTTGGAAACTTTCTCTAACTGTTCCAAATGTTCCTCTTCAAACCTTTAGTAGATTAGAATATCATAAAATAATTCAAAAATGAAATTTCCTAAATAATTCCATAACACACTAGTAATGAGGATCATTAATGTGGCAAGATCATTGGTGAGATGAAACAACATCAATGGAAACTCATAATGTCCACATCTACTCTCAAAGGCAATATTAAGTGTATCCTCTACAAATTGATTTAGGATATACACTAAATCCTTGGCATATTCAATGTCTCCCCATGCAAGTGGTTGTCCTTTAGGTAAATAAAAAGGAGCACAATTCTATATTCAAACATTAGGTGCTTAATATCTTTAACTACACACTCTTGAAAAAAAATGTAAGTAATAAGTCATGTCCATATTCAAATTATGATCATGAAAATGTACATTTGTAGTGTCATGAGTATGCAAAGATTGATCCACATCCAAACTATGGAAAGCATAAACATCCATTATTTCATCTAAATCAAACAAAGTCTCTAACTAAATGCATCAAACGGGAGGCATAATCAATACTTCCTCTCACCCAATGTACTTACATTTTTAACAAATTCGATCGTACTCTTTTGGTGGCTTTCTTTTGGCAAGTCTCCTACACTCCAAAGGAAATCTCTACCCAATACTAGATCCCTCCTATCCATGATAATATTCCTAAAGTCTAGATGATCCATAGACCATGAATCTTGTAAGTACACTTCTAGATTGTAAACCATGGTGTCCCATATCCCCTTATCGTAATCTTCAATCATAAATGCAATTTATTTACGTGTACTAGGGAGTTGAAGAATCTTAAGTCTTTTCAATAGAGCATAATCATGAAATTATGAGTAGCGGAGTCATGAATGACGAGGTGCACGTGGATTTTGTGCATAACACCATGCAATTTAACCAAATCATGTGGATTAAATAATTGAATGGGCCATGAATAGGAAGTGGCCCCTAGTAACAACGTTTTTGTTTTACCCCTATATACTAAGAAATTTCACTTTTAGTGGTAAAGATACCGACACCTAAGATATTAGTGGTCTTTGTTTTTGGCTTGAGCAAACTTTTGAGTGCTCAAGATTGTTCCTTGGAAGTATCTTTCTTTTTAACCACGAATTTTCTTTTCTTTTTTGGGGACCACCTAGTTCTTTGATTCATAAGAAGTTGAAATCACTTCAGTGGGTCTAAGAATTTGAATAGTTACCATAAGTGTGGCTATCATCTTCATATATTTAAACATACATTATAGCCTCTTCAAAAGTCTTAGAGGCATTCTTTATAAATTCTTTTTTACTCAATTGTCAAGCTTCCTATGTTATACTTAATGGAATATTTGGAATGAAGGTGTAATGCCTTGAGGATTTTAATGTATTTTGTGTTTTGATTTAGTAGGTGAAGATCCATGAGGGTGTGAACGTGCATGGACTTGGAGATATTTAGAAGAATACTTTTAGAAGATGGTTATTTTTAGTTATTTTGTAAAAATAATGGATCGCTTTAGAAAGCGACGTTTTTGTAAAAATAGAAAATTACGAACTTGTAAATAAAGCAAAAACACGCTTTTCGGAGCGCGGCCTTCATGTATCTTCTATTCAGGACGTAATATGAATTTACTGTAAATACGCATGCTCTGGTAGAGTGTCCATCAGAGCATGTGGGGGGAGATTGTACCCAATTTGGTGTTCTCTCTTATCTCTTTCTATCTCTGAGTACTTTTTGTGTGATCTATTTGTGTATTATTCTCTGCGTTCGTGCGTCTGCGGTATCTGTGCATTAATAGTGGTATCAGAGCCAAGACGTTCGTGGAGGTGGTTGCAACATTTGATTGCGATTTGCGGCATCCGGTCTATTCCCGATTTGGCATCCATCTCAACCATCCAGTCTAGGTTTTTTGTTCATTAAGTTTCTTGGTTTTAGTTCACCAGTTTTTCGAATTTGATACTGTGCACTATCACACTGTCACTCTCTGTACCCTCTGTACCCCCTGTGCTCACTATCACTCTCTGTACTCTCTGTACCCTTTGTTCACTCTCTGTACTCTCTGTACCCCCTGTGCTCATTGTGCTCTCCTTCGGTTACTCCTTCGGCTTACTCCAAGGCATCGACTAAGGCATAGAACTATGGCATAACTTTGGCATCTTTGGCTTCTCTAGCACTCTTGGTTCCCTTGGTTCCGTTGGCAGCCGTTGGCTACGCGCGAACCAATTCTAACATATGAGTGGCAATAAGGGCTTAGTTATTTCCCTAGTTGGCCTAGTTAACCCACATAGTTCCTTATTTAGTATGTAGGGGATTTGAACCCACAACCTCATACTACCAAGAGATAAGTTTTATCCACTAGGCTATTTCCTCTTTTTGATACTCTATTCTTTTTAATAAATATTTAACATAACTTTTATCTCTCTCTCTTTTTATTTATTTATTTATTTATTTATTTATTTATTTATTTATTTATTTACTTATTTATTTATTTCTTTTATTTACTTATCACAATACTTCTCTTTATTTATTCATTTATTATTTATAATAATATTATGATTCTTATTATTATTATTACTATTATTAGTTATTTATATGTTATTGTTAAAAGTCTTTTCCTATGTTTAGACCTAGGTTTTGGATCTATCCATAAGGCCATGGACCCTACTCAAAATATCGATGATTTTAGTTCTTCACCCCTCCCTGGCATATCAGTTGAGAAACAAGTCGAACTTTTACGACATGAACTTCAACATGCCCAAAATGAAATAAAAGAACGTGATGTTGCACTTCAACAACTACAAAGCGATGACAATAACTTAGTCCGGGTCGTGAAGGCCATTATTACCGCCCAAGAGCAAGGCACGCAATCCAAGATTGGTGCCAAAAAATTCCAATTTTCATGATTTGACGGGCGAAAAGATGGCCAATTTGTTCTCTCATGGCTATCTCAGTTTGATGATTTCTATTCTGATGAATCTTATTCTGAAAATGAAAAAGTGAAATTTGTAACAAACTATTTAGTGGGCAAGGCTCAGTTATGGTGGAATGTTTTGAGCCATAACACAGATCGCCCTACCACATGGCAAGCCTTTCAAGACAAGCTCAAGGAGTCCTTCCTTCCTCCTCAGTTTCACTTACATGCACGTCGCTCTTGGACAACTTTTGGATGGAAAGATGGAGATACTATTCCTACCTATACTGAATGTTTTTGGCAACGCTTATTACTTATTTGTTCACTTAAAATGATTCCTGAAGATACTTTACAGCGGAAATATGAAGATGGTTTGGAGATGGGAATCCAAGCTAAGCTCAACACCTTACGTCCGACGACGCTCTATGAAGCTATTTCTTTTGCACATGATGCTGAGAAAGATTTTCAATCTATCACCAAGTCCATTCGCTTACAACAAACACGTCAACGACCACAACTAATCAAACCCACTTTTCCACTCAAGCGTACCTTTTCTACTTTTTCTTCTCCTCCTTCTCAACGTCCACCTACTTTTCAATGACCACCTATTTTTCAATGACCACCTCTTTTTCAATGACCCCCTCAATCCACTTTTTCACCAATCCCCAAGACAAACCCCTTACACCCTACCAAACCTCCAACCCTTCAAACTACGACAATGGATGCCCAACAAAAGAGGTCCCGTATCACTTGTTGGAATTGTGGTCAGATTGTTCATACCAAAGCTAGATGTAGGTTCCCACCTAACCACATGAAACCTGGCGGAGCTCAAGTACATAACCTGGAGGTGGTTCCTGAAGATATTCAATTTGAAGACATTCAACCTGATTGGACTGAAGACGCATTGGATCAGGATCTAAGTACCTTGGGTAATGCAATTTCTATTCATTCTTTACTTTGCATGCAAGGTAATAGTAATGGTAAAGTTGTTAATATTTTACATGATGATGGTAGTTCACATGACTTTATTTCTCACATATTAGTCAAAGATCTCCAATTAACCCCACTCCCTTCTATGTACAAAGTTAAGGCTGCATTCCAAGGAAACAGATATAATGTTACAAGTGAAGTGCATGATGTTCAAATTTGTATAGGCTCATACATGGATAAACACACATTCTTAATTGCTCCTTTGCAGTCCTATGATGTTATACTTGGTATGCCTTTTCGTCACCATTATAATCCATGCATTGATTATCATACACACACCCTGAGTTTTAAGTTTAACAATTAGGATATCTATTTGTCTGCAATCCATGATTTCCAACCATTTCCATTAATTAGTCATACACAAGTAAAACGTGCATTCTGGAAAGGCTACAATTCATGTATTGTTTTTGTCAATAACATAGTCGATTATACACATACACTTCCTAATACCCATAAATCATTTATGGATTCTTATAAGGATTGTTTTATGGCTGATTTTCCTTCTAAACTACCACCTTCGAGAGGATCTCTTGATCATAGTATAGACTTAATTCCTAGTAGTTCTCTTCCCCATAAAGCACCTTATAGGCATGGACCTTTGCATCAACAAGAAATAACCAATCAAGTTAAGGATTTACTTCACAAAGGACTTATCAGGCCTAGTTCTTCTCCCTTTGGAGCACATGTTCTTTTAGTAGAGAAGAAGAACAAGACTTATAGGATGTGCATTGATTATAGAGCACTCAATAAGATCACAATAAAAAATAGATATCCTATTCCTAGGATAGATGATTTAGATAAACTTCGTGGAGTACGTGTCTTTAGTAAAATTGATCTTAAATCTGGGTATCATCAAATAAGAATGTCACCAAATGATATTTTTAAGAGTGCCTTTTGAACTCAGACCGGTCACTTTGAATTCATGGTAATGCCTTTTGGACTTACCAATGCACCTGCTACATTTACATGCATGATGAATAATATTTTTCTTCAATACCAAGCTTTTGTTCTTGTTTTCTTCGATGACATACTTGTCTATAGTAAGAATGATGATGACCATGAAAAGCATTTAGCAATAGTTTTTAATTTGTTACGCACCAACCAACTTTATGCCAATCCTGAAAAGAGTTACTTTTTCCAAAGAGAATCTTTTGACAAACTTAAACAATCACTTTCTCATGCACCTATTTTGCAATTACCTGATTTTACACAACCTTTCCATGTAGTTACAGATGCTAGTGGCTCAGGTATAGGTGCTGTATTGATGCAAAATGATCATCCCATTGCATTTGAAAGTAGGAAGCTTAAACCTTCTGAGAAGAACTACAGTACATATGATAAAGAACTTTTGGCAGTTGTACATGCTTTAAAAATTTGGAAACATTATCTCATGGGTACAGAAGTCATAATCAAAACCGACCAACAAGCTATTAAACATTTACTAAATCAACCATTGATTTAAGATCGACATATCAAATGGGCTTCATACATACAAAATTTTCAGCCTATGATTCAATATCAACCTGGCAAAGCTAATGTTGTAGTTGATGCCTTGAGTCGTTTTCCATCCCCATAAACAAATATTGTTTTTATTAATAATATTTATGTGGTTCATATTCATTCATTTCATGACATGATTCCTACATATGCATCTGATTTGTATTTCTCACAAACATGGAATGCTTTCAATAATTCTACTACATTTAGTGAAGACCATTATGCATTTCATAATGGATTCTTGTATTTTCATCATAAGCTATGCATTACAAAAGATTTTAAGGAATTTTTTATGAAAGAGATGCATGAACCACCATATATGGGTCATAGGGGCATACAAAGTACTATTTCTACATGTAAAGAATTCTTCTTTTGGCCAAATATGAAAAAGGATATTACACAATATGTTTCCCAATGCATTGTTTGTCAACATGTCAAAAGACATCCTGGTAAAGCATTTGGATTATTAATGCCACTTCCCATACCTAATGGACCATGGGAACAAATTTCTATGGATTTCATTATTGGTCTTCCTACAACTTCATCACATCATGATATGATTTGGACAATTGTTGATAGGTTTAGTAAACAAGCATATTTCATTCCTTGTAAGAAAACTCTTTCTGCACCTCAAGCTGCTAAATTATTTATTAAATGTATTTTTCCACATCATGGTTTTCCAAAAGTAATTTTATCCGATCGTGATGTCCATTTCTGTAATCACTTTTGGGTTGCATTATTTAAAAATTTAGGCTCTAAAATAGATTTTAGTTATGCATTTCATCCTGAAAGTAATGGGAAAAGTGAACCTATGAATAGTACTATTTTGGATCCATTACGTTGTTATTCTTTAGATAACCCAACTAATTGGGATGAGAAACTTTCTTTACTACAATTTGCATATAATAACACAACACATACCACTACTGGACGTGCACCAAATGAAATTGTGTATGGTAAAAAGCTTCCTACTCCCATGTCTATCACTCAAACTGACATACCTATGGCAGATTCTTTTGCACAAGATCATATTTCTATACTTCATGAGGTTCATGAGCATATTAAAAAGAGTCAGGAATGTTATACGCGTAATATTAATAAGAAATGATCAGCTAAACAATTTAATGAAAATGATTATGTTTGGTTACAAATAATTAAACGACGTTTGAAAAATATTCTACAACATCCTAAGGTAAAACTTGCACCACATTCTTATGGACCTTTCCGTATTATTCAAAAAATTAATGAGAATGCTTTTAGATTAGATATACCTTCTCATTGGAATATTCATAATTCTTTTCATATCAGTTTATTGAAACCATTTAAAGGAACGTTACCACTCATTCCTATTTTGGATGATCCTCCATTGTTAGAAGAGGATGCTGAAATTTTAATTCCAGAAAAAATACTTCATCATGCTCTTACTACTACACGCACAGGTAATCAATATCATAGATATTTGATTAAATATAAAAATCATTCATTTGAAGAATCGCAATGGATTCACAAAACATCACTAATTCCATTATCATCATTTGATTTCTGCTTATCATTCACAATCACATTAAATTCCAGTTTTCGAGTTCCATGCATGTTTTTTATTTACATGGCACATGCCTATGATTGTTCAGTGATGCGGCATGTGATTGGCCATCCATGTCTATTTTATTATTATCAACTAAGGTCAGTTGCTCGTCAACTGGGTGGCATGTTATACTTTATGGAATATTTGGAATGAAGGTGTAATGCCTTGAGGATTTTAATGTGTTTTGTGTTTTGATTTAAAAGGTGAAGATCCATGAGGGTGTGAATGCGCATGGACTTGGAGATATTTAGAAGAATACTTTTAGAAGATGGTTATTTTTAGTTATTTTTGTAAAAATAATGGATCGCTTTAGAAAGAGGCATTTTTGTAAAAATAGAAAATTATGAACTTGTAAATAAAGCAAAAACACGCTTTTCGGAGCATGGCCCTCATGTATCTTCTATTCAGGACGTAATATGAATTTACTATAAATACGCATGCTTTGGTAGAGTGTCCATCAGAGCATGTGGGGGAAGATTGTACCCAATTTGGTGTCGTCTCTTATCTCTTTCTATCTCTGAGTACTTTTTGTGTGATATATTTGTGTATTATTCTCTGCATTCGTGCGTCTGCGGTATCTGGGCGTTAACATCCTCACTATGCCTCGAGTCTTCTAAAAATCATCTAAACCTTTCAATTTAAGGATGATCTCTATAATCGAAAATGTAAATAGACATGACCTACATTTGTGCATCTCTTTATCCTGCATCATGTCCTTCTCATATTCAGGTAAAAACTCTTTTAGTAGACGTGTTTCAAGCTGTGCCCAATCAATAGGAATAGGCCTATCCTCATTAAGGCTCGTCTGCCATTTGTATGCACATGGTTCAAGCAATTCAATCTATTCGAGTACTATGTAATCATGTTAGATTCCCATTGATTTTCCGCAAACATGTGTGGACCAAAACCTTGTTCCTATCTTGGTCATCCTCCATGAATAAAGATAGATTAAAATCTTTAAGAAAAGGCGTATCCCTTACATTCTCTAGTTTGAAAGTGGTAAGAGGCCTAGGTTCTCTCTAAGCCACATCGAAGGCTGCATGAGAAGAACTCTCATTGCCATGATCTCTAAGATTTATTATGAGCTTATTCAAGTTTGAAGAGTGATTAATTGAGATCTTAAGTGCTCAAAGACTGAGGTCATACTCCCTAAGCTAGATTCTAATTTGGTTGTCCTATCACGAAGCTGACAAAGTTGACTAACAATAATACAATCATAAAACATCAGCCTCTTGCAAATGAGTAGAGATGAAACTTGAACATCATGCTGAATCGTAAAACAATAAGATATGTCTCCATAGTTCTCCTCCCCGGCTTATAATCCTCAAAATTACATTAACTATTCTCTCTCTCTCTCTGTCTCTCTCTCTCTCCATGCAACTACCCGAGTGGCGCTACACGTGAATGCAAAGTGACCTCATGTGCTACTAAGATAAGGGGCTATTCCCACCTAAAGGGCCTCCAATCAAATAAGATAACACAAAATATGTAATAACATTACTGTGAATGTTTTGGCTAAGGTGCAAGATTGAACGTACATTGGGTGAGGGTGTTATTGAGTTAACCTTGGGAAATGAGAAGTATTACTAATAGTTTTTTTTCTCTAAATGGAAGCTTGGCTATAGCCTACTCTCCCAAACTTTAATTAATAGAAAAAACAACTATATAGAAGAGCGGGCTTAGTACCCATGGGACCCCTCGAATCCCACAAAACATGGATTACATTGTTAGAGAGCTTACCAAAGAAGGTTGATCATGCTCTCATCCCCTTCATGTGGGGCCCATTTTCTCTTGATGTTGTTGTTCTTGAGAAAAAATAATCTATGATGTCTAAAAGGTGGGGGTTTTCTCTATCGACCATTCTTTAGAAGGCTTCCAAAATTGGCCACACACCTCTCTGTCCAGATCTTCCAAACTTGGGTGTTGCCTCTAATCACATTCTACATTGATGAGGAACACCTGATCACTTCTCTCAACAAGGCTTGTTTCCAATTGATTTCTCCTTTTTGTAGAATGGTTATTTCAAGGGTCCCCTAGACCAACTTTAACTTTGGGCACGAGAAAAAGAGGTGTTTCAAGTCCTCATTTCCACATGGGCACCAATCAAGGCACCACTTACTATTAAGTGTGGCATGGAATTCCTAAATCTTCTTGAATCTTGGAATTTTATCAAGCCTACTACCATTGTGCCATCTAGTCAGAGTTTGTTATCATGAACTTCAAACTTTGAACTTATGATATATTTGAGTTTGTCATGAAACAAATGGAAACTCTAAGAGTGTGGAATTTGAAGTTTGAGAATGCTTATGCAAAATTATGTCATATATTTTGGAGAGGTGTAAATAGTGAATGAAACATATTTGAATGACAAAGGCTAGGAATTCATTCTATCATGCATGTGGGAAACTTATTCTAGACAACACACATACACACAAGAGAATGCTTTGAATGCATTAACCAAAGTCTTTTGGCATGTAGAGAATTTGGATGCTGTCTTCAAGAAATTGGTTTGCCTAAGTGGGTATTTAATCTTTATTCAATGTCATCCACGATCGTAGATCTTATTCAAGCTCCTAATTTTTTTATGCACCTATTCCGGTGGTGGAAGAATGTTGCCAAACTTAGGGTTAAAGAAAATTTTATTTTTTTTAATCTCTGTTTTAACCTTATTGTCTATCAATAGGAGATTCTTAGGATCTCCTCATGGACATATGGTCAAAAGTTCAGATGGCTTGGAGAAAGATATACAAGATATAACCTTAAAAGAATAGATATAACCTTTCCAAATTTTCTAGAATCATGGTGTCTTTTTTATCTTTTCATTAGCCTTCGTTCCACTGTGTGTTTCTCACTTGCAATCATAATCCTCATCATTAGTCATTTGACATTGAGATGTTTTTTCGAGTTATTTCTGTATAGGGTTATTATTAGGAAAATACAACACACAATTCCTTACCATATCTCGATATATGCATTTTTAAGTTACACTAGAACCATCAGCATTCTAGATATGCTAAAGATTTTTGTTCTTTGTTGCTGATAAAATGTTTTCCTTCTTTGATGCTCCACTACTTTAGCTTATTCCCAAACATATGAATTTCTTAATGAAGAAATGAAGAATTTAGCTCTTTGTGAGAACCCAACTGTCTAACATTACTGTTTAAGCCATTGACTAATGTGTAAGATTGATCGTACATAAATGGACGGTCGAAGTGGCCGACATAAATGGGGCATTAATCTCAAGGTTTTCCTGTATTCAGAGGGCTGTTGAAGTTCTGCAGTGGGCATCCAAAATCGTTTTGCCTCAGTTAATAAGCTGCTCCATTTTTTGTGCCTCAACTTGCTCTCATGTGTTCCATGCACGAGCTTCTCTGCTTCTTCTACTGCAGCTGCCGTAGAAATTTTTTTCTGGAATCAAATGATAGTGCATGTAGAAGAATTTGGTTGGTCTATATGTAGAATAATCTGGCTAGTCCAAGCCCGCATAGCCTAATGGTTGATGCTTTGAATCTCAAGGAGTAGGTCCTGAGTAAAATTTTTTGGCTAGACATCTCAATGACTCCCCAAAGATGGGTGCCCATGAAGTTCCCCAAGATGGGTGCCTCTACCTTATGAGGTTGGGTGTGTGCGTCTTTCCAATTCATTGTACTCTCAAAATAATATGGAGAATCTATGCGTTGGATTTTGAAATAATAGAGATGAGGGATGAATTATAGGCCTAATCTGATCATTATGAAGTCTGATCATAGGCTTAATCTTTGACATAAGCTTGAATTGAATGAAAGTACAAGTGAAAATCGGCTTAGTACCCTTGCATCTCCCATATCCCACAAAAGGAAGGATAAGATATCCCACATCATCAAAATTGCAAAGCTTGAAGACTCATTAGGGTAGAGCACGGAATGAAACAATGCTAACGCCAAAGCATAATCAATCAAAATCCATGAACTTGTCCAAGCCCACATAGCCTAGTGGTTGATGGTTTGAATCTCAACGAAAGATCCTGAGTTCAAATCATGGCTACACATATCCATGAGTTCCCAAAGATGGGTGTCCATGAAGTTCCCCAAGATGGGTGCCTCTAGCTTATGAGATCCGATGTCCATGTCTTTCCAATTCATTCTACTCTCAAAATAAATTAAAACAAAAAAACAAATTCCACGAACTTGATGGAGTCAACCACAGAATTGGACAAAGTCTCTTGGTCATCATTGGATAGACCAAGTGGAAGTTGGAACTGGGCGAACCTTGCACCATGGTCATCGAAACACTGTAAAATATGAGGCTCCGCTCTTTAGTACCACGAGTCTGCCATCTCCTTCCCACCTACTAGCAGACACTTAGCAGGCACCTCCTCATTTCCTCGCTTCCTCTGGGGAGTACTTTGGAGCAAGCCTCAATGGCCATTGGTCGGCCGTCGCTCCCCTTTTCTCTCATTGTTTTTTTTTTGTTTTTAAATAAAAGGAAGTTCGGCCTTAGCCTAATCTCCCAAACTTTAATTAAAATAAGGAAGGAAAATTACAAGTGGATGGGACTAGTGCCCATGGGACCCCCCAAATCCCACAAAGCAGGGGCGGAGTATAGCAGCCTAGAGGGCATTACAAATGAGGCGGATAAAATCATCATCACCCTCATGTGGGACCAATTTAGGTTTCAACTTATTGTTCTCAAGGAGATAAATACAGTGATGTCTAAACAACGGAGATCTCTTATCTCGAGAGATTCTTTTACCAAGAAGAAACAAGGATTTTTTGATCGACCATTCCTTAGGGGTTTGGCCAAAATTGACAGCACATCGCTCCCTCCAAATCTTCCAGAGAGTCTCACCCCTGATTGCATTCCATAGTCTCGATGAGCAGCCGATCGCCTCACCCAACATCACCTGTTGACAATTGATTTGGTTCGTGAGTCTCAATACTCGGGTCACGTGACGCCAGATAACACGAGACTTGGGGCTCTCGAAGAACATGTGAACTAAATCTTCAATGCATCGATGACAACGCTTGCACCATGGCGGCACACCACAGATTTTGTTAGCCCTTGCATTAGACCAAATACCTTTATGCAAGATCTACCACATGATAACAAACTTTTTGACCTCAATTAGGGGGTGCCAAATAGACATGAATTTTAGTTCCCATTGTAGTTTGGTCCAAGAAAGGCACCATCTCTTGTTAAGAGTGTGGTGAACACCTAAGTTCTCTTTGAAGTTGGGGTTTCTGGATAACTTCTTACCATTGCTCCATTTGAGGCCCTCCAAGCAAGGAAGATCCTGACCACAGAGAAGGCGGGTAGTTGAGCGGTCCCATGCTAAACACCTGCTTTGAAGAAGAGTCCATTCATCAAGGGTAACTCTAAGTCTCGGATCCAATTCTTCAAACCTAATCCATTGATTGGTCTCTTGATTCCAGAGTTGTTTTGAACCCCTTGTTCCATAATCGCTCCAATGCTGCCGCCCACTTCCACTCATTACTGATTTTGATGAACTGTTTGACCTTGTAAGCCTTGATAAGCTTGTCAGCCAACCCAACGATATCTACCCAAGCCTTGATAAGCTTTGATAAGCTTGTCAGCCAACTCAACGATATCTGCAAAAACTTCCTTTTCTCTCATCGTTTTTTTTTTAATAAAAGGAAGTTCGACCTTAGCCTAATCTCCCGAACTTTAATTAAAATAAAGAAAAAAAGTTACAAGTGAAGGGGACTAGTGCCCATGGGACCCCCCAAATCCCACAGTGCAGGGGACGAGTATGGAAAACTAGAGGGCATTACAAATGAGGTGGATAAATTTATCATCACCCTCATGTGGGACCCATTTGGGTTTCAACTTGTTGTTTTCAAGGAGATAAATACAATGATGTCTAAACGGTGGAGATCTCTTATCTCGAGAGATTCTTTTACCTAGGAGAAACAAGGATTTCTCGATCGACCATTTCTTAGGAGTTTGGCCAAAATTGACAGCACATCGCTCCCTCCAAATCTTCCAGAGGATCTCCCCTCTGATGGCATTCCACAGCCTCGATGAGCAACCGATCGCCTCACCCAACATCACCTGTTGCCAGTTCATTTGGTTCGTGAGTCTCAATATTCGGGTCATGTGACACCAAATAACACGGGACTTGGGGCAGTTGAAGAACAGGTGAGCTAAATCTTTGATGCACCGATGGCAACGCTTGCACCATGGCGGCACACCACAGATTTTGTTAGCCCTTGCATTTGACCAGATACCTTTATGCAAGATCTGCCACATGAGAACAGACTTTTTGAACTCAATTAGGGGGTGCCAAATAGACATGAATTTTAGTTCCCACCGAAGTTTGGTCCAAGAAAGGCACCATCTCTTGTTAAGAGTGTGGTGAAAAACTAAATCCTCTTTGAAGTTGGGGGTTCTGGATAGCTTCTTACCATTGCTCCATTTGAGGCCCTCTAGGCAAGGAAGATCCTGACTGCGGAGCAAGCTCGTAGTTGAGCGGTCCCAAGCTAAACACCTGCTTTGAAGAAGAGTCCATTCCTCAAAGGTAACTCTAAGTCTCGGATCCAATTCTTTGAACCTAATCCACTCGCTGGTCTCTTGTTTCCAAAGTTGTTTCAACTATTTGAACCCCTTGTTCCATAACCCCTTTGCCGTTTGGAGGTTCCAAGACTCCACCCCCCTAATGCCACTAATCGGGAACCAAATAGAGTCATTTTGTCTTATCCAAGCTGCCCACTTCCACTCATCACTAATTCTGATGAACTGTTTGGCCTTGTTCCAATTCTTCCATAAGGAACACACGAGGCTAGAGCCTTTAGGGGACACCGGGTGGGGGGAGAACAAAAGCGTGAAAATCCCTATGTCCTTCCAACCAGGATGGCCAACTAAGGTAAGGTCTTTCGTGTTTCTGAAGATCAATTTAGCCCAAGAGGACTCCCTATTGCTCCAAGACTTAATAAGCCACTTTGCCGCCAGCTTGTCAGCCAACCCAACAATATCCAGAATTCCCAAGCCCCCTGAGTGTTTAGGGCTAGTGCAGGTTTCCCATTTGATTTTGGGAATCCCCCTCCTGTTGGGGTCCCCAGTCCAAAGGAAGTTTTTACAGAGTCTTTCCACTTTGGCAAATTCTTTCTCCTTAGGTCTCCAACATGAGATAAAGTAAATAATTGTAGACAACATAAATGTGTTAACAACCATAGCACGTCCTGCCAAGTTGACTTGCATACCTTTCCAATGATTCAGCTTGCTATCCAGTTTGGATAGCACCCAGTTCCAGCATTGGTCCATTGAGATGTCGAATCCCATCGGAATGCCAAGGAGACGGAAGACTTGACCACTAGGGATAGCTTGACACCCCTGATCCACCAACAATTGAGGAGTAGGTTCGCTGATTGCTCTAAAAGCACTTTTAGCATGGTTGATTTTTGAACCTGATGCCACACAAAAGGTGTCGAGGCACCACCAAAACACCTCAATGCTGTTTATATCGTAATGCACAAAGGCATTCATGTCATCAGTGAAAAGTCTCGCAATCATTTGGCCGTGAGTTAGAGGTAGGGAAAGACCCTTGAGATTGCCAACATCCATGTGGTGCTTTAATAGGCAACTGAGTCCATTCGAGGTGATAGCGAATAGTAATGGAGCTAGAGGGCAGCCTTGCCTAATTGATCTTTTTAAACGAATGGGCTTAGAGAGTTTACCGTTGATATTTATTCTAGTTGAAGCATTTCCAAGAAGAGTGGAAACCATCTTCGTGAACTTTTGGCTACATCCAAGGTCTTTCAATTATTGAAGAATAAAGTCCCATTCCAATCTGTCATACGCTTTGTCGAAGTCGATCTTAATGAATACCAGATCTTGAGCAGACTCCTCAGCAAAAGCAAGGCCTTCCCAAATATCGACAATTGCTTCAAGAATAGATCTACCTTTGATAAAACCTTTCTGGTCCTTACACAGCCATGACTTTAAATGACAAGAGATTCTGTTGGCGATAACTTTTGCAATTATCTTGTATCCTGTTTGGAGTATGGTAATCGGATGCCAGTTTTCAATTTTGTTCTTATCTCCCCTTTTGTGGATTAACTTGACGACGCCATTATTAAGACACTCAGGGAGGGCACCCAATGAGAGAGCCTCTTGCCACACTAAACGTAGTGGGGTGGCCACCTCATGTTTGAAGGACTTGAAAAACTCATTGGTGAGGCCATCCAGACCCGGACTTTTCCCATTGGGAAGGGCATCAATAACCTCGATAATTTCATTCTCAGAGATATTAGCATCCAGGAGAGCAATCAAATTCTGTGGGATTCTAGTTTGAGCAACCCTTGAGATGGTTGACATGGAGTTGCGCCTGTGGGAGGAAGGAGGAGTCGAGACCCCGAGTAGATTGGTAAAGTGCTCGACGATGATAGATCTATTCTCCACTTCCGTGCAGCATTCGGTTCCATTGTTATCGACCAATAGGGGGATGGATTGCCTAGCTTGTTTCCTTTTGAGGATGTTACACATCTCTTTCGATGGTTTGTCGGCCTTGCCCACCCACCAATCTTTGAAGAAAATTTGGAGATTTTTCCTTTGAACCTCCTCCTCTAATCTTAGTCTTCCCCTGATTTTCAAAAGACCTTGTTGGCAATGTAACTTACCTTTGTTCACCTCTTCTTCAAGCCGCGAGAGCCTCCGATACACCATTTCTCTTCTATTTTTTTGGATATCTCTTATAGCCTTTTGAGTCCTGATTAGAATTTTTCGAGTCCTTTCCATCGCGCTTCTCCAACACTTAGCCAGTTCATTACAGTAAGCAAAGGCTTCCGCCCACACCTAAGAAATTTCTTGGTGGACAGAGGGGAGGGAAAACGATGTCTGACAAGCATGAAACCAAGGGGCTTTCTGGAACATGGGGATCGGTTTGAAAGACATAGTAATCGGGTAGTGATCTGAGATAGTCAGGTCCATGTGTTGGGAAATCGAAGGAATACCCCATTAAAGGATGGTTTTCTTATCGATGTAACATCTATCAAGTCTTGCTTTCCTCAAAGAGTCCCTTAATTGGAGATTTGACCAGGAGAACCCATTCATGTCTTTCACCTCGACCAGGTCGAGATGGAGCTTGATTTTATCCCATATCTCTTTCTCTTGACCATCAATAATTTTCCCTTTGTTATTCCATTGGTCCTTAGGAAACTCAACCATGTTGAAGTCCCCACAAATCAGAACATTGTGTGAAAGGGAGTCGAGGGAAGTCCAAGTATCCATTCTATCTGATTCTCCATTGCTAGACAGGGAATGACTAATACCGATAGAAGCACCCCCCGTCCCCCTAGGGTGAGAAGTGGTGAACCAAAGGTGGTTCGGAGAAATGCATTTAAGCCATTTCTAAAGATCCTCTCCATCGATTTTAATCTCTTGTAAGAAAATAAAGTCACCGCTAAAGCACTTGTCTTTGAACCACTGGCCAAGAATCACAACTCTTGACGGGTCAGACAAACCCCTGACGTTTAGTGATGTGAATTTCATTCATGATGGTTGCCCTCTTTGAGGGGAGGGACCTGATCTTTTTTCTTCTTGTGGTCTTCTTTTTTCCTCCCAGCTTCTTGACTTAGGATCCTACTCTTGAGGGGCCTCTTCCAAGGCATGTCAGAAGGTTGTTTTCCTTTAAGCTTTGACTTTTGTTGCAGTAATCTTGGAAAGCATACCGGAAGGGTAGGACCAAGAGAGGAGCTTTCGCTGTCTGGGTTGTCTTCGTTGCTAGTAGTGAAGCCTTCCTCTTTACTTGTGGTGTAGCCTTCTTGGTTGTCTTCTTTGCTAGTAGAGCACCCAAGGTTATTATCAGTCGGGTCTTCTTCAAAGTGGTTGTCCCCTGGGAAGTCGATCTCATTAATCTCTTTTTCTAGGTTACAGTATATGTTATTCGAGGGGGCAATTGTCGTGGCGTTCCTTGCTGTTGATCTTCAAGGGCTAACTTTCCTCCTATGTCTTACTTCAGTGAATCCTTCAGAATCCGTTTCAGCAACACGAGTTCCCTCTTCTTCCTCCATTGGAGGGGGATGACCCGGAGTGTCGTCTTGGGGAAAAGGATCCAGGGTCCCATCTGGTTCAGGGTTGTTTTTATTGGTACTTTACTTCAGGGGGTAGTCTTTGATCCTATGACCTTGATGCCCGCACAGGAAGCACGCGTTTGGCAAATTCTTGTAAGTAATCTCTTGTGTCCAGGTCTTACCATGTCCACAGTTTATGGAGATTTTCGAGGGAAGGGCTTGGTTCAGGTCTGTTTCAACGCAGATCTGTGGATGCCATCTTGCATTGAAAGAATGTTGAGCACCATCATAGATTAACCCCCCAACATCCTCTCTTGAGGCCATCGGGCGACCGATCGGTGAGATGATTTCACGAAGAAATCCATACAGAAAGAAAGGTAGATTGGGCAGCTCCACCCAAAGTGGGTAACGAAGAGGCTTTGATCTATTCGGAACAAAGTCTAGGGTCCACTTAAAAAGGCAAAGGGTGGACCGGCCCACTTGCCAAGAGCCGGCTTGCAGGGCTTGGAAAGCCATCTCTTCGTTCTCAAATACTAAAAGGAGGTGATTCGCCGGCAGGAATCGACATTTGCACACAATTAGGCCACACGGGAACCATTCATTGCGAAGCCAAGTTCTCACATTTCAAGAGGGGGCCGAGGGCCAAACATTTGACCGATCAGGCAAGTTTTCATCAGTTCTTCTTGTTTTGCCACCACAGACTCCTTGCATAAAGAGACCACTAGTGGTGTGATGTCCGTTGGGGTGGAGTCCATCTCAAGGGGGCACACGGACTGAGGAGGAGCCACATTGTTCATGACAGACGAGGGAATAAGGGTCGGCATCTTAATGACCAAAATCCCCCCCCACAAAACCACTTTGAATGTGCTTTCTCCTTTTTAAAAGAACTTCTTTGACCTCACTAAAGGCTCCATAATTCACTTTTCTCTTCTTTCCCAAATTAACAAGAATAACTTGGCCTCCCTCCGAGGGTAGTATGAGCTTCTAAAAAGGACGATAGATCAAATGTTTTAGAAATTTAAAGAGCGAGCCTTCGATTAGAAAAATCGAGTGTCAAGGAGGCAAAGCTTAAGTTTTAGTGGGTTCTTAAATGATCTTATCGAAGACGTCGAGTAGAAGAACAATAAAAGAATGTCTCCACCAGCGCAAAAGGCACGAAAATCAGAACACTAAAAGAAGGAAGCCCGCCTCAACCAGTGCAAATGACACGCGGCTCAAGAAATTGAATCTGGTGGGCAGTCAATCGTGCGCCTCAGTCGATCGCGATGGATAGCCCACCCACAACCAGTCTCGAATAAGTGCCTTCGTCAATCATGAGGGAAAGTGCACCTCAGTCGATCGTGACGGATAGCACACCCCAATCAGTCGCGATTGAGCGCCTCAGTCAGTTGTGAGAGAAGGCACACTGTCAATCAGTCGCAACAATCGAGGAGAGCACGATGGACAGACCCGACATTACTGAGCGAAAGCAGCTGTTGTCCAGCCAAAGCACGATGGATAGACCCGACATTGTTGAGGAGAAGCAACGATGGATAGACCCGACATTGTTGAGGAGAAGCAACAGTTGTCGCAAACAGTCGGGCACTGTCAATTGGAACTTCTTCAGTCAGTCGCCTTCAGAGCCCGATGGACAGCATTCTTCCGGACTTCACCCTCCGAGTCTACGACGTTTAGGAATCTGCTCGAACAGTTACATTCTGGTCCGTCATGAGACCATGGTCTCATGAGGACACGAGACCGCAGCCTCGAAGGATGCCAGAACGGTAGCGCAAAGCTCTGTCGATCGCGTGAGGCACTGTCAATCGGGCGAAGGAACTTCTTCAGTCAGTCCGCGAGCAAGCCTCTGTCGATCGCGTGAGGCACTGTCAATCGGGCGATGGAACTTCTTCAGTCCGTGAGCTTCTCCGCTAATCTTGAATACATCATGTTTCGAGTTTGGGGCGTCTTTTCTCTCATCGTTCTTGCAGCTCTCAGGTAAGCCTATAAAGTGGAGTACTTGCTCAGCTAGCCGGTCGGACATCCCGGGAGATACCTATGTGCTGAGCCCTCCAAGCCGTGCGCCATGATTGCGCTTTCTCCACTGCTTTTTTTTTTAATTAAATAATAAAAGTACAATGCACACAGGGAAGCAGTGATCCCATCAGGCAAAAGTTACATATTGAGGACCATGATAAATCTATCACTGGAATAACATTCCAGAAGGGATTCCCTCCATTTACAGGGAGGAAGAGACTTAGTACTAGCAATTTGATCCTGAGGGCCCTGTTTGATAGACAGCAGACTCTGCATACCAGAGAGATACAAAGTTTTTCTGAGGGAAAACATATAGTTCTTTTTGCCGTTCTTGAAGAGGACTTGGTTCCTACTAATCCATATATGCCAAAGGATGTGTCCCCTCCACAAATGCCAAAACACTAGATCTAGTTTATTACAGCATCCAAGAATAATCTCTTTTAACCCAAGTTGAGGTAACTTTTTGATAGCCAGGATAGGGTCCAGCACCTTCCAGAACTGTTTAGCATGCCAACAATTACAAAAGAGATGGGTTAAATCCTCTTCCCTGCTGCACAGAGCACAATTACTATTATTGATATTTGCTCTCTTAGCCCTGTTGCCAGTCCATAAGCCATTATGAAGAATCAGCCATTCCAAGTAGGAATGCTTGATATTATAGGGGAAAGCCCAAATGACTTTGAACCTGTATCTCCATTGATTGGCAGACCAATTACATCCCCATCTGTTGTTAAGTTTGTTAGTAACACTGAGAACAGAGCCTTTGTTGAGCTTGAAGCTTGTCCACATTTCTTTGGCAACTTCAGTGAAATGTAAGTTGGCAATCCTGCACTCCTCAAGCTTTGTCTTCAGGAGATACTTCCTTTCCAGAAGAATCTGCAAACATCCAGGAGAAAATTGGGTCAGAGAAAGGATATAATCATCAGATAACAACTCCCCTGAGTTAAAAAACCAGGCCCAGTTTTTAACACCAAGCTTAAAGCATTTGTGTTCTCTAATCTCAAGATTTTTGTTACTCCATAAGGCAATCCAGCCCAACCAAGGAGATTCCTGAAGGAAAAAATTAAGGTTAGCCGAAAACTTTGGATTTGGAGAAAAACAGATTTTAACTTTCATCCACACAGACCAAAACCTCTGAGAGAGGCTACTACCTACAGGAACAAAAGGGGTAGGGGAAATAACAATATCCCAAAGATGATTATTAGTCCAGGCTTTATAGTTTTTGACATGAAACTTTTGAATGTTTCTTTTAAGAAGACAAGCCCAAATGTCACTAGAGCTTAAGGCCCTGTACACCCATTTAGAGGCCAGATTCTCAGCCATTTTCATAGGGCAGATGAGACCCAATCCTCCTTCATACTTAGGCAGACAACAAATCTTCCAAGCCACTTTAGGAACTTTGTGAACTTGGTCATTGCCTCCCCATAAGAATCTTCTAGCCAGAGTAATCACCTGATTTAATTGCTTCTTGGAAGGACTCCAACAAGCCAGGAAGTACACTATGGAAGGGAGGAGATAGTGCTTCAAAACAAAACATCTGTGAGAGAGGGAAGCATAAACATTATACCACCTGAGCATTTTTCCCTTGAATTTTTGAAGCACCCAGTCCCATCTTTGCTGCATAGAGACATTAAAACCCATGGGGATACCCAAAAGTCTAAAAATCATTCGATCCTGCAAAATGCTACAACCAATGTCAGAAATACAATTGGGGGTGATATTGTTTGAGGACCAAAAACCAGTTTTGGAATGATTGATATGAGAACCACTGGCAAGACAAAAGGTATTTAAACAGGCCAGGAAATTTTCAGCATATCGAGGAACAGCAAGAGTACACATATTAGTATCATCAGCAAACATTTGAAGCCCAAGTTGATGATTGGAATTGGGAATGGGGATACCTTTGATTTTTCCATTAACCATTTCATTGTTCACAAGCCATCCAAGGGCATCACTAGAAATAGCAAACAGAAGGGGGGATAGGGGACAGCCCTGCCTAATGGATCTAGCTATCTTAAAAGGGGGGGAAAGATGACCATTAAGAGAAACTCTGGACCAAGCATTTCCAAAGAGGGTACTAACATATTTGATAAATTTTTCACCCATGCCAATATCATGGAGAGATTGGAGGATAAAGTCCCATTCTATTCTATCATAAGCCTTGTCAAAGTCAACCTTGAAGAAATAGTAGTCAAGCTCAGCTTCGTTAGCAAAATCAAAACCTTCCCACAGAGAAATAATGGCATCCAAAATGTATCTGCCCTTAATAAACCCTTTCTGCATGGGGAGAATGATAGAGTTCATGATAGGGCTAAGCCTTCTAGTAAGGGCAGAGGCAAAGATTTTATAGACAGAATTGAGACAAGTTATAGGTCTCCAATTATTGAGATCTTCCTTAGGGCCCCTTTTGTGGATGAGTCTAATAACTCCCATATTCATGTCAGATGACAAGGAACCTTTCCTAGTGGCCTCATTCCAAATCTCCAGAAGGTAGGGAGTAATGAAGTCTTTAAGCTCTTTGAAAAGTTCATTAGGAATACCATCAATACCAGGTGATTTACATAGTTTCATTTTATCAATGGCTTCTTTAATCTCTCCAGCACAGAGGGGCAAGTCCAGAAGAGCAGCTAGACCTTGAGGGAGAGTTTTCACCCTAACAGAAGCAATATGGGCCCTGGCTCTCTGGATTTCTTCCCCCCTCTTGGGAGGACTAGAGAAGACATTCTTAAAGAAACTAGAAGCTTCATGTAAGCATTCTTCCATGTTTTCAGCAATGCCCCCATTACTTCTAGCAAGAAGAGGAATGAAATCCTTATTTTTCTTTTGCTTGAGCATCTCATACATATGAATGTTAGGTCTGTCAATGTTCCTCTCCCAGAACCTTCTGGAGTTAGAAAGGGACCAGCTAGCATCCATATATTCCTCACATTTGAGCTTGTGTTGTAAGTCAATGAAGTCCTTATAGGGGTTATTAGAATCATACAACTTGAGAGCTTCAAGGATTTTCTCTTTCCTGAGAGTTCTAGCCTTGGACACTTTAGCTTTATAAAAGTTAAAAATCTTCTAGATCTCCTTCACAACATTTTCCCAACTTTTGTAAGCAGGGGTGTTCTGGGAAAAGTGCCACGTAATGGCCAACTTAAGTTGATTAATAATCGACGAGATCTTAAGCAATCTAGAATCAAGGTGGGGCCATCCAGCTCTAAAGGGCATATGATTCCTCTTAAAACAAAGACAAAGGGGAACATGATCAGACAACATCATAGAGTGATCAGTATTAGCACTTATTTCCCAAAAGTTTTTACTATACGAAGAATTAACATAACATCTGTCAAGTCTGGCACCAAGAGCATTATCATTAGACTGCTTATTATGCCAAGTGATACCAGTGTGCTCAGAGTGATCAATCAGATCGTGAAAATGGCAAAGAGAGTACCAACTAGATTTTTCAGAGCCGTAAATGCTATCCCCCTTCTTGTTCAGCCTATCATTGATGTTGGTAACCATATTAAAGTCTCCAATAATGCAAATATTACCTTGAAGATTTTTTAATTCTTCCCAGCAAGAGCTTCTCGTATTCTTGCAATTAGAGGCATAAAGACTGACAATACACACATCCATAGGGAGATCAAAAGAAACAGCTACCCATTGCAAGGAAGGGCTTTTATACACTCCTTTAATGAGATGAAAAATTTTCGGGTTAACTCCTATGGCAGCACCACCTTTACCTTGATTATGCTCAGTGAAAAACCAATTGAAGTGTCTATCAATGATATTCAGCTGGTGGACTAACTTAGTACCACCAATCTTCAGCTCCTGAAGACAAACCACATCAGGGGGCTTAGAAAGATTTCTTTTCCAGTTGTTAATGACTTTAGCTCTAACAGGATCAGACAATCCTTTGCTGTTGAAAGAAACAATGTTCAGATAATCCATACAATAACAGTAAGAAAGAAAAAGCCAAAGGGACTTAGCATTTAGACGTTTTACTAGGTTGGAGATTAGAGTTAGATGTTCTAATCCCATCTTTCCTTTTAGATTTACCTTGTATTTTAACCACAATGTCATTAACTTTATTAAGAGCAACAGGGAGTTCAAAATCCACAGGAACATCGTTAGACATTTGGGTCATGATTTCATCGTCAGCTTTATTTATCTCATCCATTAACACATCTTCATTGAGGTCTGAATACCTGTTATTATGAGACTTTTTTCTCCCTACAACCTTCCATTCATTATCATTGATAGGGTCTTCAAGAACTTGTTTACCTGTGGCTTCCAACTTATTACCTTCTGAGGGGTGATTTCCTGGAAGATTTTCCTTGTTCGATTCATCTACATCCAAGAACGAAGGATTAGGCACCTCAAGTAGAACACTGAAAGGATTAGATAATTTCCCTGACTTTTTCCTCGGAATTTTAGGGTTGGGCTTTTTGTTATTTGAAGCAGTTTGCCCATTTGAATTGGTCTTATTGGGAGGAACACCCCGAACATCTGTCACAGGTGTTGCAGAAACATTATTAGAACCCGAGGGGGTATTGTTAAGCATAGGACAGTCCTTGATGAGGTGCCCCTGTTTAAAACACTTAAAGCAAGCATTAGGAAGATTCCTATATAGAACTTGTTGTTCATGGAGAAAAAAGCCGTCAGAATCCTTGATACAAATATTCTGTTTGATCGGTTTTGAAACATCTATTTCTATCATCAACTGGGGGTCCCATTTGGGGCTTATTCCCCCAGACCTGGATTTCTGACCAAGAACTTTACCAAGCATAGCTCCTAGTTTATTTAGCCAAGGATAGAAATCAACTGGAAGATCAAGAAAATCCACCCAAATAGGGAGTTTAGTAGGCTTGGGTCCTTTTGGATTGAACCCAACATGCCACCTAAAGAAGGAAATAGGGATATTCTTGATAAGCCATTGACCTTCAGAGATAACCTTGAAAGCACTGGTAGAATCATCGAAAAAAACAAATAGTAGTTATTGGGCAAATATTGAACTTGTTTAACAAAAAGACCCCTAGGCTCCCAATTCATTTTCATCCAGTTCCTAAGAATATCCTGGGCAGGTCTCGGCCCGTGGCAGAGACCAATAACCACTTTCTCCGTAAGCTGAGAATGCCAGTTAGAGAGGGAGTTCCTATCAATGATGAACTCCTCCTCATCAATAGAATCTTTGTTTCCTATGTTTAGAAAGTGAGGAGAATCTTCCAAAGGTCCCTTACCTTTTTCCATGGCCGTGTGGGGGCGAGGGGAGAGAAGCATACCTGTATCAGTGTCACAAGGGAAAGCGATGTCGACCTGTGAATGATGTTGCAAAGCGCATTCCGGTGATCTTGTAGCATCTGCGAAGGAGCGAGCAGACGTACCTTGGTTGACGACGTCATGGAGGGACATGATGCCCCCTGCGAGGGGAGGGAAGGAGAGGGGAGCCCCCCACAGCGACACGCCAGGCCCTGGGCAAGATAGACAAACACCAGAGAAACCCCCGACGGGGAGGCCACACAGGAGAAACCCTAGAACATGGACGACTTAACTCGACCACTCGCCCACTCGCATCCGCAGCACCTCCCGGCCCTGGGAATGTTGCCCCTTGCACAGATGTATATTACCTCTTAATTTTACACTTTTTTCTCCACTGCTTTTTTATTCATCTCCGGAGTCCGGACTTCCTTCTCTCATATTGCAAGCACGGGATCTGCTTTTGCCTTTTATTTTTTCCTTTTTAAGAGCATCACTCTCTTTTTCCTGACTTAAGTCTCCTTATGTTCCCCAAGGGTGGGTGAATGATAATATTACGAGGGATATTCTATTCATAATACGTGTTACTCGAACACACACCCCAAAAGAATATTTTCATGCATGGACTCGTTTGCTGTCAAGTTTCGTGTCCAACTTTAAATAGGACGAGGATATAATTACCCTTACTTTATGAGATGGGTGGCATTCTTGCAAGTAGTACTATGTCCATTCCATGCACAATCACAAAGTTAAAGTTAAAGCAACTCGAGGTGCCGAGCTTTTGAAAGAATGATTGCTTCCAAAGAAGGTGGCATACACTCATGAGGACATCCTCATATGTTGGGTGGTTCTGCGTACGAGTACTTTATTATCATGAAAACTAAGAATACATTGAGTATCTGAACGTGAGCACAAATTTACAATCCTTAAGGTCTATCAATATGAACTTAAGCCAAAAACTTGGCTTTCCTTGCATAAAATAAATTAGTACACTTACCAGGTGTCACCTAGAGTACTTAGATACACGTTCTCATCCAAAAATTCATCGAAATATATTACGATACTCATTGTTCTTGATACGTAGGATCACATGCAATATATATATATATATATATATATATATATATATATATATATATATATATATATATATATATATATATATATATATATATATATATATATATATGTGTGTGTGTGTGTGTGTGTGTTTGTGTCTGTTTGTATGTGTGTGTGGATTAACACACATGTATACACACACATATCTCTCTCTGTCTCTATCTATACAGACACAAAATATACACACAAACACTGTTATATTCCAGAGATGGTCATGCTTGGAAGAACGAGAATTTCCTTGCTCGGGGGATAGCCAAGGCCAAAAGCTAGAGAGTTCATATGAGGTATGTACTCATGATGGCCATATGAGTAGAGGGCTCTTAGAGAGAACTCTAGATGATGACTAAGCAAGGGCTATAAATAGGCTAGGAGATGAGTCCCAGGCATGTCATTCTCCACTTCTCACATTTGCTATCAAAGCATGAGGAAGAGAGAGACCTTGGGGGAGAGCTTGATGGAGATGGAGAACAAGCTTTTGCTGGCAAGATAAGAAGGATTCGATTCTAAGTTTGCAAGAGATCTTCATCTTCAACAAGAAAATAGCCATGGAAGAACTTCTTATTCTATGTGCATGGAGAAAATCTTCCTCGAGAGTTGTGTAGAAGGTGTGCGCCTTCATTACAGCAACATAAAAGAACATATTTTCTTTGAATTTCACACATAACTCTATCTACAACTCTCGCATTGCCCTGGGGTATTGAACTCATGACCTGCTGCATGGGAATGCATGCTTTACCATTGAGCTATGCACGTTTGGTGGAAGGTGAACCATGTATATTTAAATAATTGTATTTTCTATCGGTGCCACAACAAGGAGAGAAAGAGAAAAGTAGAGAGAAAGAAAGATAAAAAAGAAAGAAAAAAGAAGAGATAAAAGAGAAGTAGAGATAGAAAAAAAGAGAGAGGAAGAGAAAGAACAAAAGAGAAGGAGAAAGAGAAGGAAAGAGAAAGAGAAGAAGAGAAAGAAAGTGAGAGAAAGAGAAAGAAAGAAACAGAAGGAAGGAGAAGGAAAGAGAAAGAAAGAGAAAGAGAAGAAGGAAAGAGAGAAAGAGAAAGAAAGAAAGAGAAGGAGAAAGAGAAGAAGGAGAAATGAGAGAGATAGAAAGAAAGAAGCCAAGAGAGATGGAGAAAAAGAAAGAGATGGAGAGAGAAAGAGAGAGAAGATTAAAATGAAGATTAAAGAGAGAAGGAAAAGAATAGAAAAAGAGAGAAGAGTAAAGAAAGAGAAAAAGTAAAAGGTAGGAAGTAAGAGAAAAAAAGCAAGAGTAGCATACCTATCTTCACTTAAATAGTCGTAACTCTCTGATATGGTATCCAAATTGGATGATTCCACTTGGTATGGAAAGTAGAATCCAAGAAAATTTCCAATGAGTAGTTGAACGCCATGATTGGATAATTAAAAACTAACTGTAGAGAGCAATCAATTCTCTGCATATATCTTCAAAGAGGTATGCTACCCACTCAACTAGCTTCATTGTTTTGGCCATAACTTCCTAATGGAAGTTCCAAATTAAGACATATAGATTCTACATCTCAAGACCTTTGTTTTGACTAGTTACATGATATATGTTGACCATTGGAAGCCATCTCTGCAGAAGCTTTTAGATGGTTGTTGGCTGGCGAGAAGCTCTTTTTTTAGTGGTTTCAGTGTCCAATTATAATAATTAGGACTTCCTAGTACTATTTTGAACCATTTTGGATAGGAATAGACTAATTTTCATACATTTGCATCATAGTTTTGCTCTTAAATATATTCATTTGAATATTTTTTGCATGAAACTTTACATTTTTTTATTGTATTCTCTTCCAGTTTTATGAAATCAACATTGGAATGTGCATGAAAGCTAGTTTTTACATGAATTTATGTATGTATATGAAGTTACACTAACTTATGTTGATTCATAAAAGCATACACAGATCTTGTTGGTGTGTTTTAGAATCTTTGGCAGGTATTGAAGGTAGGAAAAGACATTGTAATGAGGGCATGTAATGCCCAACAACACATTGTGGAAAAGTTTCTTATTTGAAGGTCTCTCGAGTAACGAAACTGGTATGCCAACCACAAGGCTTATGCCTATCATTGTAATGATTATTATTTTTTTTTAGCCTTTATTTTCCTAGCAAAATGCTACAAAAAATTTTGTAGCCACATGGCGTTATGTGCCATGTGAGAATTAGAGTGATGTTGTGTTGTGTGAGAGAGGAAGTCTTATGTCTGCATAGCTAAAAGCATATAAATTTATTGAAGTAGAGAAGAAGATGCATGAGTGGATGCATGCATATGTAGATGAAAGTTGAAGTACATGATGCATTTTCTATTTATAGAAGATCACTTTTATGTATCACCACAATGAGTTAGGGTGAGCATGAGGTATGTGACAGAGGTATCATACATAGGCTAATTGTGCCTTTAGAGAGTAAAGGACAAGGTATATACATCAAGAAAGGCTAAGATATGTTTTCGTCTAGTAAGGCATGAACACATAAATTATTTTTCATGCGAGTCTATATACTTGATATAGACATTTATCTTGATTTCGCACAAGAGTGCTATGGTTATGATCATCACATACAAGCTTTTAATACTTGTATTGTATGTGAGTGGTTGTGATGAGATTAATGAATGTTCAAAAAGTGCAATTAATAGAATGACATCCATAGATGTTCACTTTCACTCAAAGGTGGATACTATGTAAAGATTTCATTTTTCCACAAGATGATTTGGATGATTATTTGGTTTGCATTGATCTAGATGATTATTATAGGCATGGATATGTCTCCATGTCATAATCCATCCAAGAAAATGAATGCGTATTTCTAATCATAAGGATTAACATGTCTCGTCATTTTTTTTTAATTTGAAAAATGATTTAGCAAATAGTTAGTGAGATAGTAGCCTCATAGAGATTTGGATGCTTCTCTTTCAGAGAATGCTCACATTTATTGAACTTTTGCAGGCATGTGGCTCCTAGTCCCTTCTTTAAGTGGACCAATTTTGGAGTAATTTGGCGACTTTTAGGTAGGTCAAATGACCTCTGCACTAAAAGTGCTCCTACTAGAGGTAGAGGTGTGAAACAAGTGCCATAGGCATGTCACAAAGGACATTTCTCTTAATTGGTAGATCGAAATGGAATTATTTTTGTTGGAAATGAAAGCTTCATAGATGGTTATCCTTCCCACCAATTTGCATTATCTATAGAGATTATTTAATAGGTAAAATAAGCTCTACACATCAGAGTGCAGGCTCTGGAATTCATGAAATGATCAGAGACCATGTCACCTAGAGGTGATTGGTTCTCTTAGCTCATTTACTCCAATTGAATCATTTTTATTTCTAACATTAGAGAAACTTGTCCAGATGGTGTGTACAAAATTTTAATATGAAATTCTTCTCTATTTAGGAGACATAAAGAAAAGAGTAAAAATTAGCCTCTGCAAATTGTTAAAATATTGCAGGTATAGAGGCTTAGTATTTTGGCCATTGTAAAAGCCTCAAATGTCCAATTACTAGGAAATTTATTGCACGTATAGAGGTTAAGATAGTACTAGCAAGGTGCTACTAAAAGTTGAAAGAAATTGGATATCATTTGGTAGGTCAAATGACCTATTCTTTGCAGAACAATCTCTGGTGAGGATTTGCCAAAAAGTGATACATGGGTTTGATAAACACATAATATTTTCATATTGGAAATGCCAATTTGAAAAATTTGTGTTGGAGAAGCTACTCCCATATAGAACCTACGATATATAGAAAATTCAATCATTTTTTAATTTATCTTCATAGTTAGAAGATACTCTAAAAGTGAAGCAGCATTGTTTCTAGGCTCACCTAAGCGCAGGTGTACCACAAGTAGAATGATACATTTGAATGAATATTTGATTGCATTTTAAATTGAAATTTTGTGAGACCAAACTAGATAAGTTGTCCTAGATTTGGGCACAAAGAATTTAGAATTTGGCATTTGTCTGATCAGTATAAGGGCTTCAAGAAGATGACCCTGTACATTTTCAGAGTTGTTCATCGAGTGTTAGACCCTTTTGTTGATATATTTAGGTAGTGATGTGTGTGAACACTCTACGACCGCCAGGGCATTTTTTTCCCTCTTTAGGAGGTTTTTTTCCCCCGGCTTGTATATATGCATATTGCCCTAATGGGCTACTCATCTTTGTACATTCTCTAGTAATACATTCAGTCTTGTGTGTTATGCTCCAAGCTTCTTCTTCTTCCTTGTGTTGTTCGCGTGATTCCGCAGACGTCTATCTCCAACAATTGGTATCAAAGCAGGTCGTCGCTTCTTCTAGGGCGCCGTCGACACTCCTCCATTTGCAGTCTCAGATTCGCACGAAATTTGGTGAGAATACTCAAAGTGTTTCCCTGATCAAAACGGCTTCGCTTTATGGTGCCGAAATCGCGATCTGAGCTCGTTTCGGCCTCCGAACGCACTATCACAGCGCTTGTGCAGGCTATTTCATCCTTTTGTGCCAAAGGTATATACCATTTTCTGTTCGCCAGTTTAAGCGTCTCGAAGTCTGCTACAGGTCTAGCAGAACTTGTCTGGGCAATTCTATTCAACTTTTTGAGATACAGTCAATTTTCTGGATCAAGGTATTTTAGTCACCGGCCATGGCTGAAAGCAGTGATGTATTCCGTATGTTGGCTGTTGAGGATAAGTTGGATGGTACCAACTACCCATTATGGGCTTATATGATGCGACATGTACTGGTTGCAAAAGGATTATGGAACATTGTGCAGGGTGTTGAAAGACGTCCTGTTACACCTGTAACGACAGGTACTGCAAATACAGGTGTTGGAGCTGATGAAGATGGTGTCGAAGATGATATTCCGCAGATTCCTGTTCGTGCTGCTGTTTCTATTGCACCTACTGCAGAGCAGATTCGTTGGGATGGCAGAGATGCCCAGGCATATGCATTGATAGCCTTGTCTGTCAAATGTGCCATTATTCCTCACATTCGCTCTTGCAGAACAGCAAAGGATGCTTGGGATACACTTACCACTTTGTACCAGGCTAGGAATGAGGCTCGTGTTGCTTACCTCCGAAAACAGTTGGAGAGTGAGCACATGAATGAAGGTGATTCTATGGACAGTTTTCTTACAAAGATCAAAGACCTGAAGGAACAATTGATTTCTGCTGATGAGGTTATACCAGATAGCTCACTTGTGTAGACCGTTCTGAATGGTCTTCCTGATTCATATCAGAGTTTTGCCTCTACTCTTCGGTTGATGATGAAAGGCAATCGGAATGCCTTGTCATTTGAGGAATTAGTCTCTGTTCTGTTGCAGGAAGATAAGTCCAGGTAGAACAGGTCCATTATGCGTGTTGCAGATCAAGGTTTCCTGGCTAGTCAGAAGGGCAAAGGAAAATGGAGCTCTTCTACTAGTAAGCAGAAATCTGCAAATGCTGCACAATCGAAGAACCAGGATAAAGATGAAAAGAAATCAGAAAAGCAGAAATTGTTCTGCAAGTACTGTAAAGGAAATGATCATATTATAAAGAACTGTCCAAAACTGGCTGCTAAAGAGGCAAAGAAGAAAGATGCTGGAATGGTTGTTGCAGAGGCCTCTACACCAAAAACAGAGTCTGCAAATCTTGTGCAGGAAGAAGAATGGGCGTTTACTACTGTCTGCAGTTTTGACCCATCTTCTAATGATCAGTGCATGTCTGCAGTAGACTCAGATGTTTGGTACTTTGACAGTGGGGCGACCAAACATATTACCTCGCAGCGTAGTTTCTTCTCTTCACTCGAGCCTGCCCCTACAGGGAATACTGTCACATGCACCAATAACTCCTCTTATCTTGTTATGGGAGTTGGTAAGATCATTCTGACTACTGCTGATGGTAGTTCTTTCACTTTTTCAGATGCTTTATTTGTGCCAGGGATCAAAAAGAACCTGTTATCAGTTTCTGCATTAGCCAAGATTGGCTTGGTTGTGAAATTCGTTGATGACAGGTGTACAGTCCATGATCTCTCAAATGGCGATGTGATTATTGCTTCTGGCATTTTATGTCATGGGCTGTATAAGCTCATAGACTATGAAAGATCTGTGAATGATTCGGCATGTGCAGTTCATGATTCTCAGGCTATGTCAGATGCAAAGCTTTGGCATGCACAATTTGGTCATCTGAATTTTGCTAGTTTGTTACGCCTGCAAAAATCTGAAATGGTGTCCTCTTTGCCCAAACTTGAGGCACGTGGAAAACATGTTTGTGAAGGCTGTATTTTGGGCAAAATGCAGCGTTCTTCCTTTCCAAAAGATGGTTCAGTTCGGGCTACGCAGAAATTGCAGCTTGTACATAGTGATGTCTGTGGTCCTATGCAGACACCCTCTTTTGGAAATTACCTTTACTTCGTGACTTTCATTGATGATTTTTCCAGGCATGCATGGGTATATCCACTCAAAGCTAAGTCCGAAGTGTTCATGTGCTTCAAACAGTTTTTGGTTTTGGCTGAAAATCTGTCAGCATGTAAAATAGGCACCCTCCATTCTGATCGAGGGGGGGAATATATGTCTTCAGATTTTAATGCATTTCTGGCTGAACGTGGGATAAAACACTAGTGTATAGTGCCGTATACACCTCAACAGAATGGAGTTGCTGAACGAAAGAATAGGTCACTCATGGAGATGGCGAGGTGCATGGTCAAAAGTCAGGCTTTACCACATAGTTTCTGGCTTGAGGCTGTCATGTGTGCAGCATATGTACTGAACAGGTGTCCCACTAAAGCGTTGCAGTCTATCACTCCATATGAGGCTTGGCATGACCACAAGCCATCTGTTGCTCATCTGCGTGTTTTTGGTTGTTTGGCATATGCATTAGTGCCTGAACAACATCGTAGAAAATTGGATGATAAGGAAGTAAAATGTATTTTTGTTGGGCACAGTTCTGAAAGTAAAGGCTATCGTCTGTATCATCCACAGACTAAACGCATTCTGGTTAGCCGTGATGTTGTCTTTGTGGAAGATGCTATTCAGCCATTGCTTTTATGTACTAAGGAGACATCTGTTAGCTCCAAAGACATGTATGATACTTTGATGCCTCTTTTTACAGGTGGACAGGCTAGTGCTGGTCCTAATGAGGCAACTTCTCAACCTTTGCAGGTTTCATATGATGATGCAGATCATTCCATTTCTGATGCAGATTTACATGATGCACTTGTTGATGAGAGAGCTGATATTGAGCAGGCAAAAATTATGCCAAAATGGTTGGTGCAGACTTTGCGTGACAGCAAATTAGATGCACCTTTGTCATATCGTACTCGTTCACGCTCTCATAGTGCCTCCTTTGCATCAGATTGCTATGCTATGGCTGCATCTAGTCTCTGTGATGAGAATGAGCCTGTTTCTTTTGATGAAGCATAAAATTCAGAAAATTGGATGGCTGCTATGCAATCTGAATATGATGCTATAATGAAGAATGGTACATGGTCTTTATGTGACTTGCCTCCTGGCAAGTAGGCCATTGGCACTAAGTGGGTATACAAGCTGAAGCGTAAACCTGATGGTACAGTTGACAGGTATAAGGCTAGGCTTGTTGCAAAGGGTTATGCACAGGAAGAGGCATTGATTTTGATGAGACCTTTGCACCTACATGCCGTATGACTACTGTTCGCAGCATATGTGCACTTGCAGCCCATCATGGTTGGAATGTACATCAGTTGGACATTAAAACAGCATTTTTGAATGGTGACTTGCATGAAGAAGTGTATGTTTTTCAGCCCCGTGGCTTTGTGTAGAAAGGGCATGAAAACCAGGTTTGCAGGTTAAAGAAGGCATTATATGGTTTAAAGCAAGCACCACGTGCTTGGTATGAGAAGATACATGCCTATTTGATTGCACATGGTTTTGAGAATAGTCCAACTGAAAGCACCTTATATGTTAAGCGTGCTAATGATGTGCTTCTGATCATTGTTGTCTATGTTGATGACATGCTAGCAGCTCACTGGTCCTATTGAGACACATATTGCTGATTTTAAGGCTGATTTGCATGCCTCATTTGAGATGTCTGATTTGGGGCATTTGCATCACTATTTGGGCATTCAGTTTATGCATGTTGATGGTGGAATGGCTTTGTGTCAAACGAAATATATTGACACATTATTGCAGTGTTTTGGCCTTGAAGACTGTAAGCCTATTGCCACTCCTATGGAGACGGGTTTACGATTGAGTCTTCATGATGTTGGAGATGCATTTGATGCTGTTCTCTATCAGCAGGTTGTTGGATGCTTGATTTACTTATGCATTACTCGGCCAGATATTCAGTTTGCTGTCTCACAGATGAGCAGGTTTATGCATTGCCCAGGAGTCACGCATTGGAAAGCGGTTAAGCGCATCTTTCGCTACTTGAGTGGTACTCGGCTACTTGGGTTGTTTTATCCCAAGGGGGGATCACTACCGCCATATTTTCATGCTTTTTCTGACTCAGATTGGGCTGGTTGCTATGACACTCGTGTGTCCACCAGTGGTTTTTGCTTCATGCTTGGTAGCTCATGTATATCTTGGTTGAGCAAGAAGCAGCCTACTGTGGCCACTTCCAGTTGTGAGGCTGAGTATAGGGCAGCTTTCACAGCGACTGTTGAGTGTGTGTGGCTCAGACGCCTTATGGATGATTTGGGTGTTGGCCATTCTTCTGCCACCACCATCTTCACTGACAGTCAGAGCGCATTGGCAGTTGCGAGGAACCCTGTGTTCCATGCTCGCACTAAGCACATTGAGGTGCATTATCACTATGTCAGGGAGAGGTTCTCTGCTGGGGAGATCAGCTTGGCATATGTGCCTACGCAGGAGAACATTGCAGACCTTTTCACGAGGGCTCTGCCTAGGGAGAAGTTTGAAGCTTTCCGCAAAGCTTTGGGCTTACTTCCTTTTGTGGAGTGATTTCCACATAGCTTGGCACTTCCTTATACATGAGTGCCAGCTCCTTGTTCACCGCATCACTCCCAGGGGGGATTTGTTGATATATTTAGGTAGTGATGTGTGTGAACACTCTAGGACCGCCGGGGCATTTTTTTCCCTCTTTAGGAGGTTTTTTTCCCCCGGATTGTATATACGCTATTGCCCTAATGGGCTACTCATCTTTGTACATTCTCTAGTAATACATTCAGTCTTGTGTGTTGTGCTCCAAGCTTCTTCTTCTTCCTTGTGCTGTTCGCGTGCTTCCACAGATGTCTATCTCCAACACCTTTTAGTAAAATGGTTATAAAACTCTGAGAAAATATCCAAATCAAGTGATTTTTGTGCCTAATGAAAGCTTGAGAAAGCTACATAAGGTGGAAAACTTTCATAGATTTTCGATGAGCAACACTTAGTTAAAATTAAGCTTTAATCTGCTTCTGATGGCAATTGTTTATGCAAGAGACATCATTACTCACCGATCTATTATTGGTTTTTTTTTTTGAGAGAAGTGTTCGACTTTAATCTCATACATGCATCTATGTGGGGTATAAATTTTGGTGGTATGGGACATCAAACTTTGTATCCTACCTAGGTGTAGGATAGATGGTATGGGAGAGAAGTCTTTAAGATTATATTTTTGATATGATTTGGAGTTCATTCATATGATCTTATTATTATTAGACAATAGAGGGGCAGTTGAGGCAGTCACTCTGTATTGATCGCAAACAAGGCAAATCCGTAGGCTAGTAGCCTAGAAGCAGAAAGGCAAGGTTTGCACATAAAAAATATGAATAGGCAATTGCATTAAGAAGAAATTCATAGAGTACATACTACTTTATTTGATATGCATGAGGTTAGGCCGTGGTTCATACATAGTGTGTATGAGGTGAGCTAGATGCTTAGCCTAGCGGGCTATGAGTGTGCACACATCTACTTACCATTTTTCAGGTATTTAGTGGACTCATATTATGGTCCTCATTATGTTTGGGAGTGCTTGATTATTATGGTGGTTTACTAGATACACCTCATTCCTAGTTGGGAATGATTTGATCATAGTGATGATTAGATGTCAATTGTTATTCAATCGATTGAAATCACTGTTAACGCACGCACCTATTTTACAAGCACCAAATTGGGAACTACCATTTCATGTCTTTGTGGATGTGTTCGGCATTGCGATTGGCAGTGTGTTGATGTAGCAAACGAAAAAATGGTTCCGTCCAGTGTATTATGTGAGTCACTGATTACCTTTGGTAGAGAAAAATTATTCAGTCCCCGAACATGAATGTCTCATATTAGTCTATTTAGTGAAGAAATTCTAGCATTATTTACTAGGGCGTCGCTTCACCTTTCATATCAATCATGCAGCCTTGGTGTACCTTGTTCGCCAACAACATTTGGGAGGAACACTAGCAAGATGGGTCTTGTTCCTGTAAGAGTTTCATTATTCAATAGTACATTGACTAGGGTCTGCACACGCACTTGCTGACTTTCTATCTTGATTGGATTTCGGTGAAATTCTAGAAGGAGTTGATGATACCACACCTACCATCTATGCAATTGAGACTGTACAAGATGATCAATAAGAATTGCCGGTAAAATCCTCCTATTATGACACTTTGATGCTTTTCAGACTAGTGGATGTCCTCCTAGCATGACCTCTCTAGCTGCTCGCTAGAAATTGACCATGTATAGTCCACGATTCATTGTAGGGAAATTATAATACATGGATCACTCGGGAGTGTTGTTCAGATGTGTTCCACCATACAAAATTGTTTCAGTAATCACAATGGCTCATTCTACCCCAACTAGAGGTCATTTTGTAGTTGACCTGACCCACCATAAAATTTTTCAGAGTGGCTTATGGTGGCTGTTAAAAGTGCTTCTAACAAGTCGCTTTTAATCTCATTTCGGGTTCTTGGGGATGGATAGGGGTCTGACAGTGCAGAGGCCCTTTATTTAATTTTTCCCAAATTAATCTTCACCTAAATAGTTAACTGTCTTCCACAACAAAGATTATCATAACACAGTACATTTAACACGCGAATTAACAACGACAAACTCTCGTAGACTTATTATATGTTATCACAGCATTACTATATTTAAGAATTAGTTACTTAGAATTCAATACAGAACACAATACTCAGTATATCTGCAAATCTGCAACACAACATCTTAGCGTGTTCGCCCAGACAGACAGTCTGGTGACCCCGTCTATCGTCGATGAACACCGTAATGCCCTTTCATTAATGGATAAAAAGTTACAACTATTCGCTATGACTTTTCAGTGCGTGCAATATATGATAAATAAAAATACAATCATTCCGGCGAACTGACACTGGCACTTACGGTGGACTCGAACCCGCAAAGAAAATAGACCTAAGGCTAAATCAACTATGCCTTGTATGTATAGGATTCTGGCTAGTTTAAAGGTTCTGGTGATTTTTTGCTTTAAAGAATCTAGCAAAATCTTCAAAGTTTCTTGCTCAACCAGTTGTGCGTCTGTTCGCACCGAACTAGCCGCAATAACTTGACTCATCAGTAAATATGTCTGTGTCTTCAAAAATGCTTCTTGTAAATAGAATTCGTTGGCTATGGCCACATCACATCTCAGCTTGATTTCGGTGATCTCTCCATCAATACGAGACAATCTCTCTGCCTGAAATCCTAGCTTCTTTTCTCTTCTTTCCAATTCCTAAGCTTGATACTGGATGGTTTTATAATACGCATCCCTTTCTTTCATGATACCTGCTAACTCTTTCTTGAATTGAATCCTTAGGCTCGTATGTGCTTCCAAGTCACGACTCTTCTGAAAGAGTTTGGCAGACACTGTCTTGAGCTCTTCAGTGTTTTGCATGGCCAAGTCAGCCATTTCTTGGCCATTCTGTGTCACCAGCTCCAGGTCCGGACGAGTTTCTTCTAAAACATTACCGAGAGCAATTCAAGCATCTTCTTTGTCTTGCACCAGCTGTTCTAAGTGAACGATTTCCTCATCATGAGCGGTGAGCAAGACATTCTTTTCCTTCAGTTCAGCAATGGCTATGTCTCGTTGAGCAATCAAATTGTCCCTTTCTGTTAATTGTGCTTGGAGTTGTTGTAGTTGGATGTGTAGGGCATGGTTCTCTGCTTTGACCGCATTTGCTTCTTCCTATAGTGGTGCAATATCTGCTTCGAGCGAATTGACTTTGCCTTGCAATTCCTGCCGGATATTCTCGGTTGCCAGCTTCATTTGAAATGGTAATTGCTAAGAAAACTAGATCAGGAGGCGACCCATAGATTCCAGTTCATTAAACACAACAGTCGGAGGAGGAAGAGCAGGAGGGGGTTGTGATGAAGAGGGAGAAACTAGATGAGGGGAGGGTGGTGGAGAGTAATTGGGAGAAGAGGATGGAGGAGTGGGTGCTTCATGAATTACATTGGAGATTGCACTAGGACGTACTGCAACAGGCTCAGTAGGGTTAATTGGCGAAGGAAGGGGGATAAGAGTATTCTGCACCAGGACTATTCCGGTCACATTCTGACTTGTCGCCTCAACCCTTTCAATCATGGCCTCAGCATTAGCAATTACTTCCTGGATGATTTCAGCTACAATCTCTTGCACAGTTTCCTCATCTTGTTGATGAGATTCCTCTCGAGAGGAGACTTCGTCGGATTCTTCCATGCGTGCACCGTGTTCCTGCTGCTTGAGCGGAGAAGAGGGAACGTATGATTCTACATGAAGAGAAGTAGCAGTGTCATGGAAAACTTCAACGTCGTGACTTGCAGTAGTGTCCTGCACCTGACTTTCTGATGGACTAATGCATCTTCTTTTGCGATAAAACAATTGAAGCAGATCTTCATTGTCATCGTTGTCCTCAAGCATTTGGGTAGACTCTTCATGTAACAAGAAGGTAGCGGTGGGAGGAGATTGCATGGCTTGGATCACCGGAAAGAGGAAAGTGAGGATATGGGGTAAACGGGAATGAGGGGATCACTCTTAGCGATTTGTTTCATAAGCACTACACATTCACGGTGAATGCATCGAAAAAAGAAGGATGTGAAATTTATAGGCTCACGGGAAGCGGTATCTATCATGGAATAAAAAGGGCATGAAATGCCATATGTGCATTTCTGTAGATTGAGTGTGGCGACCAGGAATTGTAGAGCATTGCACTCTGGTTCGGGTCTGCAAAGAATGGCATACTCATTAGATGAGTGCCGGGGGAACAACTCTTTCATGGTGGCCAGGGAAAGAAGTGGACCATTCTCCAATCTTTCCCGAGGGAGTCGAAAACCTTTAGTGAACATGGCTAAAGTAATGACTACACGAGGGTTTAAATAGGTAATTATCCAACACTGCTCTGTAGTAGGTGTGGTGGCAATAGCAGAATTAATCTGCATGTGGAATGGATGACACTCCACTGAATGCCAGGGCAATTCAGCGAAGGCCAACAGACCACGAGTGCGCAAATACTCACTCACTTCTTGAGTGAGACCCACACAGAAGGTAGCGACATTCGCAAGAGATTCCATGGTGTGCACAAGTAAACACGAAAGCACATAATACAAAGAGCGCACAATCACACAAACACAATAGTGATTATCAGTAGAAAAAATAAGATTAAGTAAGAGCACGGGAAACATTAGGCGGCAAAAACTTAATCATTGCACCGTATTGGAGAGATACCCTTCATAATTACGGCATGCATGCATGAACAGAAACAGTAACACAGGGCGGCGATTAATCATAGTTATATACCAAAATGAAAAGATTATGGTCAGTGGTCAACCAAAATATGGGGGGTAAAAAGAAAAACAAGTGACATGCAAAAAAGAGTGATACACTTCATAGGGGATCAGAAGGCTGGTGATATGGGCGGAGCTTAGAACCATTAATCACTTTTGGTAGGAGGACACCTGTTAAGGTCGCCAATCGAGAAGTGGAGGGTCCCACTTGCTCAGCAATCCGGTATGGACCGAACCACCGTAACTTAAATTTTCTAGCAGCGTGATTGGCTTTAGCAATATATAATAAAACGAGTTGGCCAATCGTGGAAACAGGGGTTTTTAGAAAGTGATCATGAGTATGGGCTTGCCGTAGCTGAACTTCTTGAAGAAGCATAAAACTTTCCTAGCGTTGTTCATCCAATGATCTGAGCACATCCATCCGAAATGGAAGAGATTCTTCCGACAGCAATTTCTGAGATAAGGCTACCCGCAGGCTTGGCACCACCACTTCCATTGGTGCAATAGCTTCCAACCCATAAGCAAGTTTAAATCGAGTCGTTCTGGTTGCCACTTTGTACATGGTCCGATAAGCCCACAATACTACAGGTAAGAGTTGGTCCCATCGTTCCGGACATTCCAAGATCAATTTTCGGAGCATATTCAGCAAAGTCTTATTGGTACTCTCAGCCAGACCATTGGCACGTGGATAATACGGCGAGCTGAATTTGTGGACAATCTTGAAAGTCTGAGTCAGCACCTTCATTAAGTTGTTTGTAAAATGTGTACCCTAATCCGTTACTATTTCCAGAGGTAATCCATATCAAGGGAAGACATCCTTCATCAAACATTTAGCCACCGAAACAGCTGTGGCAGAACGTAAAGCCCACGCTTCCGCCCACCTAGTGGCATAATCTGTACAGGTCAAAATATATCAATTGTTGGTGAGGGTAGCTGGGGCTGAAATTGAGCCGATGAAATCTACGCCCCACTTCTGAAAAGGCTCCAGAGGTAAGATAGGTTGAAGGGGAAAGAAGTGTCGCTGCAAGGGTTGTCCAGACGGTTGACAGACATCACACTGCTACACAAATTGAACAACATCTTTGTACATGGTAGGCCACCAAAGCCTGCTCTGTAGAATTTTTTAGTGGGTAAGATCAGCTGCGAAATGTCCTCCGGTGGTTGATGAGTGATCCATGGTAATCACAGATGCTGACTCATGTGGAGGGATACATCTGAGCAAGACACCAGTATGATCTATGTAATACAGTTGACCCACTATCCACCGAAATCGTCGACTGTAGGCTACAATTTTCCGATGCAGAGCAGTGGGAGTATTAGGGGGTAGATAACCATAAGTAAGGAAAGTGGAGAGTGAGCACATTGGCAATTGCAAGGAACTCTGTGTTCGATGCTTGCACTAAGCACATTGAGGTGGATTATCGTTATGCTAGGGAGAGGTTCTCTCCTAAAGAGATTAGTTTCGCATATGTGCCCACATAGGAGAACATTGGAGATCTTTTCACAAAGGCTCTGCCTAGGGAAAACTTTGAAGCTTTCCACAAAGCTCTGTGCTTACTTCCTCTTTATTGGAGGAGATGGTGGACACCTTCCAGAGATGATCTTGTGTTGGAAGATGATCCTCAATGATCAAGTATACACTAAGAAACAAGTCAGAGAAGTTCACTGTTCTTAGTGGTACATGATAGAGTAGAAGATTTGGGATATGATGAAACTGTATGTATTAATGCACATAGATTATATTGACATTGGCAATGCAAAATTACACAATGTGAGGGTCATGATAGAGCTAGAGTGTGAGCTCAATATCAACATGGAATCCCTTTGAATATCTCTCCAAATCTGGATACATCATCATAACTTTTGAAGTCCTCTGTTTATAGCTAAAGTTGGAGACCCTTTTTGAATTTGAAATTGAAACTTCTACCAAAAAGTGTCTCTATATTTTAGGATCTCAATCTCCATTTATCTTACCAATAATTCCTGAAAAGATTCTCCTAAAAACTCGTGATTGAAGTGATTCCATATGTGCACTTTTACACATAGTAAAAGTCAATCTTTACAAGGGATCATTCATGTGTTAATACATGAATGTACACATGAGCCTTCGGATAAATGATCAAGTATTTAGTCTTGGAGTAATTACATGAAGAGCTCCCCCTCAAGCCCAAAATGCTTGGGCTTCAATTCTCTTTAATCTCTTGCAATCCAATTATAATCTTGAATGTGTTTAATCTTATTCCATCCAAAGTGTTAGCCAACATATCGGCACATTGTAGGTTTGTTGATACATAGGACAACTGTATGTCCTTGCTAAGTAGCTTCTCTCTCGCATAATGATAATGCACTTCAATGTGCTTAGTCCTTGCATGATATACATGATTAGCAGCCAAATGAAGGGAGCTAGTGTTATCTCAAAAATCATTGGAGCGCATGTATGTAGCCCCAATTCTGAGTAGAGTAGCTTAAGGCACATTGCCTCTTGTGTTGCATTTGCTAAAGTCCTATATTCAGCTTCAATTGATGACAATGCCATAGTTGGTTGTTTCTTTCATGACCATGAAATCAACTTTGATCCTACAAAAAAAACCTACTATCATCTTTTGAGCCAACCCAATCTACAACAGAATATAGCTTGATATCCAATTGAGATGTGAATTGATAGAATAACCCTTCATTTATGGTACCCTTCAAGTACCTTAAGATCCTTTTGGAAGCTTCCATGCGAGGTCTTCTTGGTGTATTCATAAATTGACTCAATGTACCTACTCCATAGTATATGACCACACTTGCTAGGGTTGCATAATTGAGACTCCCAACAAGTCTTTGATAACTTGTAATGTCTTCAAGCCACTCTCCTTCATCTGTATTGAGTTTGTGATTCGATTCCTTGGATGTACCTATAATTTTTGCATTTTCCATCTTGAACTTAACGAGGACATATGGATGTACTTCGTCTGAGAAATGAAAACACCAAAATCTATATAAACAACCTCTAAGCTAAGAAAATATGTAAGAATTCCAAGATCATTGATCTTGAACTCCTTCATTCGAGCTTTGATCTTCTTGATACCATTTGCATCACTTCCTATCATGATGATGCCATCCACATAAACACATAGATAAATAACATTAGAATTAGTCTTCTTAATGAATAATGAAGAATCTGCCTTGCTTACAACAAAGCTTTGGTCCTAGAAATATGTGAAAAGCCTATGGTTCCAAGCTCTAAGATCTTGCTTTAAACCATACAATGCTCTCCTTAGTTTACATACATAATCAGGTTTGTCTTTGTCTTCATATTCAGGTGGTTGAGCCATGTAGACCTCTTCAGAGATCCATCCATTAAGGAATGCATTTTTAACATATAACTAGTACAAATTCCAATTCTTTGAAGCAGTAATACTTACTAAGACTCTGATAATTGGCATATTTGCCATGGGTGAGAAGGTCTCCTCATAATCCACTCCACGGGTTTGAGGAAACCCCTTTTCCCCTAGTCTTGCTTTATACCCATTTATTGTACCATCGCAATTCTTTTTCACTTTGTAAATCCACTTGGAACCTATTACCTTCATGGAGGATTTTCGGGAACCAAATCCCAAGTACTCTTCTCTTGGAGTGCTTCAATTTCTTCCTGCATAGCTTCTTTCCATTCTTCCTTCTTGTTGGCTTCTTCAAATGAAGAAGGTTCTTACGACATAGAATCTTTAGACATGTATATAGAATGCTTGGTGACTAGTGATGTTTCATAGCCATACCTTATAGGTTTCTTGATTTCCCTTTGAGATCTTCTAAGTGCTTGATTGGATGACTCTAGAATGTCTTCCAATTTCTTGATCTTTCCTTTGCCCTTGGACTACCAATCTTTGATTTCTTCAAGAATGATTTGTTCATCTTTGGAGTTGACATTCTCCGATGTGCATGGTTCTTCTTTGGTTAGATTTGGAACATCATTTTCCAAATCATAGGGTAACTTTATTGTCCTACAATCATCTTCAAACCATGAGTTATTTTTATCAAATCGCTACTAATTGTAAATCCTTATTTAGTGGGATTATATATGTTAGATATGTTTCAACGATAATACTTCTATCCAACTTTCGGAAGAGTATTATCGGGTCCTTGGGTTCTTGGGAGTGGTAGGGGTCTGTTAGACAGAGGCCCTGTACTATTTTCCCAGTGATTCGCACAATCGTAATAATCCCTCGCGCCTTTATGCAGCGGGTGATTCTGAATATCAATTACTCGTCGACCCAATGAATCTTAAGATTTTGGACTGATTCTGCTATAGTAATGGAGCAGAGATCCTGTTGTCACTTATAACTAATAGAATACGCGCCGTTCTGTAATTGGATACTTCTCAAAATAACAATTCCGTATGGTAGGTAAGTTTATCGAACAATAATACGCAGATAATCCTAATCAAGGTTACGCTAAGCTGATTAAATACTGATTCCAGTCAAAAATCCTAATCGCAATTAACAAACTTCCCAATACTTCTGTTCGTGTCTAGATCTTTACCGAATGCTCAGTGAACACAGATTACGGTGCAGAATCTGGTCACTTTAACAAAAGGGCGTTGAATGTAAATGATTAACTTTGGCCGTACACAGTCTTCCGCATGATAACGAACGCACGCTTTATAACAGAAAAGATCCCACGTCGTATAACACAGACTCACTACACCAGATTATCGAAAGGAAATTAATTCAACAAGGAAATAGGAAAATAGCAAGATAGTAGATATGCACAGAACTCACTGTACTTATCAAATTCTCATACACCGTTGTAAAGTATGATGTTCACAATCTCCAAATTTGATTCAATAAATCAGTCATACAGTTTACAGTACGTTACTTCTTCCGAAACCAAGATGACTATCACTCCCTTCTTCTCTTCTCCTTTTTGATCTCTCTTATACAGTAATCTATACTTCCAACAGTGCCAGTAATCTATACTTCCATTAGTGCCGTGAAGCCGCCATCGGTTCTCTCTCTCTTCATCCTATTTATTGCTTTCCCATCCTTCTTTTACCGACTCTTGCGTGATTTCCTGCATCTCCGTCATCTCAGCAGAAATTCTTGTTTGTCCTTTTCCTGTGATTGCGGTTGTCTCACTCCGTCGACCTTGTAACACTGGCACGCACGGTGGACTCGAACCCGCAAGATCAACCGAAATTGTAGTATCAAAAAAACATCAGTACAACACCGAATTTTACAGTTCTTCTGTGAGACCTTCTAAATACATACTTCTAGCTGATCGAAAGATACGGGCAATCTTTTTCTTCAGAGTTTCTAATAGCTGTTTTAGCGTATCAGGCTTTAGAAGCTGAGCATCTATTCTAGCAGAGCTAAGTGCGATGGCTTCGGTGAGTACATTCTCGGCCTGGGTCTGCACAAAAGCTTCCTGTAGATAAAAATCATTGGCTAGTGCGGCGTCCTTGAAAGTCTTCATTTCATCCAGTTTGATCTTTAGCTCTGCAATATACTCCTTTTGGTTGCATATTTGGTTGTCTAGGCGTTCGAACTGTTGGACTTGGAAATCCATAGTTTTCTGCAGTGATTCTCGTTCTCTGCGCATCCTGTCGATATCCTTGAGGTATCGTCCTTCCCATAACAGCTGGCGTTTTAAGATACTGTTTACTTCATTTGCGCATTCTTCAGCTCTCCGTAACTGTTCTTGGATTTGTTCGGTTTCCTTTTGCTGCTCCTGATTCTTCTGGATTGATTCCTGCAATTGAATCTTTGTTTCTGCGACCAGTTCTTCTAGGGAGGTGTTGATATCTTCATTTTCGTGGAGAGTAGCCTTCAGGGCGCGGATTTCTTCATGCGCGGCATGTAGGAGTCGATCTTTGGCTGTGATTTGCTCAAGGGCTGCATCTCGTTGCTCTATTAAGGTCTGTTCTGCCGAAAATTTGGCTTGTAGTTCTGCTAATTGCATCTGGAGCTGATGATTCTCAATCTTTGTGGCTTCGATTTCCTCCTGAAGGGGAGTGATGTCTGCTTCCAGTACGTCGACCTTGTTTTGATATTCGGCCTTCAGGTTGTCCGTGGCTTCCTTAAGTTGTATGGGCAGTTGATGTGATAACTGCATGAGAAACTGACCCATGGATGCTAGTTCTGAAAATACGGTGGGTGGAGGTGGTGGTTGACGAGGCTAAGAGGAGGTATCGGTGAGTAGGTTTTGGGAGTTTGGCGGAGAGTAGTTGGGGGAGGAAAAAGAGGAAGGTGTAGGTTCAGACTCGAGTTGGTGTGATGGTTCTGGTGGGAGGTCCGGGTTGACAGGTGGGATGGGTAGAGCAGAGTTAATAGTGGTTACCTTTATAACATTCTGTTGTTCGATTTCTGTATGATTGATGGCCTCAATAAGTTTGTCCAATGCTTTTGTGGCAGTTTCCGGTTTGTCCTATTGATGCTCAGGCTCCTTTTCGGTGGATAGTTCCTCTGTTTCTGCTTGGTTTTGTTGGTCTTGTTGCTCTGTCAAAGTGTCGTTGTGTATCGAAGTGGCGGTGTCGTGGTAAGTTTCTTCTTGCTGATCTTCTTCGTCTTCGTGCTTCTTTCCGGTGGATCCTTGGACTTCACTTTCTGAAGAGCTGATCTTGATTCGCTTTGTGCGGAAGAGTTGATTAATCTCTTCGTCGTCTTCTTCAGTTTCCTCGAGTGGTTGTGCTGATTCTTCGTGCCTAAGCGCTGGACCTGTAGTTAGGGGTTGTGCAGCGAGAATGGTTGGGAAGAGGAAGGAGATAATGTGAGGGAGTCGAGAACGAGGGGAACTGCCTTTCTGGAGTTGTTTCACTATAGCGACGGATTCTTTATGGATTCGCTGGAAGAAATAAGAGGCAAAGTTTACAGGTTCACGGGTGGCTAATTCTAGAGCAGAGTAGAAAGGGCGAGAGATACCGTAGGTTCGTTTTTGTAGGTTGAGGATGGCTACAAGAAATTGTAAGGCGGATCGTTCGGGTTCTGGGCGGCAGAGAATGGCATATTCGTTGGATGAGGAGCGGGGAAAGATTGCGGACATGCGAGCGATAGGGATGCTAGGGCCACTTTCGCGTCCTTGTGGGGTGAGGCGGTAGGCTGCCGAGAAGGCTTGGAAGGTGATGACGGTTCTATATGGGAGAGAAGAGAAGACCCACTGTCTTTCGGTGATGGGAAATTGGGCGATGGCGTGGATGATTTGTGCGGCGAAGGGATGGACTTCCACTGAGTGCCAAGGCAACTCAGCAAAGTTGGACAATCCCCTACAACGCAGATATTCGCTAACGTCTGTCGGGATACCATCACGGAAAGCAGTGTAGTTGGCTAGTGCTTCCATGGTGTTTACAAACGCTCTTACAGATAATGCAAACGACAAGGGAATACGTATAGTCTCGAGAAGATAATAGTGTTTAGGCGCAATCCGAGGGGTTAAGTAAGGAGAAGATGGTGAGAACGGGAAGGAGAATGGGTATCATTGTCTGGTGCATAAAAGGTACCGTTTGCATGCTGGCGTGTGTGCTTGAGTGACCGATAGGGAGAGGCGGCTAGTACATAAAGATTCGTACAAAACAGTACTAAAAGGGAGGAAAAGAAATACACAAAAATCTATACAAAACGCGGTTCACCGCCGAATGATTTAATGCTTACTAGTGCTGGGATAATATGGCCGCAGCTTCGACCCATTTATTACCTTTGGAAGTGGATTTCTGGTCAACGTAGTCAACCGAAAAGTTGCCGGACCAACTTGTTCTGAGATCTTGAATTGACCGAACCAACGTAATTTGAATTTTCCTGCTGATCTGTTGGACTTCGCATTGTAAAAAAGAACAAGCTATCCTACCGAAAATACTGGAGTCTTTAAATTACGGTCATGTGTCCTGGCCTGCCTTAGTTGGATTTCTTTCATAGTTAAGAAACTGAGCCATCGGTGCTCATCTAATTCTCTAAGTGTTTCCAACCGAAATACCAATGACTCTTCGGGTAGAAGTTTCTGAGAAATTGCTACTCTTAAACTTGGTATTACAATTTCCATCGGGGCTATTGCTTCTAGTCCATAGGCTAATTTAAATGGTGTGAAGCCGGTGGTTACCTTATATGTTGTGCGATAGGCCCATAAGACTGCCGGTAGCAACTGATCCCATCTTTCCGGTGCTTCTCTAGTCAATTTCTGAAGCATGTTCAGCAAAGATTTGTTGGTACTTTCTGCCAATCCATTTGCACGAGGATAATATGGTGAGCTGAATTTATGACTGATCTGGAATGACTGTGTTAATGCTTTCATCAATTTGTTTATAAAATGGGTGCCCTGATCTGAAACAAGCTCTAGTGGCAATCCAAATCTTGGAAAGACATCTGATAATAGACATTTTGCTACTTCAACTGCTGTAGCCGAACGTAAAGGCCATGCTTCTGCCCACCTGGTTGCGTAATCTGTACACGTTAATATATACCGGTCATTGCTGAATACCGTGGGAGGTGTGATTGGACCAATAAAATCTAGACCCCACTTCTGAAATGGTTCTAAAGGAAGTACTGGATGAAGTGGAAAGTAATGTCGTTGTAGTGGTTGTCCAGTTCTTTGACAGCTATCACAAGTTTTGATAAATTCTAATACATCCCTGTACATCGTTGGCCACCAGAGTCCATTTTGCAGAATTTTTCGGTGAGTAAGATCTGCTGCAAAATGTCCTCCTGTTGGACTTGAGTGAGCTAAATTGATGACTGAATTTACTTCGTGTGTAGGAACACACCGGAGTAAGGTTCCTGTATGATCTGCATAATAAAGTTCTCCTGCAACTAACCAGAATCTTCGACTAAAAACTGCAATTTTTCTGCGTGTAGCTGTAGGGACTTCAGAAGGTAGACACCCATCCGAAAGGAAGGTCAATAACTGATCATAATACGTAGTTGGTACTGGGTGGGTTGCCAATTCGTCAGTAGTCGGTTCTGAAGTATAGATGGCTGGTGTTGTATCATTTATACCAATCGGAGGTTCACCTGAATCTAATCGTGACAAAAAGTCTGCTAAAACATGTGAACTACCTGGCCGATGAATGACATCATAATCGAATTCCTGCAGTAGTAGGACCCATCGTGCTAGGCGGCCACCTATATGTTGTTGCCGAACCAAGTAAACAAGTGCAGCGTGATCGACATGAAATGTAAATTTTTTACCCAGCAAATAATGTCTGAATTTTTTTACCGAATATACTAGTCCTAAGCATTCCCTCTCAGTTACCGAGTAGTTCTTCTCTGCAGGTGCTAATCTTCTGCTAGCATAGTATACTGGTCTAAACCATTTATCTGTTTGTTGCATCAGTACACTTCCTATTGCTCTATCAGATGCATCCACAAATACATGAAATGGGTGATCCCAATCTGGTGACTGTAAAATGGGAACCTGTGTTAATAATTGCCTTAGTCGATCGAATGCTATCTGACATTCCTGAGTCCATTCGAATTGCTGTGGCATCCTGGAAATTAATTTGTTCAGTGGTATTGCCACATGAGCAAGCCACCGTAAATGCCTTCCATGCCATCTCACTTGACCCATAAACCGCATTACTTCCTTAGGTGTTTTAGGCACCGGAGCTTCTAATACTGCTGAAATTTTATCAGGATCAACTTGAATACCCTGTGCCGATATGATGTGACCCAGTAACTTACCACATGAAACCGCAAACACAGATTTTTTTGGGTTTAAACACAATCTATATTCTCTACATCTCTGAAAGTAACATCGTAAATGTACCAGATGTGCGCTTGTCTTACCGAAGATTGAAAAATCGTCAAGGTAGACTTGCATAAATGAGGTGAGATAAGGGGAAAATATCTCCTGCATACATCTTTGAAATGTGCTGGGTGCATTCCTCAAACCAAACCACATTACTGTACAAGCAAAGACACCCCAATTTGTAATAAATGCAGTTTTTGGTATATCCTCTTCAGCCATTCTTACTTGATTATATCCACTGTATCCGTCTAGAAATGAATACATCTCATGACCTGCTACTTTGTCAAGCATAGTATCCAAAAAAGGAATCGGAAAAGGATCTGGTACTGTTGCCGTATTTAGTTTCCGATAGTCTACGCAGATTCTCAATTGCTTATTCTTCTTTGGTACAATCACAATCGGTGAAATCCATTCCGCATGTTCTATTGGTACTATGAATCCAACTTTTAATAGCCTATCAAGTTCAGCCTTTACCTGTGATGCATAATGTGGGTTCATCCGGTAGCTGGTTTGCTTGATCGGTTTCGCTTCTGGCTTTAGCATAACTCTATGTTGATAAATACGAGGATCCAAGCCCTTCATGTCTTTGTAATCCCATGCAAAGACGTCAGTAAATTCTTGGAGTAACTGAATTAAATCTGCTTGAAATGCTTCCGGTAAGTTTTGCTTTATCTTTACAGGACGAGGGTGATCTTCATCTCCCAGATTATAAGTAATCAACTGGTCTTCTGGAACATAAAATTGTTGATATTTCTCTGTATTAGCTGATGGTTCGAGCAGTTGCTGCAGTTTATTCTCGTGAATCGAAATGGTATCTTCCCCCTTAATTTCTTCGGTAATGGGTATTACTGTACATACTGAAGCATTCCATGTATCTACAACAGACTGTAGATCAATAGTTCCTACTGTCATTAAATCAACATTATTCTTCAGAAATTCTTCTTCTTCATCATCTGACAACCCATCTAACATATGGACTGGTTCGGCAAAATATGGTCGAGCATGTAACTCACAAGGTTGTATCGCATCTAACTTTACAACACATTTGCGATTTTTATCTTTGAACGTAAGTTCCTGGAATGACCAGTCTTGAATTACCTTGGCTTGTTTCAACCAAGGACGGCCGAAAAGTAGATTGTAATCTAGGGTGGATTCCGGCATTTCTAGAACAACAAAAGTCATCTTGAATGTTGTGTCTTGCACAGTTATGGGTATATCCCGTACCAATCCTACTGGATGAACTCTAGATTGATCAGCCATCCTAACAAAGAATTGAACTGGTTCTATCTTAGTCCATCCTAACTTCTTACAAAGTGACGCAGTGGCAATATTCACGCCCGACCCCCCATCAATTAAAACTTGTGGGATTTGATGTTTACGAAACCATACCGTAATCAAAGGAACTGAGTGATCTACCGTAGAGTCTGGCTCTGGTTGTACTGTTGCGGTAGCCGGAATGCAAGCAGATTTTGTAGTAGACTGTTGTTGAAATTGCTGGCGTATTCCTGGTACTAATGCCAGTAATTGTCCGAAAGACAGTGTGATAGATGCTTTTGACAATATATCCCATGCTGGTTGCAATTGATTTGTATCTTCCTTAACTGTTGAAGATGAAGCTTGATCTGAAGATGGTAATTCTACTGCAGATGATGTACCTGCTTCTGTATTGTCAGTACGAGCTTGTGTCGTATTCGGGGACTGGATTACTGGAGTAGATTCTGGAAAAGCAGGGGGTTCTACGGTGGTCCACTGGCTAGCTTTCTGGTACATTCTGTGTTGTTCACATATCCCTGGTTCAAATAATTCTACTGCTGGTTGCAATTGTTTACCGGAACGAGTTTGAACTGCTGCTGCTTGCGTCTCTACAGGTGTGATTGTTACCACATTGGCCATTGGGTTTTGACGTTCCTTTTTCCTTTGATCATATTCCGCTGCATCTCTACAGAATCTTCTAATATGACCCAATTGTCCGCAGAAATGACATCGAGGTGGTGGTAAATTATGATTTTCCGGTGGTGGTCCATTCTGCCAGCGTGTTGTATGATAGTTGTTGTTCCTTTGTCCTTGATAATGTCGATAACCTTGTTGTTGGTTGTTTCTCAAATGTGGGGGTACATATTGATTGGCTGGCTGCCCTTGTTCCTGAATAATTGCATTAACTGTTGCTGTTCCTTGTCTTCTAGCATTGTATGCACAATTTTCAGTGGTATGTCCAACAATGTTACAGATGGCGCAATAGGTCTGATTTAGCGCACACTGGGCACTAATATGTCCTGGATTCTTGCAGGTGGTGCAATATACTTGCTTAGTTATATCTTCAGCCACATGTTTGTTTGTTTTTATCCATTCCAAATCCTCTAAAAATCCACCAACTTTGTTTTCCAGCTGAAGAGTCATTGCGATCACTGCATCGAGGGTCATGGCTCCTACACATCTTATGATCATGATTTGCCTAAGCTGAGGAAGTAAGCCATTGATAAACCATTGCGTAATAACATCGTCTGGTAAATTAGCATGAGCCTGGGGTAACTGTCTTAAATGTGTTCTGAAAAGGGTGGCATATTCTTGTACAGTTTGATTTGGTTTTTGTCTGTTGTTCTGTAAATACTCAAAGATCTCTGCAGGATTTTTTTTTAGCCTGAATCGCTGCAAAAAAGCGTCTCGCACTACCTCATAAGTACCGAAATGATTAATATCGTATTCAGTAAGCCATCTTGCTGCTTCATTCACAAGTGTAGATTGAAAAACAATTGCTTTGTATGCCGAATCCGGTGGATGGTTGAGGACAGCGTAACTGATTTCAAAGGTGCGTACGTGAGCATCTGGATCATCTCCTGGAAATCCACTAAACTTTGTGTATGTTACTCCCGTTGGAGCTACTCTGGGTTGACCTAACTGTCGTTGCGGTTGTTCACTCATCGTAAATGTATTATACACTCCTTCTGTATTTCTGTTTTGGGTTTCTGAACTACCGGAATTTGTTTCGCCAAATGACACACTTTCCGGTACAGTTAGCTTACTTACTATATTGCGACTTTCTGCTTCAAATATTCTTCCTTCCTCCTTGATGTCCAGAGTAGGAGGACTTGCTTCCAAACGTTGTAGTCGAGCTGAAGATTCAGCCGAAACTGCTGATTCGTCACCGAAAAACTGTGATTTTCTTACCGAAATTCCACCGGAAGGATTTAAACTTGTGATTGGATACGATGTTGATTCGCCTGTGTGAATTTCCTTCCCTAAGGTGTTTCTAATCGTATCTGAATCTATTCCGAAAGCTTTTAGACTAGATACCAACTGCATCGTAGTAGGTTCCAAACTTGTTGTATTGTCGACAGTCTGTACCGTAGTGATACCAGACAGTTCCAGAGATGTACTACGTTCTACCGTAATCTGGCCGGAATCATTGTTATCGTTCGTCACTTTTTCGACAACTGGGTCAGGTCTAATTGCACTAGTACCGCCCAGAGTTGTTCTTAATACCGCTGACTGGTGATTCTTGGGATACTTTTCACCTGATCGAGTAATCGGCATATAGCATTTCCGTACTAATCATATAGTATTACGAACAGAGCAGTCTTGCAACAATCCGATTCTGTTGCTGTTGTTTATCCAACACAGTTTAATTAGAACAAAATACCAGGCAATCTTAATGCCACATCCCCAGCAGGATCGCCAATGTTAGATATGTTTCAACGATAATACTTCTATCCAACTTTCGGAAGAGTATTATCGGGTCCTTGGGTTCTTGGGAGTGGTAGGGGTCTGTTAGACAGAGGCCCTGTACTATTTTCCCAGTGATTCGCACAATCGTAATAATCCCTCGCGCCTTTATGCAGCGGGTGATTCTGAATATCAATTACTCGTCGACCCAATGAATCTTAAGATTTTGGATTGATTCTGCTATAGTAATGGAGCAGAGATCCTGTTGTCACTTATAACTAATAGAATACGTGCCGTTCTGTAATTGGATACTTCTCAAAATAACAATTCCGTATGGCAGGTAAGTTTATCGAACAATAATACGCAGATAATCCTAATCAAGGTTACGCTAAGCTGATTAAATACTGATTCCAGTCAAAAATCCTAATCGCAATTAACAAACTTCCCAATACTTCTGTTCGCGTCCAGATCTTTATCGAATGCTCAGTGAACACAGATTACGGTGCAGAATCTGGTCACTTTAACAAAAGGGCGTTGAATGTAAATGATTAACTTTGGCCGTACACAGTCTTCCGCATGATAACGAACGCACGCTTTATAACAGAAAAGATCCCATGTCGTATAACACAGACTCACTACACCAGATTATCGAAAGGAAATTAATTCAACAAGGAAATAGGAAAATAGCAAGATAGTAGATATGCACAGAACTCACTGTACTTATCAAATTCTCATACACCGTTGTAAAGTATGATGTTCACAATCTCCAAATTTGATTCAATAAATCAGTCATACAGTTTACAGTACGTTACTTCTTCCGAAACCAAGATGACTATCACTCCCTTCTTCTCTTCTCCTTTTTGATCTCTCTTATACAGTAATCTATACTTCCAACAGTGCCAGTAATCTATACTTCCAACAGTGCCATGAAGCCGCCATCGGTTCTCTCTCTCTTCATCCTATTTATTGCTTTCGCATCCTTCTTTTACCGACTCTTGCGTGATTTCCTGCATCTCCGTCATCTCAGCAGAAATTCTTGTTTGTCCTTTTCCTGTGATTGCGGTTGTCTCACTCCGTCGACCTTGTAACATATAACCTATATTCTTTCTGATTCTAATCATGGCCAATGAATATGCATCTTTCAGCTTTTGGATCAAGCTTTCCTCTAATCTGTGAGGGTATATGTGCATACTCAATACGCCCAAAGATCTTACAATGATCTAAAGAAGGTCTCTTGCCATCCCATGCCTCATAAGGTGTCATTCCATCCAGAGACTTGGATGGAAGCCTATTAATTAGGTAAGTGGCCGTGGAAAAAACCTCTGCCCTTAAGTAACTAGTAAGTTTTTTCTCATTCAACATTGATCTTGCACCCTCTACTATTATTCTATTTCTTCTCTCTTCCACTCCATTTTGTTTAAGAGTGTACCTTGTTATAGTTTCTCTCTTTATGCCTCTTTCCTATAAGAAGGAGTCAAACTCATGTGAGATCTAAGCCTCTCCAAGCTTGTACCTATTTGATTCTCAACCAATGCCAAGTACTTGAAACAAGTGAGGGCTTCATCTTTATGCTTCATAAAGTAAATTATTGTCCATCTATGATAGTCATCTATGAATGAAACATAATACATTGACCCTAAAATTGATGGCTCTCTGCTAGGACCCCACACATCTGTGTGCACAAGCTCCAAGTAGTCTTCATACATGTATCCTCTTTTGTTGAATGGTTGCCTATGCAATTTACCAAATTGGCATGCTCCACATTTGTAAAGAATGTGTTGCTTGGACACATTTGGGATGTCAAGCACACTCTAATCCTTACATATTTGCTTCAAGGTCCTTTCTCCTATATGACCTAGTTTCTTATGCCATATCTCCAATCGAGATAGGGTTTGATATTTATAATTGAAGAGAGAAATATTCTTTGTATCTTCAACTTCAAATGTAAAAAGTGTACTAGATTTCTCACCTTTTTCAATCCTCTTGAAGCCTCGCTGAGGGTCCTCCACATATGCTCCATGCCTTGTGAATGCAACCTGTAAGTTTTCAACCATCTGTTCAACACTGATTAGGTGTTTTGTTATTGTTGGTACATATAATACCCTACTTAGAAGATTCATGCTACCATCATATGCTTTAAGATTTGCAATCTTCTTTACAAAGTGACTGGTGTCATCACCTATCTGGACTTCATGCTTCCCTTTGGGTTCTTCAAGATCAAAAAACAATGCTACATTGCATGTTATATGATTGGAACAACCAGAATCAACATAGAATATGTACTCATCATCTTTACCTTGCTTTGTTGTCATATTCATGAGTAGGAGATAATCCTCTTGATCATCTATATAGTTGTTATAGTCTCTTGTTCCTTTGAAGCCTCCTTCATAGTTGTTGTTGTAGCCTTTGTTGTAATTGTGATGGTATTTGCTTCCTCCATTGTTGATCCTACCTCTTGATTGTCCATAGCATGCTCTATGGAAGCCTCTTCCTCTCTAATTCTTTGTGTTCATTGAACATTCATCTGTGATGTGGTTGTTCAAGCCACAAATTTTGCAAGGTCAAGTGTTGTATGGTCTCTTCCTTGCTTTGCTCTTGTGCCCCTTCCTCTAGTACCTCTTCCTCTACTTGTGAAGTTCACTTGAGAGGTACTAGCTTCTTCTTCATTCCTCTTACCTTGAACTTTACCTTTACTCTTATTTTTATTTGTGTAAGGGCAGAAGATTGATTAGCTCTAGAAGTATCTCCATTCTTTTTGAGCTTTGTCTCATGTGTGAAGAGTTGCCCCATCGATGTATTGAGGTTAGGTATCTACATGTCTGAAGGACTCCCATTTTTCATCAGCCTTGATCCCATTTATGATCTGCCTTACTATTTCCTCCTCTTCTATTTCTTGTCCAAAACTCCCAAGTTGATCAGCTACATCCTTCATCTTGGTCACATAGTCAGATACACTTTGCTTTGATTGCTTCTTCAATGTTGTGAACTCCATCCAAAGCTGGTTCTTCCTAGCCCGTGTATTTGATGAGAAGTATGAAGAAAGTACTTCCCACGTCTCTTGGGAATTCTTGCAATTCCTAATTTGAGGTAATAAGAAATCAGATATTGAATTGAGTATATAAGACATGGGTAGATCATCCTTTGCACACTATGTAGCTAGTCTCTCTTGCTCCTCTCTTGTAGGTTGATATTTGCTTCTAAGAGTTGGAATTTCTTCATCTCTAGATATGTATCCATACAATCTTATCCCTTGGAGGTAAGCCTTCATCCTTAGGGACCAAGCTAGATAGTTGCTCCTATCCAATTTGTCAATGAATGATGGAAATCCATCTCCTAGTTTACCTTAATGTTGCTCTGATACCACTGTTGGAGGAGATGGTGGACACCTTCCAGAGATGAGTTGGTGTTGAAATTTCCTGCTTCACACTAGCCAAAATTGAATTGAGGAGTGCAAAGTAAACCTATTGAGCTTTCTAGGAAGCACAAATAATCACTCAAGCACTCTAGAAGATGATCCTCAAATCATTGGATCAAAACAGATGAATAAGAGTTTCAATGTGAACGAAAAACTTGCTATTTTGATCACTACACCTACTCAAGCAAATGAACAGTACGCCCCCTCTACTAGAAATTGAATAAAATGCTTTTGGGCATATCTAATTAACTTAAATATCTCACATTTTCAACTTATCTCACTTGAAATGATAGACCATACTTAGAGACTTATGCTTAGAAATTTGGAGATACATCTTGATATTTTCGAGTACTCATAGTATACAAACCAGTGAGCATTGTTTTGCTCATAACTCGATATAGGTTAAGGCAATAGATATGAAACTTTGTAGCAATAAGATTTATAGTATACTAAATTTATAACAACTGAAATCACAACAAACGATCAAGTATACACTGAGAAACAAGCTAGAGAAGTTCACTATTTTGAGTGGTACATGACAAAGTAGACGATTTGGGATATGATGAAACTATATGTATTAATGCACATAGATTACATTTCCATTGGCAATGAAAATTGCACAATGTGAGGTTCATGATAGAGCTATGGAGTAAACTCAATATCAACACAGAATCCCTTTGAATATCTCTCCAAATTGGGCTACATCAATGTGAATTTTGAAGTCCTCTTTTTATATCTAAAGTTGGAGCCCCTTTTTGAATTTGAAATTCAAAACTTCTACAAAACTTATCTCTAGATTTTAGGATCTCAATCTCCATTTATCTTACCAATAATTCATGAAAAGATTCTCCTAACAACTCGTGATTGACGTGATTCCATATGTGAACTTTTACAGCTTGTTCTCCATCTCCATCAAGCTCTCCCCCAAGGTCTCTCTCTTCACAACTTCATTTCTGCAATGTCAGCATCAATTCTGGATAATCTGTTAGCTTGAAAACCTAATTGTTTTTCCCTGCATTCGAGTTCCTCATATTGAAACTACATTGTCTTGTAAAAAACATATCTCTCTATTTCAAGAGCTGCAATTTCCTTCTTTAACTGGAGAGTCTTGGAAATTTCTGTAGAAAGTTCTTGATCTTTTTGGAATGGCTGCTCAGTAACTTTATGTAATTCAGCTTCAACTTTAATGACATTGGCGGCGAGCGTCTGTGAAGCTTCTTCTAAAACGCTAAGCTTATCCCTCATATCATGAAGCTCATTGCCTAACACAGTCATGGCATCCTATTTATCTGCAACTTCTTGCTTCAATCCCTTAATTTCTACATCCTGATTAGCAATAATAGAATCTTTTTCTATCAATTGCTCCTTCAATCTCTGAATTTGCATTTGTAGGGTGTGAATATCTCTTTTAGCCTCAAGGAGTTCTTCTTGGAGAGGTGCTATATTCACTTCCAAAAGTTCAACTTTAGTTTGTAGCTCCTGACGAATAGTCTGTGTTGTCATCTTCAATTGAAGAGGTAATTGTTGGGATAACTGAATTAATAACTGGCCCATGGATGCCAAATTTGGTGAACATAATAGGGGTGAGAATAGAAGGTGTTAGGTGCGATGGTTGGGAAGAAAGAAGGTGTGGAGATGAGGGTGGAGAGTAGTTGGGTGAAGATAGAACTTTGGACGCAGCCTCACAGATTCCAGTGGGAGGCAAGGAAGGAGAAGCAGTAGTAGCAACAAGAAGGGTAATTGGAGGGAAAAGAGGAAGAAGGGGTGTGTTCACTAGGACAATGTCGGTTTCTTGTTGGAGCGAACACGAAACAATGACAATTTCAGTAATGGACTCTTCAACACCTTGTGGTTGCTTTGCCATGTTTGCTTGATCATCTGCTACTGGTGAAGAGGATGGGTGACAAACCATGGTAGTGCTATCAACCATGGTATCCTTCACAATCTTATCACCCAGTTGGTGTATGTCATCCTGCTGTGAAGTTTTGGCCACATCTTCCATGCTAATATCCTCATTCTACAGCTTAATAGGAGAAGATTGGGTAGATTCTACCTATAATGAAGTGGTTGTATCATGGAAGACCTCAACCTCTTGTACCACGGTTTATTCCTGTACTTGATTTTGAGATAGATTGATGCGAGCGCGTTTGCGCCAGAAGAAGTGGAGAAGATCTTCATCATCATCATCCTCCAACATCTATGTAGACTCCTCATGTAATAGCAGAGTGTACACTGGGGGTGGTTGCTCTGCTTGAATCACCAGAAGGAGAAAGGTGAGTAGGTGCGGCAATCGAGTCCGAGGGATCTCATTCTTGGCTAGTTGTTTAGAAACGGCTTGGCATTCGGGGTGAATGCACCAAAAAAAGAATGAAGTGAAGTTGATGGCCTCTCATGATGCAGTGTCGATCATGGAGTAAAATGGGTGAGAGATGTTGTAAGTGTATTTTTGGAGGTTTAGGGAAGCTACTAGGAACTGGAGTGCGGTGTGCTCTGGTTCAGGTTAACATAAAATGGCAAACTCGTTAGATGAGTGCCGAGGAAAAAGTTCCTTCGTTGTCGCCATATATAGGAAGGAGAGGGCCATCAACCAACCCCTCTTGAGGGAGACGGAATCCCTCAACGACTGTACTAAGTGTGACAACAAAGCGGGATTCAAACATGCTAGCAGCTAGCATGGTTCCGTAGCAGGCATAGCAGCTATGCCAGAGATTATCTGAGCAACAAATGGATGACACTCCACTAAATGCCAAGGCAATTCAGTAAAGGCCATGAGACCACGAGTATGTAGGAACTCAATCACGTCTAGAGTGAAACTAGCACAGAAGGTAACGATGTTCGCTAGAGCTTCCATGGCGCACTCAAAACACACAATAGCACATATAACACAAGGATCGCAAGCACGCAAGTATGCAATAGCGAATAACAACATGAAGAACAGGATTAAGTAGAAACACTAGAAAAATCAGGCAGTAAGAATCTGAATCATCATGCAGTATTGGAAATATACAAACATAATGGTGACATGCATGCTTTAACATAATCAAAGACACAGAAGGTGGCTACTAATCATGGTTAGGTAAGAAAAATAGAAAGATTACGGTCATTCGGTCAACCGAGACATGTAGATAGGAAAAGAAGGTCAAGTCAGAATAGTAGCGAAAGAAAAGGAGTAAAAATACTAATCACGCATCATGAGGATGAAGACGGTGGATAATAGGGATGAAGCTTTGATCCATTGATTTCCTTAGGAAGGAGGGTACTAGTTAAGATGGATAACCGAAAAGTTGCTGGTCCCACTTGTTTGGCAATGTGGTAGGGACCGAACCAACACAATTTAAAATTTTCAACAGATCGATTAGATTTGGCATTATAAAAGAACAATAATGGGTTGATGGTAAAGATGAGGGTTTTAAGGAAACGATCGTGAGTTCTTGCTTGTCTGAGTTGAATGTCCCATAGCACCAAAAAACTCTCGAGGTGTTGTTCATCAAGAGACCATAAAGCCTCTAATCGGAAAGAGAATGATTCTTCCGGTAGTAATTTCTGCTCTAATGCCACTCATAGACTAGGAACCACCAGTTCCATAGGAACAATCGCCTCCAAACCATAAGCCAACTTGAAGGGAGTTGTTCCGATCGCCACTTTATATGTTGTACTGTAAGCCCATCATACCGCAGGTAGAAATTGGTCCCATCTCTCTGGGCAATCCAATACAATTTCTTTAAGATGTTCAACAGAGATTTTTCTGTGCTCTCAACGAGGCCATTCGCTCGTGGGTAGTATGGCGAACAGAATTTATGGACAATCTGGAAGATATGAGTAAGCACTTGCATTAATGTGTTTGCAAAGTGTGTACCTTGATCAGTCACAATCTCCAAAGGTAAACCATAGCGTGGAAAAATATCTTTCATCAAACATTTAGCAACCATAGGAGTTGTGGCTAACCGTCGAGCCTAAGCTTCGGACCACCTAGTCGCATAATATGTGCATGTAAGAATATATATGTTATTGGTAAATATCGCAGGAGGTGTAATTGGCCCGATAAAATCCAAGCCCCATTTCCGAAAGGATTCGAGAGGCAAACCTGGTTGAAGCAGAAAGAAATATCTCTGTAAAGTTTGACCCGAATGTTGACACTAATCACAGTGTCACACATATTTAGTTACATCACGGTACATCATAGGCCATGTTAGGTCGCCGGAATGGATTGTATTTTTATTTGTCATATATTGCACGCACCGAAAAGGCATCACGAATAGTTGTAACTTTTTATCCATTAATGAAAGGGCATTACGGTGTTCCTCGACAAGAGACGGGGTCGCTAAACTGTCTGTCTGGGTGAACACGTTGAGATGTTGTGTTGCGGATTTGCAGATATATTGAGTATTGTGTTCTGTATTGAATTCTAAGTAACTAATTCTTAAATACAGTAATGCTGTGATAACATTAATAAGTCTACGAGAGTTTGTCATTGTTAATTCGCATGTTAAATGTACTGCGTTGTGATAATCTTCGCTGTGAAAGATAGTTAACTATTTAGTTGAAGGTTAATTTGGGAAAAATTAAATAAAGGGCCTCTGCATTGTCAGACCCCTATCCATCCCCAAGAAGCCGAAATGAGATTAAAAGCAACTTGTCAGAAGTGCTTTTAACACTGGCGCTGTCTGTGGGAAGATGGAAACAGAGTTGGAATAATCAGTAAGGGAAGAGCAGTACTCCAGATAAGTAATGGAGAATAGTAACCGTTAGTTGAAGAAGTGATATATGCCGGTTACTCGTTCCGATGAGTCCTACCCAAAGTATAGGAGAGATCAACATCCCTGGGTAGTTCCAAACTTATTAGGAAGACCCCCGGGTGGTAGAAGCACAGGCCAGTTAAGTCCAGTTGCAGAAGGATCGGAGCCAGTCAGTAGTGATTCCGGTGCTAGTTCGGTAACACATGACGAGATTTCGATGAATTTCGGTGTGAGTCCGATACTTTTTAGAGAAGGTATAGTGACTTCTGGGTGTACAGAGATGCAATCTAGAGTCAGTTCGACACTATCTGGTCAGAATTCAGCGAGTTTTGGTGACAGTTTCATGGTACCGGGTGAGCACGTGTCCGGTGTTAGGGTAACCTGGTCCAGTGAGACTTTGGCAAGTTTCGGTGGAAGTTCGGTACCATTTGGTGGGAATTTGAAGTTTTTTGGTGATAGTGCAGTGTTGAAAAGTAAGAACTTGGCCGAAGATTCGTCCAAACAAGTGTATTGTACTAAGTGTAAGAATCCCGGTCACACCAGTTCCACATGTGTGCTCAACCAAATGTATTGTGCTATTTGTAATATGATGGGTCATTCAACAGAACTTGTGCATACAATGCAAAGGTGCAGGGTAGAGCGGCAGTAAACGCCATAATACAGGAGCCGGGTCAACCAGCAACCCATTATGTGCCGCCATAGTTGCGAACCAACCAGCAGCAAGGATATAGGAACCACCGGGGTCAACGTAATAAAAATTTCAATCAAAATCGATGGCAAGCCGGAACATTGACTGAAGGTACCTCTCTCCCACCCCCTTGATGTCATTTTTCTGGCGAGGTTGGCCATATTCATAGATTTTGTAAAGAGGCCGCAGAGTACGACAAAAGAAAGAAGGAAAGACAAAATCCGATGACAAATATGGTTTACATTTCTCTCGTGGATTCCCAAGCAGTCGTAGTACAGACAAGATTGGGTAAATATTTGCAACCAACAGCTGAAGTGTTCAAGCCCGGAATTCGTGAACAACAGCAGATTTTTACAAAGGCCAGTCAATGGACAACTAAGGAGCCAACGGTATTCCTTGATCCAGTTCCGGTAACTCAGTATCCTCTGCCAAATGTAAGACTGAATGTACAACATTCTGCCCCGGTAACATCAGAATCACAACCCAAGACGGTGATAACCGCAACATAAATAGACCAGGTATGGGATGTGATCTCTAAGGCTTCAATCACAATTTCTTTCGGACAGTTGCTCGCCCTAGTTCCTAGTATCAGGCAGTAATTTCAATAGCAGGTTAGCCCCGGACCTTCTTGTACTCCGGCGACAGCGACCATACAACCCGAGATGGATCCTACGATGGATCATACCATACTGTTGATCATCGTCTGGTATAAAAACCAGAAGATCACACAAGTTTTAATCAATGGTGGGTCGGGTGTGAATATTGCAACAGCCGCACTCTGTAAGAAACTACGCTGGACCCAAATTGAACAAGTGCAGTTCTTTGTGTGAATGGCAGACCAATCTAGAGTCCATCTGGTGGGACTCATACACAATATTCCTATTATCGTGTAGGGAACTACCTTTAAAATGACTTTTGTAGTCCTGGAGTTATCCAACTCTAGCCTCCACTACAACTTACTTTTAGGTCGGCCATGGCTAAGGCAAGCCAAAGTCATATAGGATTGGTCAGCTCAAGAGTTAATTTTCAAAGACAATCATCGAAAATATGTAGTTACATTGGATGCTATGCAACCCTGTGAGCTACACGCATGACCATATGTAGCAGAGCTAGTACATATGTTGGATCGGCTATCTGATGATGAGGAGGAGGCTTTCCTTAAGACCAATAAGGACCTTATCCCATTAGGTACTAAAGACTTACATGCAGTAGCAGATAAGTGGAGTTCGACAGCTTGTATGGTCGACCAGTGACCGGAGAAGTAGCAGCCGATGCCGACATAACTATGTATGAAGCGACATTATAACAATTCCTGCAACCAACTGATGACTTGGCAAAGCCTCGACAGTTTTATGTATCGGAGGATCAATTAGTAACATACAATTTGGGTGACCCGGTCAACCCGAGACCAGTTAAAATTAAGGTAGGATTAGCAGACAAATTCCAAGATGATTTGGTACAACTCTTGTGCAAATTCTCAGATGTTTTCGCTTGGGATTACAAAGACATGAAGGGTCTTGACCCACGAATTGATCAACACCGGGTGGTGCTGAAGCTAGATGTGTGACCCTTCAAGCAAGCCAACTACCCGATGAATCCGCATTATGCAGCCCAGGTAAAAGTAGAGTTAGATCGCTTGCTGAAGGTTGGATTCAGTGTTCCCATTGAACATGCAGAGTGGATCTCAGCAATAGTGATTGTGCTGAAGAAAAATAAACAATTACGCATCTGTGTTGATTAGCAGAAGCTTAATGCCACCACCGTACCCGATCCGTTCCCTCTTCCTTTTCTAGATACAATGCTTGATTGGATAGCAGGTCACGAAATGTATTCATTCCTGGATGGCTACAGTGGATACAATCAAGTGAGGATGGCGAAATGGGATATACCAAAGACCACATTCATCACCAACTGGGGTGTCTATGCCTGCACCATAATGTGGTTCAGTTTACGGAATGCCCCGAGTACCTTCCAAAGATGTATGCAAGAAGTGTTATCACCTTATATGACAACATTCATGCAAGTGTATCTAGACAATTTTTCATTGTTTGGTGACACTTCTGCACACGTGTATCATTTACGGTGTTGCTTTGAAAAGTGACGGCAGTATCGATTATGTTTGAATCCTACCAAATCAGTTTTTGCGGTCTCCTGTGGAAACTTGTTGTTGTATATTATGGAATCATGGAAGGTTAAATGGATTTTTAATGTTTTAAATGTCCAGAAGGTTTTAATGTGGTTGTGTTTGATTTACAAGGTGGAAAAGCATGAGGGCGTGGATACAAGTGGATGCGCATAAATAAATAAATTCGAAGACTAAATCGAAGACTTCTAGAATAGTTATATTTAGGTTTATCTTGTTGTAAAAGTAGTGGTTTGCTTTTAAAAGCAATACATTTTGTAAATAAAGTAGTTTTACCTAAAAAGATGCTTTTAAAAGTGAAGGCCCTCATGTAACTTCTATTTTTAGGACGTAATAGAAATAAACCTATAAATACGTGTACTCTGATAGACTCGTCCATCAGAGTGCATGAGGGGAGATTTCACCCAATACTGCGTTCTATCTCGTCTCGTGTTGCGTCTATTCTTCTATGTGTTTTCAACATCCGTAACCTCTGTTTGCGCGTGAGCAAGATCCTGACAACAGTGGTATGAGAGCTCTCCACGCGTCAATACAGAGGGTTTTGTTCTTTGTTCGTGATTCTGATTTCGATTTTGTCTTTGTCTCCATCTCCGTCTCCATTTCCGTTTCCGATTCCTGTTCCTGTTTCAGTTTCTGTTTCTGTTTCTATTTCTGTTTCTGTTCCAGTTCCAGAACCAGAACCTACATTTTCACCTACATTTGCTCCTACGTTTACTCCTAGGCATCGACTAAGGCAAAGAACTTAGGAAATAACTTAGGCAATACATTGACAACATTGGCATCCAAGGCTCCCTTGGCGAACGTTGGAAGCCATTGGCTACGCGTGAGGCAATTTTAATTTTGAGTGGCAATAGAGTGGTTTAGATGCCCTAAGGTAGGAGGATTTGAACCCACAACCTCCTACTTTCAAGGGAAGTACTTTAACCACTCCCCCATCTCTTGGTGTTGATACTCAAGTTCTTTCCTCTTAAATTTAACATAACTTGCAGTTTTTCTTACTTTTCAAGGTGGCATGGTGCAGCGCGATGCGGTGCATCTCAGGGTACATCTTCTCAGGGCACACTCTTGAGGGTACATTTCTCAGGGTACACCAGGGTACATCCAGACAGGGTACATCCTGTCAGGGTACATCAGGGTACATCTAGATAGGGTACTTTTCTACTAGGGTACATTCCCTGAGGGTACATCCTGAGAGGAAAGCACTATCTTAAGGGTCCAAGAGCACCATGGAGGATTACAGTAATTCACCTCTACCTGAGGCAACACTTAAACAACAACTAGAGCTCTTGCGGAATGAGCTTCAAGGAGCTCAGAATGAAATCCGACAACGTGATGAAGTCCTCCAAATACAAATTGAGGAAGAAAACCTTAGGAGAGTAGTAAAAGCTATTGTTTCTGCCCAATTTGATGTTACTCATTCGCAGATTAGTACTAGAAACTACCAGTTTCTACGATTTGATGGCCGAAAGGATGGGCCTTTAGTCCTTTCTTGGCTATCACAGTTTGATGATTTTTATACTGACGAGATGTATGCTGAAAGTGAAAAAAGTTAAATTTGCCACTAACTATTTAGTAGGTAAAGCTCAACTCTAGTGGAATGTCTTACGGCATAGTACCAAGCATCCAACAACTTGGAAGGCTTTCCAAGAGAAAGTGAAGGATTCTTTTCTTCCTCCTCAATACCATTTGCATGTTCGACGTGCATGGACGACCCTTACATGGAAGGAGGGTGATACGGTTACTACTTACACGGAGCGGTTCTGGCAAAATTTACTACTTGTTCTAATGCTCGAAGACATATCAGAGGATATCTTGCAGCAGAAATATGAAGATGGTTTGGAGGTGGGAATCCAAGCTAAGCTTCATACCCTATGACCTACAACCCTCAACGAGGCGATATCTTTTGCCTATGATGTAGAAAAAGAATTCTAGTCCATAACCAAGTCAATCTGTCTAGAACAACCACGCCAACGACCATTTTCTGTTAAACCTACATTTCCTATGAAGCGTACTTTTAATGCCCCATCTTACCATAGTTTCTCTCGTCCTCCACAATCCAATTACTCAACTCCACTTGTTGCTTCATCTCTCCAACCAACTAAACCACCTACCCTTCAAACTTCAGCGATGGATGCCCAACAAAAGCGACCACGAATCACTTGCTAGAATTGTGGTAAACCTGGACATACAAAAATAAGGTGCAGATTGCGACCTCTTCACATGAAACCGGCTACAGTTCAATTGCATAACGTGGAGGTCCATAATGAAGAAATTCCTCCTATTTGGATAGAGGAATCATTGGAGAAGGACTTAAGTACCTTGGGTAACGATATCTCTCATCACTCTCTACTTTGCATGTAGGGTACAATAAATAACAAACTAGTTAAAATTCTACATGACGATGGTAGTTCACATGACTTTATTTCACATTTACTGGTAAAAGAACTTAAATTACAAACGTTTCCTTCATTGTATAAAGTGAAAGCTGCATTTCAAGGTAGTCTTTATAATGTAATACGAGAAGTGCAAGATGTTACGATTAGCATAGGACCATATGTTGATTCATTAAAATTTTTAATTACACCTTTGCAATCTTACGATATTATATTAGGTATGCCTTTTCATCACCATTATAACCCATGTATTGACTACCATACACATACCTTTAACTTTGAATTCAAAGGTCAAATCATTACTTTGTCTACACAACATGATTTCCAGCCCTTTCCACTAATTAGTCACACTCAAGTAAAGCGTGCATTTAGGAAAGGATTCAATTCATGCATTTTTTTGTCAATTTCATTGATGATTATACTCATACACTTCCTAATGCATATAAACCTTTCATGAGTAGTTATAAGGATTGTTTTATGTCTGAGTATCCCTCTGAACAACCACCATCTCGAGGATCCTTTGACCATAGCATAGACTTAGTCCCTAGTAGTGCTCCTCATAAAGCACCTTATAGACATGGCCCACTACACCAAAAGGAAATAGAAAACCAACTAAAAGACCTACTTTAGAAAGGACTTATAAGGCCTAGTTCTTCCCCATTAGGAGCACCAGTGCTCTTCGTAGAGAAGAGGAATAAAACTTATCAAATGTGCATTGATTATAGAGCCCTTAACAAGATCACAATAAAGAATAGGTATCCTATTCCTCGAATAGATGATCTCTTATATAAGTTACGAGGAGCTCGTGCTTTAGTAAAATTGATCTTAAATCGGGTTACCATCAGATCCATATGACACAAAGTGATATTTTTTAAGACTGCATTTAGAACGCAAACTGGCCATTATGAATTCATGGTTACGCCCTTTAGACTTACTAATGCCCCTGCTACATTTGCACGAATGATGAACAATATTTTTCTTGATTACCAAGCTTTTGTTCTTGTATTCTTTGATGATATACTTGTTTACAGTAAAAATGATAGTGAAGCCTCCTAAAGAGGGAAAACAATGCCCCAATGGTCCTCATATGTTCACGCACATCACTACCTAAATATATCAATAGTCTCCTTCCTTGGTTATCTCGTTTTTCTCATAATTTTCTTCTTTCTAGCTAGAGGCATAGTTAGGCTTTCACAATTTTGTTTGTACTAGACTATATTACATTGTTTGCTCTCTCATTTTAATCATGTTTGTTGATTTCAAGCTTCATTTGGTTTCTCACATAGTGCCCCAAAGTGTCCCAAAGTTTTTTCTACTAAGTGAATTGTGAAAAATTGCCGATTTTGTGAAGCTATATCTCTACACATAGGTAGAGAGTGTTGTAGACGGATAGCTTGTCTTGAAGTGGATGCTTCTCCCACTTGGGAAATCCATTTTGCTTGACTCAAAACTTGCAAAATAGATCCGTGGTCTAGTTTCTATCAACAAAATTTCATTTTGATTGTTTGTACATATCTCACTATTTGTGGGCCCCCATCACATACATACATACATGATGACACCAAATTATATACATGTGATAAAAATGGATTTGTACACATGGATAGGGTTGGTAGTGCTACGTGTTGACATATATGATCACTTCCAAGAATGCACCTCAAAAGTTACACACTTCTCCATTGGAAGGAGTAAGATATAGACACAATGAACTACATTATACCAAGAATATCAACCAACACGAGGATTCATCCCAATTTCTTGAAAATGGATAAAAGGCATTATGTTTGATGCTCTCAAACATAGACACGATTTTCCCAGGAATGATGCACTTTAAGGGATCCTAAAGCCCTCATATTACTGAACAAGATTAAGTGCACCTATAAGAGGACATAAAAGATGGGAAGTGTTATTGGAAGTGGACACCAGAGACAATTATGTGTTTGATGAGTGTTGGAATGGACATGTTTGCCATTAGTTTGATTATTTTGTATCCATTGGACATCGTCCAAAACGATAGAGAATCAAGATGGGTACAAATGATGTCTTCTTGAGGTGGTGTATTATTTGGAGAGCGTGGAAGAGAGTACCCAATGGGATATTTAAAATCCCATTTATCATCAATGTAGATGAAGCACATCAATGGTATATAAATTTTCTTTCTCTAATATTTCTTTCTATGTACCTTCAATTCACTCACATAGTTTTATTTTTTGTTGTAGGATATTCTCTCACATTTTTCTCATTTTCTGCCTTGAGTTTTTAGTTTGATAGAAATCCCTTTCGGCATCTGCCGATGAAATGCATCATGTTTCTCATTTTGTCTATGTGATGTTATACCAATGAACATACCTCTTTTTTGGTATCGTATGGATTCAACGTATTACTTATCACTTTATACATAAGGTGTTATCTCTATTTTCTAGTATTCTGAAGTTTAGTTTAGGTTTATGCAATTTATATACACTTATGGATGTAAATTTGATGTTTGGTTAAGGTTTGTGTAGTTTATGGTTATTATTTTATTATAGTATCTCATTATTCACATGTTTGTGGTTGTGATGTTATTGCATAGGCATGCACAACTTTATGTTTATGATGTTATAGTAGCTCATTTTGATTATGGTTATACTTTTACTGTTATGATTATGGTTACGTAGGTTCATATTGTATAGGTTTATGCATGCAAATGCCTACATGATTATGACATCTCAAGCTAATGTGAGTCCTTGTGCCAAGTCTTGGTCTAAGTAGTTAGGCTCTTACTCTTCTAGCTTTAGTTTAGACAGCACAGAGTCAGAGAGTGCATATATTGAGGAAATACAAACTACTATAAGAATCAATTGGAGCACATCCAAACCAACCGATTAAGTATTCGCACTTATGAGGATGGTCTAAGAAGATAAGTGGTTCAACTTAAGAATCTTGATCCAGACTTTGACCTTGATCGCCCCATATTCAAATTTGAATTTGGATCCTATATAGATAATAAAGGATCCATGTATGTGGTCACTATATTTTTTGGAAAAAAAGGATTTTTGAACAATCCTTCTTGAATAGGAGCTAGGAGAACTAGAAAAGGATGAGCATATGGTTGTAGAACCTAGTATTCCTTATGCAAAGTATGTGTTAACATGGATTATGGACACTCAAAGACACCTCAAGACAATAGGGGCATTGAAGTGTTTGCAAACAAGGCAAGAAAGGAGGCTTTTTGGCAATTTCTTTCGGTTAGCTTTGTCCATAACCTAGGGATGGGAAAGTCAAAGAAAGAGAATAGTAGACTGAAAAGAGAGATACAAAGAGGAAATAGGAAACACATAGACGTCAATGATTTCTACTTACCTAGATGAAGAGAACATTCAAGGATGTTGAGGCTTTCTCAGGTAGTAAAGGCCATGATGAGTTACTTCAATGGCATTAGAGATCTATACAATAGTATAAAATAGTTCTTTCAGAGGAATAGGTGGAAAATGTGTTTACTCGATTTGAAGCCTTCGGATTAACCTTGAAAGGTGACACTATTGCTTTGTTTTAGCAATTAAATAGATGGAACTACTGCAAGAAAACTCAATATTAGAAGCATTTATTATTGATTTTTCTAAGAGTGGCATTAGACATAATGCATCATCCTTAATTTAGAGTTTCAAGCAATCTCCTCAAAGAAATGGCGAAGCTGGTAGGATTTGGGCTTGCAAAATATGTTGTGGGATACCCAATACTAGAGCTACCTACCGAATCCAACAACGTATCTTTGTTCTTAGATGGATTTCTTAGTTGGGAACATAGGTCTCCTGTACCTAAAAGAGTTAGATACCCTAGACCAATGTGGCACATGTGTATTGACATAGAGGACATCCTAGTAGAGGAATAAGAGGTTTCCAAGATCTCTAAAGTATCTAAATACACTCCTAGTACTATTTCCAAATCTTCTTCTTTGGTGGAAGAGATAACAAAATTATTAGCTCAAAAGGTAGGTGGAAAATTCTAGAAATAGGAAAGATAGTGAGCAACCATGGTAAAGCATTGCTAGACCTATGGAGGAGATCACATGGACGATGCTTTTCCTATGAAAGCACAAGCTATGGTTGGCCAAGAATCTTATTATTGTATTATAGAGCAACAAGTCACCAATCATCTATGTCAAGGTTTCGCATACAATAGACATGTCCTTAGGCAACCATACCAACAACCATACATGTACCAAAATCAATAATATCCTGTGTATTAGAAACAATAGCTCTACAAGCCTCAACCAAAGAATCAACAACAATACCAACTAAAACAAAGTGTTCAGCATATTCTAAGTACTTAGCAACCACCACTCTACCAATGTAGCATCAATCCAGTATGCAATCATAGAAGAGAACCAAGATAGAGCCTTGGTGCTCATGGCCCCTTTGATCATAGATAATGATGTGAATGCAAATAGCTTTGATTAGGTCCATAGTCATTATGTTACCACATATTATAGTTAGTCCCCTTAAGACCTTGAAGCATATGAATATGAATACCCTAATAGAACCCACATGGGAACTAGAATACACAAATACAATGTACAATAATCCAAATGCTAGACCATACATGATACAGGTAAGACCACAGGTTCCACAAGGCCCTTGACACAAATGCAAAGGAGATCACTTTATTTGCGATTTCCCTCACCGTCCACATTCGGGCCAACCATAATCCACTATGGTGTCGCATTATGATTTACACCCTCAGGTGAGGTGGCACATATGCCACATGGCATTATATGGGAGTACACACCATGTATGGTGGAAAAGCAAAAAGGAGTCTCTTATGAAAGACACACATATGGTGGGGGAGGCGTGAAGTATGTAATCTCAGTGTGTTTCTTGGAGGCGATACGATAGCAAAATACAGGTAAACCCATAAGCTTGTGCAAGAGAGGAGGATGGGCTGCCATGTTTCCCATGCTGCTGAGATTAATCTTGCAAAAACATGCTTTAGGCAAACATTTAGGCATCTGGGGCAGCCTAAAATCTTGTAAGGATGGAAGAAGAAGGACATATTTTTGTAGTCAAGTGTTAACGGACTTGATTCGGAACAATCCAGTTTCTTAAGAATTATGAAGTAGAAAGGAAACTGGGAAGCTGTAAAAGGATTTGATTCAAGTATCTTTTCTTATTCCAGATATGATGTTTTTACTTTTGGAAAAAAAATTATTTTTTGGAGAAGAAAATTGAGGGATTTTAGAGGGACTTTCTTGATTAATTCATAGTTGTGGGAAGAATGGCTTCATACTCCCATGCCCAATCATAAATGCTCAGAACCCCCTTCTATTACTTTTTGAAACTTCTAGGAGCTGATTTTAACCACATTCCATTTTTGGGAAAAAGAAAGGAGGGGATTTGGGAAATGTTTTTTGAGAGAAAGTCATGTCTATGGGGAGTGTGAGCTATATACACTCATCTTGACTCAAGAATTCCCTCAAAATAAATAGCCATGTTTCATGCTTTTCACATAAATTTCACGGGCTATTTTGATAAGTAAGCATTTTGGAAAAGAATAATCAAGAGGGTTTGTCCATAGATTGGTGGAAAAATCATGCATGTACATAGTATACTGTATGCACTTCCATATAGAATCAAGAAATCTGAGAATTGGTTCAGTATGATGGAAGTTTTAAGCTCCACAAAACCCCCTTCCATCACTGTTAGAGAAAAATTCCATCCCTTAAATTTAAAAGTTCCAAAAAAGGGAAAAAGACGGGCATTAGGTATGGATGGATGGGAAAAACTATACATAATGAGAGTATATTGTATGGAATACCATATGGAATCATTAGATGCATGGAATTAACAAGGTAGGGAGGAATTTTGCATCTTCAAAACCCCCTTCAACACATTTTGGATTAATTTTAGTGCTAATTTTAGAAAATCCCCACTTTTCATAGCTAAGAAAAGGGAAAATTTAAGAGAATTTCCATGCAATAGTTCATACATACATGAATTATGAGATAACATATTTTATTATTGTGCTCAGAAGTAAATATAATATTTTGATGCAACATACCTTGCAAGAAACAATATTCTATTCTATTTTCATGATTTTTCTCTTTCCAAAAATGGGCTCAAATGTAATGTTGACCCTTGTTTCATTGGACAAGAGCCTACTCTTTGACCATATTTTGGAGTCTTAAAACACCCAAAAGAGAGCTCTAAGAATATTTAATGTGATGCATACATGGATACAAAAAGATATCTTGATATCTATCATGAGAATCCATATAAGTTGGATGAATATGGAAATGAAGTCAACGATGAACTACCCATACTCCCTTGTGGTGGCCAAATTTGATTTAGAGGCCTCCATCTCGAGTTCTTAGGGGTAGATGAATAAGTACAAATATATGTGGCTAGAACCTTCTTCTTGACTACGTTGTTGGATTTTACTACTATTGAAGTTGACTACTCCATCAAGACTAAGGAAGTGTTTTGGACCCTTCCTCCTTTAGATGGATTGGGAGCATGGTTCCTCAAGGTTCTTGAACTTTATTCTTCAAAAGCTCCAAACAATCAATCTATGAAGATCCAAAGAAACGAGACTTTTGAGTCATATTCCATGATAACAAAGAGAAATAGCTCTACCTACCTATCTCTGCAAATGAAATGCTTACATCAATCTTAGGTTTCCCAATCACCAAGAAAGAACTCCTTAAGATGATGGAGATTCATGATTCAATCAAGCAATGCATAATATTCCTAATCTACAGATCCAAGGTGCAATAAGGCCTAATATGTAGAGGCAAGAACTAGAGAGCCACAAATGCCTATCAAGGGACCCCATTTAGGCAAGAGGTTAATGCCTATGTAGGTAGCTAATTGCATGAGAGACTTGTACGAGAATCATGGAGATCTTCACCATCATGTCACAACTTTCAAAGAAATTCTCCATGCAAATCAATAGATGACTTTGTAATGAAATATGAAGCTATTGGGTCAACCCTCAAAGGATCTACTATGGCATGGTTCCAAGTTTCAACTATTAAGATATCAAGATCAACATGTGATGCTCCAAGATGGCACATATCTTTTTTTCATTTCTTCGACATATATAGTGGATGTGTCAGTATATTTCAAGGATACTTCATTGAGATTTACCAGATTTATCTATCGAGAGTGATGGAGCATTTGTTTCTTAGTAGCCCACTCATTTGTGAACATTAGGATTTTCCTTATGTACTATTCTTTATATATTGCACTAGTTGGATTCTTGTTTCAAGTCATTCTTGTATATCCCTTTTATGTAATAGAAGAAGAAGAACAAGAAGAAGAAGAAGAAGAAGAAGAAGAAGAAGAAGAAGAAGAAGAAGAAGAAGAAGAAGATCATTCTTCATTGTCTCAATCTTTGTGTGTTCTCCTCTTTTAGTGTGAGAGTGTGTGAGTGAGCTCTCTTCCTCTTCCTCATGACATGGTATCAGAGCCAATGTGGTTGTAGAGAGCTCATGGAGAAGGCTGATAGTGAAGAGTATGCAAGAAGCTGATGTGAAACCATGACTCACAAACAATACCATGTCAATTTGCAAAACAGTAAATACATGAAAATTGTGTTTTTTTAAGATCGAATTGTCACATCATAATGTGACAGTGTCCAAGGAGAAGTACTACTTGTAGTATTTTCGTAGTGTTGTGAATTGTTGTAGAAATGGCAAACATGGATCGAATGACTCAATCTATGAGCAATGACATAGAGAAGAACAAATCCCATGCTTGAAGATTTAGAATGATGAATTTCCTGATAGGAAAAGGCTAATGGAAGTACATCAAAGGAGAGAACAAAAATGCTTGACAGTGACCAGAGAGGAATAAGATGGTGGATTAATTAAAAGAATATTAAGAATGGAATCAAGGAGCACAAAAGGTAATGTATTGGCTATTTGTTAGTATACAAGATAGCATGATTAGGCACATACATGATGCGAAGACTTTAAAAGAGGCTTGGAACAATTTTCTCACATTGTATGAGACCTATACAAAGGCACACAGAACTTGTAACTCAAGAATGAGTTGCATACACTTGAGAAAAAGGGCATGTCGATAAGTGACTACACCCTGAAAATCAAAAGCATATGTGAGTCACTTGTATCATTGGCATGAATGTAGATGATGATGATAAGGTGGAAGTGTGCCTTTATGGTTTAGGAGTTGCATATAAGTAGTTTAGAATGTCTATTTGGAAAATGGTTTAAATTTTGTTGATATGGTGTCCATGCTTATTAGTAAAGAAAATAATCTTCGTGAGGATTCAAAGTCACAAGTAAAACCTAGTTCTCAGTAGGTATTCTACTCTAGCAGAGGAAGAGGTAGAGATGGAGACTTCGAAAGTGGAAGAGGATGCAGTAGCCAAGACCAAGGTCGACAACTGAATCATGCAAGAGGTAGAGGACACTTTCAAGGCAAGGGGAGCCAAAGAAGCCATAGAAATTTCTAAAGAAGTGATTTAGGTAATGATAGGATGTTGGAATTATGGTAACCCTAGTGACTTTGAACATGATTGAAGGTTGGAGAATAAAAAAAAATGAAGTCAACAAAATAACTATGCATCCACAAGTGCTAAGAAGCCATTCAGGGTCCAACATCATATGATGAATATAATGTCTCCTAATGCTTGGAAATTGAATGGTAATTTTTGGTATGTTGATTCGTGCTTCAAATCAAATGACGAGTCATGTAGAATGGTTTAGTAGATTGCAAAAATTACCAGTTGTTGGATATGCTGAAACATGTGATGACACATTACATCCTATCGAGCATAGAGGAAACATGGCACTATCTATGGAGGAGGGAAAGGTAAAACATCTTGCTAATGTGTTGCATGTTCCGAATATAACAAAGAATCTAGTTTACATTGGAAAAATGGTTGACCAAGGATTACAAGTAAGGTTCAATGTGTTGGGTGTGTGTAGAAGTGCGAGAGACACACAAGAAGCACACACAAGGAGCACAAACACAGCAAGACACACGAAGAAGACGATGGCTCGAATAGCTACCTCTATTGATCAATGAACTGAACTGAAGTAAGAGCTGAATAATATCCCTAAGTACAAAGTACCACCACATATGAGAGTATCAAGTATGTGGTAACATGGGGAAAAAACCTCTAGCCAGCACTAGAGTAAAAAGTGCCCATGTATAGGGAAAAGGTTCACATCAAAGCTACTCGAGGAACACATAAGTGTAACAAACCCCCTTGGAGCAAATGATGTGAACACATACAGGGAGTGACAGATCAGCCTCCACAAGGTAACAAGCCTAAATCTTTGCGAAAAGCTTCAAACTTTTCCTGTGGAAGAGCTTTGGTGAATATGTCTGCCATATTATCTTGTGTAGGCACATATACCAAATCAATATCTCCTGCATGAAGGCACTCTCTCACATAGTGATAATGCACCTCAATATGTTTGGTCCGTGCATGAAACACTAGGTTTCGTGCAATAGCCAAAGCACTCTGACTATCTGTGAGAATATGCGTAGCAGCATCAATCTCCATGCAAAGATCCATCAATAGGCGTCTCAGCCATATACACTCCACTGTTGCTGTGAAAACTGCCCTGTACTCAGCTTCACAAATCGATGTCGCCACTGTAGGTTGCTTCTTACCCAACCAAGATATGCATGAGTCTCCAAGGAAAAAGCAATTACCACTAATGGATGCACGAGTATCATAACAACCAGCCCAATCACTATCTGTAAAAGCATGCAAGCATGGCTGAACATCTCTGCCATAAAAGAGACCTAAGCTCAAAGTACCTCGAAGATATCTGAACACACGTTTCACTGCTTGCCAATGCTTAGTGCCAGGGCTATGCATGAATCGACTCAACTGGGAAACTGCATACTGTATATCTGGCCTTGTATTGCATGCATATATAAGACATCCCACAGCTTGCTGATAAAGAGAAGTGTCAAATGCATCACTGGAATCCTCAACTGAGAATCTAAATCCTATCTCAACTAGTGTGGAAACTGGCTTGCAATCCTCAAAGACAAAATGTTGAAGTAGTTTTTCAACATACTTTGCTTGATGCATAACAATTCCCCCCTCAATGGATACAAACTGGATGCCAAGATAGTAGCTCAAAAGACCAAGATAAGTGACATCAAAAGTATGCTGCAAATCAGCCATAAGAATGTCAAGTTTTGCATCACATGACCCAGTCAAGAGTATGTCATCGACATAAAGAACAAGCACTATAAGATCAGCCCCATTTTTGCGTACATAGAGTGTGCTTTCAATCGGACTACATGTGAAGCCAAGAGCAATCAAGTGCTTATGTATTTTGTCATACCATGCACGTGGAGCTTGCTTGAGACCATACAAGGCTTTATGCAAGCGACAAACCATATGCTCTTTCCCTTCCATAGCAAATCCAGGAGGTTGCTTCACATAGACCTCTTCTTGCAAATCACCATTCAAGAAGGCTGTTTTTATGTCCAACTGATGCACTTTCCAACCTTGATGGGCAGCCAATGCAACCACGGTATGAATGGTAGTCATGTGTGAAGTAGGTGCAAAAGTTTCCTCATAGTCAATGCCATATTGTTGTGCATATCCTTTGGCAACCAATCTAGCTTTGTAGCGATCAATGCTACCATCAGATTTTCTCTTAATCTTGTAAACCCACTTTGTACCAATGACATTCTTTCCTTTTGGGAATTCACATAACTCCCAAGTACCATTCCTATGTATGGAATCCATTTCTAATTGCATAACACTCATCCATTGTGGATCGTTACATGCATCTTCAAAAGAAATTGGCTCTTCATTACATGGTGTAGCAATAAGAGAATAATCCACAAAATTACTTGATGCATGGTGAGAGCTTGATCTTGTTCTACCAAGTAAAGGTGCACTCAATTTGCTGTCCTGCAAAGTTTGTTTCAACCACCTTGGCATAGATTGTGCACTCTTGATAGACATGCGTTCATTATGTAATACATCTTCAATATGTACATCATGCGTGGGCTGAATTTCATGCTCATTTTCAGCCATATTTTGATGCAAATGTTCAGCCATATGTGGCTGAAAATTTCCAACAGTTTTTACAATTTTTGGCTGAAAATTTTCAGCCATGTTTGACGGCAAATTCTCTACATTTTTAGCCCTATTTGGCTGGAATTCTTCAGCCCTTTGAACCTCAGTTGGCTGGTCCACATGGCCATAGTAAAGCGCACCATTTTGGAACAAAGGCATGAGTGTATCGAACACATCTTGTGAGCTAATTGTTGGCAGTTTTTTGCATTCAAGTAGATGGAAAACTGAATTTTCAGCAAATATCACATCTCGACTCACAATAATTGTGTTCGTCAATAGATGGTACAACCGATATCCCTTAATTTCAGCACTATAACCAACAAATATACATTTCTTTGCCTTGTCATCAAGTTTGTGACATTGTTGTGATGGCACAAGAGCATATGCCAAACAACCAAACACAAGCATATGACTAACCATAGGCTTATGACCATTCCAAGCCTCATAAGGAGTGATGACTCTCAATGCTTTTGTAGGGCAGTGATTCAACACATAATTTGCACACATGACCGCTTCCATCCAAAACTTATGAGGAAGATGCTTTCCTTTAACCATAAATCGTGCCATTTCAAGTAGAGTTCTATTCTTACGCTCGGCAACACCATTTTGTTGAGGTGTATATGGCACCGTACATTGGTGTGAAATACCTCTTTCACGAAGAAAAGCATTAAACTCATGTGACATGTACTCACCACCACGATCCGTGCGTAGAGTCAAAAGCTTTTGTGAAGAAAAATTTTCAGCCATAGCTAAAAATGCTTTGAACCAAGAAAATACCTCATTCTTGGCTTTCATAGGATACACCCATGTATGGGGAGTAGCAACATCAATGAAGGTAACAAAATATACATGCTTCCCAAAAGATGGAGTCTTGACCGGACCACATACATCACTATGAACAAGTCCCAATTTTCTTGTAGTGTGTGTATGACTATCTTTTGGAAAAGAAGCACGATGCATTTTTCCAAGAATGCAACCTTCACATGCATGCTTTTCAATGGACTCAAGTGTAGGCAAGCCAATAACCATGTCCTTCTTTTGCAAGTAGAGCAAACTATTAAAGTTTAAATGACCAAAATGAGCATGCCAAAGCTCCATTTCAGCCATGGAAGAAGTATGAGCAACTAAGGCATTTGAGGCAGCCTTCTTGTATGTATCCATGCGATACAAACCATTACATAATGTACCGGACATCACAATAACATCGCCATTGCTGAAATCATGAAACAAACACTTATCATCAACAAAGTGTACATGAAGTACAGCTTTGGCAATCAACGGAACTGAAATTAAGTTCTTATAGATACCGAGCACATACAATGCATTTTTCAAGAGAATCACACCTCCATTTGCAGTCGTAAGCTCAATTTCTCCTACTCCAATGATAGGATAAGAGGCATTGTTTGCACACACCACATGTCCTCCTTTAGGTGCATCTTTCAAAGAGGCAAAAAATCTTTTGCATGATGTTATGTGCTTTGAAGCACCACTATCAAAGAACCAATCCGAATCAGCCTCAGTGACAACCATACATTTAGAATGTAAAGAAGCATCATAATGACATGTAACAACACATGCCCAAAAAATCTTGAGCCATGTTAGCTTCATCATTCTTTGCATTTTCTGAATTTTCAGCAATAGACACACCGGATTCCTTCTTCTTTTCATTGTGTTTTGCAAGCTTTCTACACTCATCAATAGTATGACTAGCCTTTCGGCAATACTTGCATCTCTTCTTCTTTTGCAAATCACCATCATTAGAGGAATGAGTGGAAGAGGAAGCTTGAGTCTTTGGTTTTGATGAACCCAAAGCTGAACCATACTTGCTTTTCCCCTTTTGTGAGATAGCAAGTGCTTGCATTCCCTCAATCAAACCACTCCTATTCACTCTAGATTGCTCTTCTTGCAAAAGAAGAGATACAACCTCATCAAATGCATACATATTAGGATTTCCTTTTCCAACCAAACGAAGTGTAGTAGCAAATCTTTGAAGAGATTCCGATAATCCTTTCAACAATGTAGAAATGAGTGATGCATCCGGAATGATCTCATCTATGTTTGCCAATTGCTCTTTGAAGTCCTTGATGCGTGTCACATACACATCCACTGACTCATTTTCAGCCATACATACATCTTCAATTTGCTTCCTCAAGTATGCAACACGTGCTTCATTACGCACGACATACAAAGAAGCAAGAGTGTCCCATGCCTGTCTCGATGTAGAACATGACCGAATGTGTGGAACTATATGATGCTTCACTGAAAGCGCAATCAAAGCATGAGCTTGAGCATCTTTTCCATCCCATCTAAGCTTATCCTGTGTAGGTGGAGAAGGAGAAACCACTGTACTCGAAGAAGAAGCTCCATCTGTGACAGTAGACTGTGAAGTGGAAGGACCTGCCGGTCTTCGATCTACATCTGCCACTATGTTACAAAGTTGTTTTGCAACAAGAACATGCTTCATCATGTAAGACCACATCGGATAGTTGGTCCCATCAAGCTTATCTTCAACTTGAAGCATGCCAAACAAGTCATTGCTGCCCGCCATTTCACTAAGGAACAAGAATGTGATGAAATCTTCACTTCAATGAAATCTGAAATGAGTGCTGAAATTTTAGCTCACAAACCGTCATTTGATGGCAATTCTGACTGCACGAATGGCTTCGAAAGGGGGGTAAAACCCTAGCGCACTTGGTGGAAATGTTTCCGGGCTGCTGGAATTCACACTTCTATGCTCCAAAGTCGATTTGCACTGTTAAAGTGCACGCGTGCCGCGGCGTGAAAAACCGAAACTTGAGAAGAAGCTAAACCTACTCTGATACCATTGTTGGGTGTGTGTAGAAGTGCGAGAGACACACAAGAAGCACACACAAGGAGCACAAATGCAACAAGACACACGGAGAAGACGATGGCTGGAATAGGTCTCTCTATTGATCAATGAACTGAACTGAAGTAAGAGCTGAATAATATCCCTAAGTACAAAGTACCACCACATATGAGAGTATCAAGTATGTGGTAACATGGGGAAAAAACCTCTAGCTAGCACTAGAGTAAAAAGTGCCCATGTATAGGGAAAAGGTTCACATCAAAGCTACTCGAGGAACACATAAGTGTAACACAATGGTGATGGTATATGTAGAGGAATACAAAACATGATGGAATATTGATTTCCAAAAGAAACAAAGTGGTTAGGATGTTCACCTTAAATGTGAAAATTCCTAAAATGAATGTAGCCATGTTTGCAAAAGGTGCAATAGTAATTACTGATATAGATATCTAGCACAAACAAATTTCACATGCAAATTTGTAGAGGATGAAATTGATGCAATCAAAGGAGATTATCGATGGAATACCAAATTTCAAGGTTGTAGGGATTCAAAAGGTATGTGCAACATGTCAACTTGGTAAACAATCAAGAGCATCATTTTCGCATGACAAGCATGTTAGTGAGAATGTGCTAGAAATAGTTCATACAGATGTTTGGGGTCCTCAAAAAGCCACATCTATGGGTAATTTTAGCTTTTATGTTACTTTCATTGATGACCATATGTGAAAAGTATGGATATATTTCATGAAAGACAAGAGTGAGGTGTTCACTCACTTCTAGAAGTTTAAGGCTATGGTGGAAAAGCAAATAGGAAAGCATATTCAGACATTAAGGTGTGATGGAGGAGGTGAAATATGTCACATGGGTTTAGTAGCTTTCTAAAAATTCATGGAATTTGACAAAAAATTTCATGTAGGTACACACCACAACAGAATGGCATTGCTAAATGAAAAAAGAGACATATTATAGAAATACCAAGACCCTTCATGGTTGAGAAGTATATGCTTCATTATTATTGGGAAGAAGTTGTGCACACTACTATATACATCATGAAAGGAAGTTTGACTACTGATATACATCAAGTTACACCTGAAGAGAAGTTTACAAGTAAAAAGCCAAACTTATCACATATGGAAGTTTTTGGTTGTATTGCACATTACATGTTTTAGATGATTTGAGGATGAATCTTGATCCAAAAGTAGAAAAATGTATCTATTGGGTCTTCTCTTGATCAAAAGGGATATAAACATTATAACCCACTCAAATGGCAGGTGAAGGTTAGCAGATATGTGGTGCTTGAAGATATGTCAAGCCTCTATGCAGATGCTAAACAAGGACTTAATCTTGAATCAAATAACAAAGGAAATGCTGAAAAGGAAGTTTGACTATTGATATACATCATGAAAGGAAGTTTGACTACTGATATACATCAAGTTACACCTGAAGAGAAGTTTACAAGTAAAAAGCCAAACTTATCACATATGGAAGTTTTTGGTTGTATTGCACATTACATGTTTTAGATGATTTGAGGATGAATCTTGATCCAAAAGTAGAAGAATGTATCTATTGGGTCTTCTCTTGATCAAAAGGGATATAAATGTTATAACCCACTCAAATGGCAGGTGAAGGTTAGCAGATATGTGGTGCTTGAAGATATGTCAAGCTTCTATGCAGATGCCAAACAAGGACTTAATCTTGAATCAAATGACAAAGGAAATGCTGAAAAATCAAGTGTAGAATCTCAATTTTTAAGGGGAACTAATCACTAAGCAATAGTTCCAAGTCAAATCCATGGAGTGGAAGATTGCTGTGAAATGTCAATCTAGCCAATTCATCAACTATATCAAAGAAAAAAGCTTTTTTTTGGTAGTAAAAGAACTAAAGGTTTTGAAGACATTGATGGAGAATTAAGCGGTTTAATAAAGAACCTTGATGAAGAACTTGGATTGCCCTCTATGAAGACTCTAGGAGTAAGAAAGGCACATGCACATGATACAAGGAGAAGTGACCTAGGGCACACAATTTAGTGCAAGGATTGCCATATGATGGTCACATGGCTCATCATTGTGCCTACATAACCAAGGTAATACAAGATGTTGAACCTTCTTGTTTTGAAGATCTAATTAGAAATGCAGATTAGGAGAAAGCTATGGATGAGGATATGGCTTCACTTTAGGGAAATGAAACATGGAAGCTGGTTTGAATTGCCATAAGGAACGAAACCCATAGGCCAGAAGTGGGTTTACAAGGTAAAGCACAATACTGATGGTAGCATAAGAAGATATAAAACATGAGTGGTAGCAAAACAATATGCACATACATATGGCATTCATTATGAGGAAATGTTGAGCCTTGCAGCTAAAATTTCTAGTATCAAGGCACTTGTTCCATTAGCTATAACAAAAGGATGGACTTCACATCAAATGGATGTGAAGAATGCTTTCTTACATGGTGAGTTGCAGGAAGAAGTGTACATGGACCAACCATAAGGATATGAGGATTTAAAGCACCTAAATTATGTTTGCAGGTTGCAAAAGGCTTTGTCTGGACTTAAACAAGCCCCTTGTGCTTGGCATGTAAGGATTGTTGATTACTTAGCCAGTATTCGGTTTTCTATGTGTGATGTAGATCATTCACTATATGCAAGGAAGGGTGATGGTGATGATGACATCACAATTGTGGCTATTTATGTTGATGACGTGATTGTAGGTGGTGATGATGAGAAAAGCATAAAGAGGTAAAGAAAATCCTCATGTAGGAATTAGACATGAAAGATCTTTGTGTGCTATATGCTATTTCTTGGGGACTGATTTTATACATTTAGAAACAGGTATATGGATGTCCCAAAGGCAATATGCCTTGAGTATGTTGCAAAAAGATGGTATGGTTGATTGCAAGATAATTTCTATGCCATTAGATCAGAACTAGAAGTTGGATACTACATCGGGTGAGGCATTGGAAGATGCTACTTTGTATAGGAAAATTGTAGGAAGCTTGATATATCTCACAATTACAAGGCCTAATCTAAGCTACATTGTGGGAATTGATAGTGAGTTTATGACAGTTCCCAGGAAACCACACTTAGATGCCTTAAGATGCACTCTATGATATGTGGGTGCTACTTTGGATTATGCATTGTTTTATGAAGCTGGTGTAGAATTGCAAGTTCATGAATAGACCGATGTAGATTGGGCTAGTAGTATTCAAGATAGAAGATTTGCTAGTGCCTTTCTAATCCCACTTAGAGTAGCACAATATGAAGCAACCCACTATTGCTTTGTGGAGTAGAGAGGTTGAGTATAGAGGTGTTATAATGGCGCATGTGAAGCATCATGGTTAGAGATGCTACTTGCACATGTAGGTGTGGAAGTGCAAAATCCTATCACCATTTATTGTGATAATCTTAGTAGTATACAATTAGCACAAAATCCTATTTTTCATGTTAGACCAAAACATATCAAGGTGCATTATCATTCTATCATGGAAAAGGTATTATGAGGTGATATTGACCTTGTTTATGTGAAGATATATGAGAAAGTTTCTAATATTTTCACTAATGCACTTGGAGCAGAGAAGTTGAACAAGTTTTGTAACATGCTTGGATTACAAGACATGACGTTGAGCTTGAGGGGGATCGTTGAGATATCAAGCTCAACATGTGATGATCCAAGATGTTATATATCACTTTTTCATTTCTCTGACATACATAGTGGTCATGCTGATATATGTAAGGGATACTTCATTGAACTTTACTAGATTTATCTACCAAGAGTGATGGCACATTTGTTTCTTGCCATCTCACTCATTCACAGACATCAAGATCTTCCTTATGTATTGTTCTTTATATATTGCACTATTTTTATTGTTGTTTTAGTTCTTTATATATTGCACTATTTTTATTGTTGTTTTAGTTCATCCTTGTATATTCCTTTTATGTAATAGAAGAAGAAGAAGATCATTCTTCCTTGCCTCAATCTATGTGTGTGCTCCTGTTTGATTGTATGAGTGTGTGAGTGATCTCTCTTCCTTATCTTCTTCCTTGTGACACGAACCCCTTCGGATCGAGAACTTTGCAAATGGTCATGGCTTTAATTGATGAATTTGTCAAAGAATTTTCCAAGCAAGGAGTGAGACATGGCACCTCTTTTCTAAAAAACATACTCAAAGAATCATTTTGGGAGATAGTGAGATTGGCCATGACATGTTTCAAATAGATACATATCTAGATGTCCATCTCGGGAACTATTGTTTGAGGAAAAACCTCGTATTTCTATTTATTGATGACTTAAACAATAGTGAAACAAAACATTTAATGTTCATAAAATGACCATCAAGTCTGGATGAGTGCATAAAAGAGTGTACGGATTTGGAAAACAACCTGGAGCTCAGATGTGCTATGTCCTTGCTTGCCACGTGGCTCAATAAAATGAGGGGCCTCTGTCAAGTGCATGGATTGACACCTCATTTGGGTTTCCAAACGAAAAAGATTATTATCTTGATTATTAAAAGATGAAGTCTTCTTTTAGTTTTTCATGTTGATTATGATATGTCTCTCTCACTTATGTCTTGTTGCAATGAATATGGTTCTATTTTCGTTTTACATCTTGAACTTTTCCATCTTCTAAAAGTTTTTTGCCATTGCTACAAGATCCATGAAATTGACACATCAAGATTCTTTCACTTGATAACGAAGTTCCCCATGAAGCCCTTCAATAAATTAGAGCATCGGTGCTAACCTCTAATGCATATTGGTGAAGACATCAAAAGTCCTCTTTATACTCATCAACAAACAATCTATGCTTGTGACTCTTGTGTTGCTAAAAATTAGAGCATCGGTGCTAACCTCCAATGCATATTGGTGAAGACATCAAAATTTCTCTTTCTACTCATCAACAAACAATCTATGTTGGTGACTCTTGTGTTGTCGAAAATTGTAGAACATCTTCTTCTCCATATGGTAGTTTGGAGAGCAATAACATTTTTCTACTTGCTCTTTAAATTATTTCCAAAGAAAGAATGTGACCAGAAAGCATTCGCTTTTGCATATAGGACTTTCCATAGTTTTGTGATACCATGTAACTATAAGATCATAACCTTCATCTTAGACTCCTCACTGAATTGTTCAAGGTAAAATAAATCCTCTAACTCTTGGATCCATGCCTCTAGGTTTACCATTCTTCTTCTCACCATCAAAATCATCAATTTTTTCCTTCTTGAAGACTTGGTTGAGGGAGATTATCTTCATATTTGTGCTTCTATCTTGCTCTCAGCATGGTAGATGTAATCACACCTTCATCCACTTCAACATTCAAGTCCATGAACAACTTTATGGTGCCTTTTAGTTGCTTTCCACCTCGTTCTTTGTGTAATTCACCACGAAGATTCTAAATAAGCTCCTCTTGCTCATGAATCTTTCTTGAAAAACCTTCCATAGTTGTCGAGGATCAAGTGTGCTCTGATACCACTTGTCGTGCTTCCACAATCATATGCTATCCCGAATCACAAGCCTCCAATCACTCAAGAAGAGTAGCAAACATAAAAGGAAAATTTTGTAGAAGACAAGAGAAAAATCTGATGCGCTAGAGTAGATAGGATGTGATGCAGAGAAGGAGAAGATATGGTATTATAAATTTGAATCATATGCAATATCTCTTGCAAAATAGCTTCTTGATGACACCTCGATCTTTTGAACACCTCTAAGCTATCATGGCATGATGATCTTTTGAAAATAGAGTTCATTGTCACTCCTCACTTTAGTGTGTACTCTACCAAATTTATCAAAAGTTTCACCTCCCCATGTTGCATGCACAAAATTTGTAAAAAGCATGTGTTGTATTTTTTTGTTGTTCTCTTTTGCTACACTTGTCAAAAGTGGAAGAAGAAGAAATGAAAACACATATCCCTCAATATCTACAATATGCATAAAAACATCTAAGCATCAGAATCACGGAATAAAATTATAATAGAGAAGCCCACTTTTTATGTTATTGGAAAAATCCACACTTTTTTGGACCTTGAAACTAAAAAATAATGTGAAATTCCAAAATGCTTGTGAGTGGTAAAAATGTTCAGACCTTTCATTAAGACAATAGTGTTAGAGATTCCCTAGGTCCAAATCCACATCCAAGTATCAATTCGGATCCCTAAAAATTTAAAGATTCTAAAGAGAAAATAAAATCAAGGAATTGTTGGAGCTTAAGTTCTACGGAAGCACACGAACAACACAAGGAAGAAGAAGAAACTTGGAGCACAACACACAATATTAAATGTGTTACAAAGAGAATGTACAAAGATAAGTGACCCGTTAGGGCTATAGGGGTATATACAAGCCAGTAAATAAAAACCTCCTAAAGAAGGGAAAATATGCCCCGACAATCTCGGTGTGTTCACACACATCACTACCTAAATATATCAACAAATTCCCCTTGGGAGTGATGCAGTGAACAAGGACTTGGCACTCATGCATAACGAAATGCCAACTATGTGGAATCAATCCACAAAAGGAAGTAAGCCCAAAGCTTTGTCGAAAGCTTCAAACTTCTCCCAGCAGAGAAGATCTCCTTGACATAATGATAGTGCACCTGAATATGCTTAGTGTGAGCATGGAACATAGGGCTCCTTGCAACTACCAATGCGCTCTGGCTATTAGTGAAGATGGTGGTGGCAGAAGACTAATCAACACCCAAATCAACCATAAGGCATCTGAGCCATACACACTCAAGAGTCTTTGTGAAGGCTACCCTATACTCAGCTTCACAACTAGAAGTGGCCAAAGTAGGCTACTTCTTACTCAACCAAGATATGCATGAGCTACCAAGCATGAAGCAAAAACCACTCGTGGAGACACAAGTGTGATATCAACCAGCCCAATCAAAATAAAAAAAAAAGCATGTAAATCTGGTAGTAGTGATCCCCCCTTGGGATAAAACAATCCAAGTAGCCAAGTACCACTCAAGTATTGAAAGATGTATTTAATGGCTTGCCAATCCTTGACACCTGGTCAATGCATAAACTTGCTCATTTGTGAGACAACAAACAGAATATCTAGCCGAATAATGCATAAGTAAATGAATCGTCCAATAGTCTATTGATAGAGAACAACATCAAATACATCTCCAGCATCATGAAGACTCAACCATAAATGTGTCTCCATAGGATTGGCAATAGGTTTGCAGTCATCAAGCCCAAAACACTACAATAATGTGTCACCATATTTTGTTTGACACAAATCTAATCCTCCATCAACTTGCATAAATAGAATGTCCAACTAATGATGCAAATGCCCCAAATTGCACATCTCAATCAAGCATGCAAATCAGCCTTAAAATCAGCAATATGCTTCTCAGTAGAACGAAAGAGGGGCATGTCATCAACATAGACAACATTGATCATAATCACATCATTTGCATGCTTAACGTATAAGGTGATAGCAATTGAACCATTCACAAAACCATGTGCAATCAAGTAGGCATGTATGTTTTCATACCAAGCACATGGTGCTTGTTTCAAACCATATAATACCTTTTTCAACATGCACACTTTGTTTTCATGCCCATACTACACAAAACCATGAAGTTAGAAAACATGCACTTCTTCATGCAAGTCTACATTGCATTATTCGTTATTCGACAATTCGTTTATTCCTGAATAATTACAGAATTTTATGGCAATCTCTTATTATTCGATCAGATTATTTGATCACACGTCAGCTTATTCGGACATGGCCGAATATTTTTTGCACATAAATTTGACCCTTTTCGATCAGAAACATTTTCCATCGATAATTTTTCTTCGAAAAAAATTTGCTCCAAAAATATTCAATCGAATAATATTTTATAAAATAGTTGAACTAGACTCATTTTCTCGTAAAAGCTACTTTGTTCTTTATGAACTTAAAGTATTGTAGAGAGAACAAAGTATAAATTTTGCCATATTAAATAATTCAAACTATTGTAATTGTTTGACTCATTGATTATTACTTCACAATAGTATATATATGTGAATTTAAAATCTATTATGATTGATTCTTACTCATTTTTCATAAAAGCTACTTTGTTCTTTACGAACTTAAAGTGTCATAGAGAGAAGAAGGTATAATTGTTTGCTATGAATATTAACTATTATGATTGTTTGACTCAATATTGATTCTTACTTCACAATAGTATGTGTAAATGTATGTGCATATGATTGGGAATTTCAAATCTATTGTGATTGTCTGATACATCATTGATTCTTACTTCATCAGGATATGTATAAGTGTGTGTGCATATGATTAAGAATTTAAAATATATTGTGATATATTAAATTTATTATTGAAAGATGTAGGTAGATTATGTTTGACTCAATAATGATTTTTACTTCATGATAGTATATGTATGTCTGTGTACGGGTATGTGTATGCATATGAGTGTATAATTGTGAATAAAAAATCTATTGTGATTTTCTGACTCAATATTGATTCTTACTTCACAATAGCATGTGTAAGTGTATGTGCATATGATCATGAATTTAAAATATATTGTGATTGTTTGACTTAATATTGATTCATATTTCACAATAGTATGTGTAAGTATATGTATGTGTAAATATATATGTGTGTATGAATGAAAATTAAAATCTATTGTGATTGTTTAACTCAACAATGATTTTTACTTCACAATAATATGTGTAATTATAATTTGTATATGGGTGTATGATTGAGATTTAAGTCTATTGTAATTGTTTGACTCAATGTTGATCGAAATATCTTGTTTGATATTGATTTATATTTTTTTATTTGTAGGTATAGTCTTCATAAAGCAATTTGGAAACACTATGGGAAAGGGAAAAGAATGGTCATATGTGATTGTTCATCAAGAGGGTAAAACAGTATCCACAATGCAATGCAAATGTTGTGGGCATAGTTATGTAGGAAATGCAACTGGAATAAACGAGCATCTCTTTAGTACAGGTAATAATGTGGCAGGATGCTGTAATCCAGATAGTGATATACGAATACATTTTGCAAGTTATGCAAACAAATGTAAATCTCAAGGTATCACATAAAAAAGATTCAAAAGCATGAGTGGTTCACAACACTTTCGAAGTAGCCCATTTAGAGCAAGAATGAGTAGATGCGTCGATGGCAGTAGAGGATCATCAGGATATTTCTACCCAAGTATCCCAAACTATTTTTGAGATTAACCAAGATACATGTACTCCATTTTCTTGAACTGCATTAAAAAAGAGTGGACTTGGTGAATGTAGTAAAAATGGTGGATCTAATACTTTGTCACCATGCTTTGTTTGCAATAAATCAAAAAATACTATACACGTAGCTCTTGAAAAGCAAGATTGTCTCGAGCTGCATCTTAAATGCACTCAAGCATTTTTATCATGTGGGATTCCTTTCAATGTTATTTGTAATCCCATTTTCAACGATGCTTTCATGTCAGCTGCACAAAAAGGTTTCACCATGCCATATTATAACAAAATGCAAATAGAGTATGTAGATAAAGTGAAAAAACATATTGAAGCTATTTTAAAGTGAATAGTACTTGATTATGTACCCATGTATGGATGCACAATAGCATTGGATGGATGGACAATTTGTCAAAAGAAACCATTGATTAATGTCATGGTTATATGACCAAAAGGAAACATGTTTTTAGAAGCTCGTGATACTTCTCTTAAAGAAAAAAGTTTGGCTTTTCTTGTAAAGGTATATGAACATGCTATATCATGCGTGCTTGACCCGAAGAATGTGATTGCCATAGTGATAGATAATGGCTCTAGTTCACAAAGCGTTGGAATCACAATTCAAAACAAGTATAAAGGCATTACTTGGGTTCCATGTATCGCTCGTACATTAAATTTATTATTGAAAGATACAAGTAGATTATCTTTCATTAAACAAAGTGTATTAGATGCAAATCATGTGGTCAAATTTATTAGAGAGCATCAATTTTCATATTCGCTCTTCCAATCAAAATCTCCCAATAAAGCACTTCAGATTTTTTGTGCCACACGATTTGCAATTGCTTCCATTGTACTGTGGATTATTAGAAGTTAAGCCAGCTCTTGTAAAAATGATTTTTGATTGAAGATGGGAGGCATGGCTAGAGAAGAATTCTTCTTATCGAGTCGCAGCATCCAAACGTACGTGTCTAATATAATCACAAAATTTTTGGCGTAGTCTAGAAAAAAGTGTTGGTATCATTACACCTTTTGTGGAACTTTTACAAATGGTTGATACTGATAAATTTGCGATTGGAAAAGTTTATTGGATTATGTCAGAAGCCATTCAGAAAGTAAAACACTTTAATCAATTTTCATTACGAGAGAAAACACAGATTGTATCATTAGCAGAGAAGAGATGGACACAAATGCATACTCATTTGCATGGAACAACATTCATTTTAGATCCAACATTTCAAATCAATGGTCAAGCCTCAAACAAAGAAGTCATGGAAAACTTCAAAACCACATGTCAGTTATTACTTCTAGGTACAGGTGGTCGAGATGCATTCCACCAAAGAGTAGCATATGTAAATTGAGAAGGATCTTTTGGAGATCTATGGCATATTGAAGTGATTCAAAAGCATCCACCTCCTATTTGGTGGAAAGAGTATGGAGGTAAAGCAGTGGAGTTGCAACATAAAGCTATGAGAGTGCTTTCAATAGAAGCTTCAAGTGGTGGTTATGAACGTAATTGGAGTGCCTATGATTTTCTTCATTCAAAACGAAGAAATCGCTTAAGTGTATCACATGCTAATGATTGGGTATATGTGTTTTGTAATATGCATTTGTTACATGCTCCAACCAAGATAGCTTCTATAGCAGCACAATAAGTTTTTGGAGAATTTCAAACTCATGAAAGTTTAACAAATAATTCATGGAGTGATCATGATTTAATGTAGATCATAATGATGGTTCAAACATGGAAGAAATAGATGACCTGGTATTTGTCATAGATGATGATATTCAAAATGAAAAAAATGATGTACTATGAATACTATGATTATATTCAATTGCAAAATCAAATACAAGTCATGTCTTTGATTACAAAAAAAGCTTGCCTACTCAGTGTTTTCTTGATTCACTAACTCATCGATAGTAAATTGATCAAAAGATGATGATGCCTCTAAGAGTCTTCCATATTTGCTGTCATAAGCATCCAGAAAAATTTGTAAATTTTTCACTTGATTTCGTAGATCATCATTCCTCTCTTGTTGATCATCTATTGTTCTTTGTAATGCGAGAATTATTAATCCTTCATTGTATAATTATGCCCCTTGTGATGACAAATCATGTATAAGATTATGTTCTTCAGGTAGCAAAATGTAGGGCTGCTTTCGAGGAAGAGAGCCTTCGTTTCCTTTATTACGAAGTTCGGCTCGATTTTGAGGATGACCCAAACCGATACCTACATTCTTCGGATGATCATCCCAATCTACACATCGATGAAGATTATGTTGTAGAAAAACCTTTTAAATGAAATATAATGCGATTTTATTATTATTTGGTAATGATCTCTCAACTTGCACAAAGCGTCGAAGTAGCATTTCTGCTAATCCTTTATGTTGTAAGTCAGAGAGCTTTAAGGGTGCTGTTTCTTTTGCCCTTCCTATAACCCAAAAGAGAATATCATGAACAAAATAATTTGGACATAGCTTTTCTACTTCTTTCATTGATAATGCTTCTCCTTCTAATCGGTCTGGTTCTAAATCTTGCTGAAATAAAAATGCTAATCTTGATCGTTGAAATTGAGCATTTTCTTCATATATAATCCTTTGAGATTTAGTATGATCAAGATCATCATTCACATCGGGCATTCTTGCCATGTTTTACTTCTGCAAAATAAAAACATCAATTTTATCTTAAGAGAATTCAAATGAATCCACAATATTTAATTCACATATGTTAAATGAATCCACAACATTTAATCCACATAACTCAGATGATACCACAACATTTACTCCACTTAATACAAATTATTACACTTCATTTCATCCACTTAACTCAAATGTAAGCACTTCATTTATTCCACATAATTCAAATGAATCCACAAGATTTAATTTACATATGTTAAATGAATCCACAACATTTAATCCACATCACACAAATGATAGCACTTCATTTACTCCACATAATTCAAATAAATCCACATTATTTAATCCATATATTATAAATAATTACACTTTATTTCATCCACTTAACTCAAATGATTCCACAACATTTACTCCACTTAATACAAATGATTACACTTCATTTCATACACTTAACTCAAATGGTACCACAACATTTACTCCAATTAATACAAATAATTACATTTCATTTCATCCACTTAACTCAAATGTAAACACTTCGTTTATTCTACATAATTCAAATGAATCCACAAGATTGAATTCATATTTGTTAAATGAATCCACAACATTTAATACACACAACTCAAATGATAGCACTTCATTTACTCCATATTATTCACTTAACTCAAATGTGAACACTTCATTTAATCCAGATAGTTCAAATGAATACATATCATTTTGAATATGGTCGTAACTGATGCATCGTGGATATCTTTAAAACATATCGAGTAAGATGCGAGAATAATCTAAGCAGTTCATGTGCATCTACTCTTTTTGATACTTCTTTGTCAGAAGCTAATTCTAAAACATACTTGAACTTGTAAATCCCATTATTATCAATGGCATAACTATTGGAATCTATATATTTCAAGAGTTGTAATAGGAGTGTCGAAACTCTAAATATCTCCTGACTCTTATTAAAAGATGGAGGACTAGTGGATATCCATTTGGGTGCAATCCACCAGTACTTTCAAATCCACTTGTGTTTAGTAGATATTTATAGATTAGGTAGCTTTGGAAAACTTTTTTCATTGGTAAATAGGTCGCTCTACCAAAATCACATAATCCGATGTAAGCCTATTGATCATCAAAATGCAACAAGATGTTGCTTAGATGGAGATCGTTATGGGATATATTACAAGTGTGCAAAAATGATATTGTTTGTAATAGGCCATTGATGAGCTTCCAAATATTTGTTTTCATGGTTTTTATATCTCCTTTTGTGTCCTTCAAACCTCTGCTTCATGGTACGTTTAGGTATTCTTTCTTCATTCTTTCTAACCACATGTCCAATGTACCACCATTCCAAATTTTGAAAATGAGGCACAAACTTTTGCTATGGTGTCTAGCCAAACCAAGTGGACTACTAATTCCACTATGTGTAATAGATAACAATGTGGCTTCATTGATGGCTTCATTTTCTCATGTTTGTATGTCAGCACCATGTAATTTGAATAGCTTGGCCACAAACACTTCATTGTTGAATCTCGGGTGGGATATCTTGACTTTATGAATCATGTCATATTGTCCTTCCCTCACAAGAGCTACATCTTCAAAAAGGATAGAGGAATATGGGAGCAAACAAAGATTGTTCGATGTTTGATCTCCCATATTCACATATGCATCTCTTGTATGTGGATCTACATGTGCTCTCACAAGGTGTTCAGTCATGTCCGGTTTTAATCGCTTTCCTCTCTTCATAGTCTGATAATGTAAATCAATAAATTTAATTTTATTGATGAATCCGGGCATACTAGTGATATCCACTACCAATGACTCTGCTACTTTGATGATTTGTCCAAAAATACACGTAAGCTCTTTTGACATTTGCTCATCTAAGGCCTAGTCTCCACCAGACACATTGCCAAATTTTTTTTCAATATTAATAAATGCTATTTTGGATAGTTTCCCAATGAAATCTTTGTAACTAAAAGTATCCATGGCTATAGTGATTTCATCTTCTCTCTAAAAATTTTCGCTCCTGCTTGTTTATTTTACCTGTCATCTATGCAAAAATAAAAAATAGACTATTAATAAGTGTATGGATGAATAAATCAATAGTATATGTGCACAAATGATAGACATATGCATAGTTAGATAAGTAGATTAATAATTAATTAGAAAGTGTAATTATAATCTTGAAGTGAATCTATGTAACTATTAAGAATGTAGTAGTCAAAGAATTAGATATTTATAATATTTCATATACATTCGCTATACTATGTATGAGTTTTATCACATAAATGTATATAACTATTGTGATAGTAAGAGTCAAATATAATCACAATAGTTTCTATACACCTTTGACTTACACTAAGTAGTCTCATCAAAGTCTAAGTGACTATTATGATAGTAAGAGTTAAAGAATCAAACAATCACAATAGTTTCTATACACTGCCTATACTATTGACAAAGTAGGCATCAAGGTGGCGATTCAAACTAAGTATTATCATCAGAATCTAACTATTGACAAAGTAGGCATCAAGGTGGCGATTCAAACTAAGTATTCTCATTGGAATCTAAGTGACTATTGTGAGAGTAAGAGTCAAAGAATCAGACAATCACACTAGTCCCTACACACTCCCTATACTATTGAGCGAGTAGGAATCGAGGTGGTGATTCAAACAATCTCAATAGATCTATTACTATGTCCTATACTACTATGAGAGTAAGAATCGATGTAGCGAGTCAGACAATCATAGTAGTGGTTTATTTTTAAATGTTTCTCATTGATGTATACAAGTAAGAAATGCTTGCGAGAGTCAAACATGTATACAATTGATTATTAAAAGACACAAAACAAATTATATAAATAAAAATCAAGCATATGTAAGAGATGCATATAAGAATCATACCATATGAATGATATAATTAACAAAACAATAAAATAAACATTAAATAAAAATTAAAACAATACCTCAATGATCGAAAAGAAAGCTCTCCGATAAAAATTCTAGGCTTAAAGCTCTCTAGTACATCAATAAAGCACGTGCATAATAAGTTTTTCGATCGAATGTAAGAATATATATTTTTCTACTATAAAACGCTTTTTGATCGAAAGCACTTTTGATCGATAAATATTTCGATTGAAAGCGCTTTTGATCAAAAGAAATTTCGATAAAAAAGGTTTCGATTGAAAACATATTCGTCTATTTTTTCGGTGTTTATTCAGAAAATCACGAATATAATGAACATATTTGGTATTTTTTTATTATTCGGTCAAATAAATGCAACCCGGATGCAAGTGACCATTTTGAAATGTAGTTTTAATGTCCAACTGGTATACGTTCCAATCCTAATGAGCTACAAGTGGTTAGATGCTATGAACAGAAGTCATTCAACATGTAAGTGCAAAGGTGTCATCAAAATGAATGCCTCTTTCTTGAGCATAATCTATTGCAACAAGCCTAGCCTTATACTTGACAACTGTTCCATTAGGCTTACACTTCAGCGTGTATACCCACTTAGTGCCAATGGCCTTCTTGCCAAGAGGCAAGCCACATAAAGGCCATGTACCATTTTTTATAATAGCATCATATTTTGATTGCATAGCAGCCATCCAATTTTCAGAATTTTGTGCTTCATCAACGAAATGGGTTCATTCTCATCACCAAGACTAGAGGTAGTCAGAACATAGCAATCTGATGCAAAAGAGCACTAGGAGAGCTCGAACAAGTATGATATGACAAAGGTGCATCTAATTTTTTATCTCGCAAAGTTCGCACCAAACATTTAGGCATAATTTTTACCTCCTCTATATCAATTCTCTCATCAATAATTGCATCATGCAAATCTGCATAAAAAATCTAATGATCTGCATCATCATGTGAAACCTATGAAGGCTGAGAAATTGCTTCATTTGGAACATCACTAGATTTTCCACCTTGAAAAAGAGGTAGCAAAGTATCATACACATCTTTGGAGCTAATGGATGTCTCCTTAGTACATGAAATTAATGGCTGAATAGTGTTAATCTTTTCTGATTAATCTAAATTATTAAGCAATCTATACATGGGTTCTTGGGATGGTCAGGGGTATATAATATAGAGGCCCTTTATGTATTTTCTGAGTAAGTGATTAACTTCTAACTATTATCATAGACTCAACTACTACTTCCAGTGTAAACAACTTCTTAACAATCAATGTAACCACATGTGTAAAACTTCTACTATGTATTTTTGTATTACTTTTATAATCATGCGTCATTTACCATACAATTAAATGTTAATGCAGTACCTTATTCATTTAATACTGAATTTTTACCAACATAGCTGACACCATAGTTTAAATAATCTACAACAGAATCAACTCCAGCCGATCGCCAAGACAAGACAGTCTTGTGACGCGTCTGTTGTCTCTTCCACACATTGCTTCTATTAACTAGGAAAACATTACAACGAATTGCACGACACCCTTTTAGTGCGTGACTTTCCTAATTACAATTAATCTTCTAAATAATATTCTGGCAGCCTAACACTGGCACACACGGTGGACTCGAACCTAACAGGGTAATTACAAGAGTTAAAAATCATCGATGATTCCTTGGATATACATGGTTCGAGCCAACTTAAAAGTACGGGATATTTTTTGCTTGAGGGATCTAGCATCTCATGCAAAATTTCACGTTCGACTAGGTGTGCACGAGTCCGCACAAAAGTGGAAGTGATAACCTAAGGGAGTAATACTTTGGCTTGATTCTCGAAAAGGTTTCTTGAAGGTAAAAATCATTAGCAAGCGAAGCATTGCGATGTTGTCGCGAAGGGCTCAGTTGGGTGGATCAAGCCAACTGCTTGTGTTCCAAATAGACGGTACACGCAGGGTGCTTCAGGCAACTTAAGAGGTAGAACTCAAATATAGACGCTCACAGATAATTAGATGAAATCATAACTCAAATCACACATACAATTCATTAACATCATAAGAGAGATCGGAAATAAGAGAGATGTGAGGAAATTGGAGAGTCAATTAATTCATAATAATGTGTTCGTACAAATATAATGCAGATAACATAAGAGAGTTTGGAAACGAGAGAGATGTGAGGAAATTGGAGAGTCAATTAATTCATAATAATGTTTCTATACAAATATAATGCAGATAACGGAAACAGATACAAGTTACCAAAACATCATAAATCAGGATGTCCTCCTCAATCATGTGAGCAGAACCTCGACACTAAGATGTGGACCAACACTCCTCAAGAGTGTGAGAACCCCTCCTCCAACTCCTCCAACTCCACCTCCAAGAACTCCTCCAAGAGCTTCAGAACCTCCAAGAGCTTGTAGGAAGATAGCTTGTGTTGGATATTAGGTGAAGGATTCTAGGTGAAGGATTTTCTAGAAGTGACCCCAAGCACTTCTTATATAGTCTCTTGTCTACCTTCCAAAAGCTTTTCAATAAAGCATGTCTCCACGATCGCTACGCGATAATAAAGCTAAGTAAAATAGCGATTGCTATAGAAAATAAAACTCCATCGTTCGTCCATCATTGCGAAAAAATCAGATTTTAATAGAACAACTAAAAAGCTACCGCCACACGATCTGCCAATTAGGAGATTCAAACTCGCGCCGATAGTTTAAGAGGATGTTGAGCTATCCACAGCGTTCGCGCTATTTTCCTTTTAGACGGAGTGACACTGAGCTCTATAGATGGTGAACGCGCCCGTCTGCTTGTAGAAAGAAGTATAATAGCTACTCATGCTGTAAATAGTCAGTTCTATGGACCATTTTGACCATGGATAATGTCCTATATGACATTGTATTCCAACAATTCCCCCTGCAATGTCATATTCGTACAAACTGAACTGGATCTGCAAATCTTCTCATGACTATTTCTAGCCAATGCTTCGGTAACATATCTGCAACATTCTCAGTAGAAAATTATTTAGATTTGGATTAATCAAACACTGGATGTGGATACGTAAAGATGTGGATACGTAGAGATGTAAATCTCTACGACATTCGCCCCTACTAAACTTGCACATCATCCTTGATGGGCCAATCTTCAAATCTTCTTTTTGCTTCAAAATAATCTGTCATTTCATAGAACATTGAATTTTGAAAACATTTATCAAGTGCATGGGAAGATAAGCATTGTGCCTATGCAAGGCCATATAATGTAGCCCTATCAATTGCATACTTTGGAAATGCATGGTCAAAATATGGTGCAAAAGATAAGGTAATTAGCATTTGTAGATGAAGCATGTGCGCTCACTTTCATACATTTCATACAAAATTCCTTTCCATCACTCAAAGTGCATGGGTAAATGAAAAATGTGCCTATGCAAGGCCATATAATGTAGCCCTATTAATTGCATACTTTGGAAATGCATGGTTAAAAGTATGGTGCAAAAGATAAGGTAATTGGCATTCGTTGATGAGGCATGTGCTCTCACTTTCATACATTTCATGTTTTTATACATAAATCCTTTCCATCACTCAAAGTACATGGGTAAAGCTCAAAACGTCCCTTGATGCAAGGTCATGTAATGAGACCCTATCATGCATACTTTAGGTGCATAAGTAAACAAACATGGTGCAAGTATCATGGTAAAAGTCATTTGATGATGAAGCTTGTGCGCTCACTCACATACATATATACATCAATCCTTACAATCACTTTGTGTGCATAGGTTAATCTCAATACATGCCTAAATGCAAGGTCATGAAATGAGACTCTACTATGCATACTTTAAGTGCATTGTTCCAAAAATCATGGTGCAAAAGGTAGGTAAGAGGAAGTCGATGATGAGGTTCTTCAAAATTTTTGATATCTGCTTCTTAAATTGGATGTCATCCTTTTTTAATTTGTTTCAAGTGCAAGTAGATTGTGCAGGCTAAAGAAATAAACATGTGTGTATATACATTGGTTTATGCATACTCTGAGTGCAGAATAGACTCAATATGGTGCAAATAATGGAGTAAGAAAAGAAGACTTAAAATGCATTAAAGTCAACACTCAATTCTCACTCAATCAAATAATTCTCTCAAATCACTCAAACACTCTCACTAGTCTCAAGCATCATTATTATCAAAGATAATTTTGAAGAAGCGTGTTCCTGTCTCAGGAAAAACATCAAAGTTAGTATCAAAAAACATGCTTTTCAATTCATCATTTCCTATCTAAGGATCTCTTCATGGTCAATCATGTTTTCATCAATCTCGTAACCATCTTCATCCCTTTTCTTAAACAATTTTATTCTTTTACCTGCAATCAAAGTTTTTAGTGGAGTTCCATCTAATTCACATAAAGCATATGTTCCATTCTCATGTATTTTTAAAACAACATAAGGTCCAAACCATCGTGGTTTTAATTTCCTTCTTGCATCATATTGTGAATCAAATGTACTATCATAAATCAAAACCCAATCATCCTCATGAATTTGTTTAGGCCTCAGTCTATGTGTTTTATCAAAGTATTTCTTATTTTTCAGTCTTGATTCTTTTAATTTTTTAACAGCATCATCAAGTTTCTCATTCCCTTGTTCAAGTTGTTTTATTCTTAAAGCCAACAATTCATCAGTAGATAGGTTATCATTCCAAGGTAGAGTAGACCATGTAAATATTTGTGTATGAATAGGAAAAATAGGTTTTTGACAATACATTAATTCAGCAGGCATGTATCCTGTTGTCCTTGTGCAAGTCATTCTATCAGCCCATAGTGCAAAAGGTAAATATCTTGGCCATTGTTTCAAATCATCACTACAAGCTTTAGAGATTGCTTTCACAATTATGAGTTCATCAACAAATTTGGAAATCAATTTATATTCATCAATGGAATTAAGAAGCACAATTCTTGAAGTATGCGGTTCTTGTAATATTTGTTGAATCTCTTCAAGTAAAGAAAAAGTAGATGAAGTTTCAATGACATGTTCAATGTTTTCATCAGGTAAAATGAACCCTTTGTTTTTTAGGTCTTTTTCATGAGCTTTTATGATTTTTTTGGGTATATTTTTGGAATGAATAAATTGTAAAATTGAAGAAGGGAAACAAATAGAAAAGCTTTCAAAATTATGTACAAGGGTTTGCAAGACATCAATCCATTGACCACCATTGTCCCGCTCAATGGTGGGGTTTAACAAAAATTTTGGCCGAAGTTTGCTCCACACTCAAATGAAGGTCGACAATCATCATATGCCTTTTCTTGTGAACGTATAGGAGACTTTCTAATTTGTTCCCGATTTCGAAAGTGATTTGGGTTGACAGTCATTACTTGGAGTGCTTGCAAATCATCTTTAGATCGAATCCGAGCATATATAGACCCATCATCCATTACTTTTGTTTCCATTCTAGTTTCACATATGAAAGGTTGACCTAAGATAATCTCATAAGAGCAATTTTCTTGGATGAAAAAGTGAAATGTATCAGTGATTCCACCTATCATCACAGGAATATTTGCACAAGCTCCAAGTAAAGAACCACAACCATTATCAGCTGTTCTCATCAACCATCCATGATTTTTATCAATTGGCCATTTGAACTTATCATAAAGTTCTTTAGAAATTATATTAATCTCTGACCCAGAGTCAATAAGTGCCAAAGTTGAATATGATTTCTTTTTATCTCCTAGTTTGATCTTCATCTCAGGTGTTCCTCTAGCCCAAAAACTCTTGCTAAAATGACTTTCAGATTGTTTACTTTCTTCATCAGGTATGATTGGACCAAGGAAATTCTTATTGACATTATAAGCCTCGTCATTATTATCTTCCTCAGACTCATCAAAAGTAAGAGTATCATTCATAGCTTGAGTTAAGTCTGCAATGTCTTGCATCTCAACTTCTTGAGAAAGTGGAAATCTCTTTCTTTTGATAAGTTTAATAAAATTATCCTTGAACTCGGTTTTAGAAATTGAAAAGGCTTGTTCTAAGGACATTGTAACTAGGCTTTTTAACAGAATTTCATTTAAAATTTCTTTATAATCCACTTTTTGTTCAATTTCAGAGATCAAAATTGCCTTAGGAACTCTCTTTGGCTTCTTCTGATTCTTATCACTTTGTTTCTCATTTTTATCAAGGTTTTGATCATTAGATTGATTAGGTTGTTCACTCATCATAGGTTTTTTACCTTCCTTTATCTCATTTCTCCTTTGTTGACTAGATTTAGACCCTTCTCCTTGCTCAAAATGGACTTTTTTAGGTTCTTCATTTGATTGTTTTCTTGTCACTCTTCTTTCATGTTCATTTTCATTTGGTTTCTCATCTCTTTTCCTCTTCTCCTCTACATTGGCAATATGAGAATGGACAGAAAATTGGTCAACAGGTGAATCCCAAGCTGTCTTTTGCATGATTGCATTTCTTGCCTTGACTAGAGCTTCAATGGAATAATTTTTAGTTTCATTTGATTGGTTAGAATCTTGATCACTATTATCCATTCTTTCTAGTTTTACAGCAGAGGTGTTTGAAAGACTTTCATATAGCTTCTTCATACCCCCTTTTTCCCCAATTGACAGGTAAAGGTATGCGTGATCTATAATCACATAATTTTTTATCAATGTCAATCACAAGCTTTTGGTCTTTGGCTTCTTTCAAAGCCTCACATAAGTATGAAAGATGGTCAGTTGAATCACACCAAACACATCTCCTAACATTAGGATTTTGCCTATTAGGTTTGTAAGTTCTTTCAAAATTTGTGTGAGGAATTGGTGGTTGAATAGGTTGAGGTACATCTAGCTGAGAGGAAGTTGGTGCTTGGATTGATTGGTTTTGAGTACTAGAAGAATATACTATGTTTTGAAGTGATGAGATTTCTTTTGATAGAGTTTCAAATTTAGAAAGGACTGCTAATTGAAATTCTTCAGGAAATCTAGATGAAGAAGTCACATCAACTTTTGCAGTGGTATGAATCTCCCTAGGTTCATTTAGATGTGGAATACTAGATGGGAAAATATGTGTTTGCTCATAAAGAATAGAATGTCTTTGTTTCATATGAGCAACAGCTTCAACTACCATCTTTACAGTAGCCAAATCATCAGTTAAACCATATCTCTTTCCTGGCTCTTCAAGCCTTCTCTCAACTTCTACTCTTACATCATGTCTCAAAATTTTAAGGAAATTGATAACAATATCAGGTGTGAGAGCAGTCCTATCCACTTCTGGGAGTTGAGAAAATCTTTTCATAAATTCACTATGGAGTTGTGTTATGGATACTTGAGGTTTGGGTGAGCTCATCCACTTCATAAATCCTGCTCTACTATGTTGACTAAAGTCTTCAAGGTAGAAATTTGTATGAATTTGTTTTCTAAACTCTTCCCAAGCTAAATTTTCATGGGTTTCAATTGTATCAACCACAGATCCAGTTGCCAATCTCTTTAAATATGGAATCATTTTATCATTAGACAAGCCATGAAGTTTAGCTAGATCTTCATAAACATCTAAGTATTCAGTCACGTTCACTCCTGTGAATTTTCCCTTTTCTTTAAGTATTGCTTCAACTACCTTTTGTCCTTGACCTTCACTCATCATTGACTTAAAGAAATCTTCCATTTTGAATTGATATTCAAGTCTTGACTGATCTTTGACTTTCTTGATTATATCCGCAACTTGATATTTTAATGTTTCTTTCTGTTGTGCAATTAATGTACATATATCGTCTCGAGCCAGTATACAAGAAAATAAAGAACTTGAATTGCTCGTACCTGAATTGAGCTTGATATTGTACCTCCTAATTGCCAAATGTCGTGGAACAATTTCACGTCGGGTTCACAATGTCGCGAAGGGCTCAGTTGGGTGGATCAAACCAACTGCTTGTGTTCCAAATAGACAATACACGCAGGGTGCTTCGGGCAACATTCTATTGTTTTATTGTTTAGCTTTTGAATTAAGTGGTTTCACACTATGGTTTTGGTTTCACATGGAACATATAATCATGGTTTTCATATGGGTGCTAATCACATAAAATATGATGAATCAAATGATCTGCTGACTTGACAATTGACTCCAATAATCCTCCCTTCACAATAATGCTACAATCTTCAATAATCCGCAAATCTTCTTATGACTATTTCTAGCCAATGCTTCGGTAAAATATCTGCAACATTCTCAGTAGAAAATTATTTAGATTTGGATTAATCAAACACTGGATGTGGATACGTAAAGATGTGGATACGTAGAGATGTAAATCTCTACGACAATGTAATTTCATTTCTTCCATCTCTACATCAATGCGAGATAATCGCCCTTGCTAGATACCCAATTGTTTCTCCCTTCTTTCAAGCTCTTGTGATTGAAACTGCATTGTTTTGAAAAAATCTTGCCTTTCTTTCTAGATGGCTTCAACATCCTTCTTCAGCTTAAGATTTTGGCCTATTTACTCTTCCAATGATCGGCTTTTTTGGAAGAGTTCTTCCGTGAATTTCTGTAATTCCGTTTCTACTTGTAAGGCTTGCTCAGCCATCTCTTGACCCTTCTGTTCAACCGTAAGGAGTTGAAGTCACATTGTTTCTAGGACATCACCCAAGGCCTTCAGTGCATCCTCCTTATCAGTCATTGTCTGAGTTAGTTGTTTGATCTCATCATCGCAATTTGCAATGATGGCATCCTTCTCAGTCAACTATCCATGGAGAATTTTGAGTTGTTCCTATAATGAGCTTGCATCTACTTTCGCTGCTAACACCTCTTCCTCGAGTGGTGCAATGTCTACTTCAAGGAGATCAACCTTGGATTGATACTCTGTATGTAGGGATTGATGCATAACTTGTAAGTGGTGAGGGAGATGCTGGGAAAGGTTGATGAGGTAATTTCCAATTTGGGCTAATTGAGCCAAGGAGTTAGGGACGATGGTGGAGAGAGGTTGAGAGGGATTAGCTGAGATTGTGGCGGAACAAGGAGGCAAATAATCAGGAGAGGAAGGGATGGGTTGCGAACAACCTAGGGCTACCAAATGTTGTGGTGAAGGAGGAGGGCTAGGTGGCAAAGGGACTTTGGACAGATGAAGGGGGAGAGGTGGATTTTTGGGTGAAGACAGTAAAGCAAGAGTTGTTACCGTAATAGGTTGGATATCGAGTTGCACAATGACTTCCTCGGTTGGTGCTTTCTCTGCGAGTTGCACAACCTCTGTGACAGTGCCGAGCGCTTGCTCCTGTGAATGAGGTTGTGGCTACACGACCATATCACTAGGATGGACATCTTCCATTGCAGTGTCTAGAGCGGCTTGATCCTTAGGGGATTGTGGAGTAGAGGGGATCTATGTGGAGGAGACGGTATCCTGGAATTGGACGGTTGAGGACGAATGAACTTGACTCTGGGAGGGACTCAGTCTGCAACGCTTTCCCCAAAAAAACTATAAGAGTCTATCGTTGTCTTCAATCTCTATTACTTGCACAGATTCTTCATGAAAGAGAAGGGCGTCCATTGCAAGAGGCTACGCTTGTTGAATCACTAGGAAAATGAAAGTCAATAAATGAGGTAATTGGGTACGAGGGATATCACCCTTTGCAAGGTGTCTGGAAATTGCTTGACATTCACGATGAATGCGTCGAAAGAACAAGATTGCCCAATTAACCGCTTCTCATGTAGCGGCATCGATCATGGGCTAAAAGGGTCGTGAAATACCATAAGTTCATTTTTGGAGGTTGAGTGTAGCCACCAAAAACTGTAGGGCAGAGCACTCTGATTCAGGATGACATAGAATTGTGAAATCATTGGATGATTGATACGGAAAGAGCTGCTCCTTGGTAGTCATAAGAAGGAGGGGCACGTCTACACTACCTTTGTGGGGGAGATGGAAACCCTCAGCTACGGTGTTGAGGTTGACAACAATGCGCGGGTTAAGACAGGTGAGTGGCCAACAAGTTTTGATAGAGGGAGTATCAACTATGGCGAAGACAATCTGGGCAAAGAAGGGGTGGAATTCGACCAAATGCCATTGCAATTCAACGAATGCTAAAAGTCCACAGTTGCATAAAAACTTGTGCAATTCAAGAGTGATGCTAGCACGGAAGGTAGTGATATTAGCTAAATATTCCATGGCAAGCAAGACAACACAAATGTAGATGAGAACACAGAGCACTCAGAGCACAAAAACACAATAGTAGGAGAGAGGAAGAAGAACGGGATTAAGTAAAAACACCGAATGGAAATGCAGGAAGAAAACATAATCATCACTAGTTAATTGGAATAGGCACACATAATGTCAACATGCACACATTAACAAAATACTAGACACATAGTGCGGCAGCTAATCATGGTTAGGTAATAAAATGGGAATTTCACGGTCAATCAATCAACCAGAAGCACGAAAGGGAAAGAGAAATCAGGCAAAAATAGTGACATAGACCGGATGGAGAATAAAATTACCAATAAATAATCAAGATGCAGAAAGCATGGCATAATACGGATGAAGTTTTGATCCATTTATGGATTTAGGTAGAAGAGTACCAGTCAAAGTGGATAACCAGAATGCAGCGGGTCCAACCTAAGCTTCGATATGGTAAGGACCAAACCAGCAAAGTTTGAACTTTCCTGCTAAATGATTAGACTTAGCATTATAGAACATAAATAATTGTCCTTTGGTAAAAATGGGAGTGTGGAGAAACCGATCATGTGCCTTGGCTTGTCATAGTTGCACTTCTTGCAACATTAGAAAAACTTTCCAAGCATTGTTCATCCAAGGACCACAACACATCCAATCGGAAAGGAAAGGACCTCCGACAAGAGCTTATGGTCTAGTGCCACCGTGAGGCTAGGTACCACCAACTCCATGGGTGCAATGGCCTCTAGCCCATAGGCCAATTTGAAAGGCGTATTCCCTGTAGCCACTTTTTAAACAGTACGTTAAGCCCATAGAACCGAAGGAAGGAACTGATCCCAATGTTCCGGTCATTCCAGAACTAGTTTCTTGAGCATGTTAAGTAGGACCTTATTGGTACATTCATCAAGACCATTGGCTTGAGGATAATATAGGGAGCTAAATTTATGAGCAATCTTCAGGGTTCGGGTAAGCGCTTGCATTAAGGAATTAACAAAATGTGTGCCCTAATCTGAAACAATATCTAAGGGAAGACCAAACCGAGGGAAAACATTAGTCATCAAACATTTAACCACCACTAACACAATTGAGGACCGTAAAGCCCAGGCTTCAACCCACCGGGTCTCATAATCCGTACAAGTATATATCGATGATTAGTAATCGTAGCAAGATGTGCAATGGGACCAATGAAATCAAGCCCCACTTTTGAAAAGGTTTAAGGGGAGAGACAGGCTGCACTCGAAAATGATGTCATTGTAAGGGTTGTCCCGATCGTTGCTAGGCATCACACGTTTTGAGATAAGCAGCAATATCACGATGCATAATGGGCCACCATACGCCACTGTGTAGAATTTTCTGATAAGTGAGATCGATCAAAAAATGACCACCGAAAGGCATAGAATGGGCCATGTCAATAACCGAAGTAACTTTCATGGGGTGGGATGCACCGTAATAGTGCACTAGAGGGATCCATGTAATACAACTATCCTACAATGATCCGAAATGGTCGACTATACATAGCCAATTTACGACGAGCAAAAGTAGAAGTATTAGTCAGGGGGCTTCCACTAGTGAGAAAGGTCAGAAGAGTATCATAATATGAAGGTGCCACCGGGAGCTCTTGACAATCATCCTGGACCAAATCATTAATTCCACCCCGAAGTTCACTGGAATCAAGCCGAGATAAGAAATCTATGAGCACATGTGCTAACCTTGGATGATGTATAACCACATAATCAAATTCTTGCAGTAACAACACCCACCTTGCTAATCTACCCCATAAATTTTGTTGGCGGATAAGATAAACCAGAGCAGCATGATCCACATGAAAGGTAAATTTGCATCCCAGCAAATAGTGCTGAAATTTCTTCACCGAATAAACCAAGCCCAAACATTCGTGCTTAGTGATAGAATAATTCCATTCAGCAGTAGCTAATCATTGACTAGCATAATAAACAGGACGGAACCACTTATCCTGATGTTGCATGAGGACACTACAGATGGCACTTTTCGATGCATCCACAAAGACATGGAATGGAAGCTTCCAGTTTGGTGCTTGTAGTATAGGAGCCTGGGTTAAGAGTGTTTTCAGTCGATCAAAGGTAATTTGGCACTCCTCATTCCACACAAACTGTTGGGGATTTCTAGTGATCAATCGATTCAGGGGTATGGCTAAATGTGCGAGCCACCGCAGATGCCACCCATGCCAGCATATCTGGCCCAGGAATCTCATAACTTCCTTTGGTGTTGTAGGGGCAAGTGCATGCAAGACGGCTTGCACTTTATCTGGATCCACTTGAATGCCTTGCTGTGAAATAATATGACCAAGAAACATGCCATAGGAAATCAAAAAGACTGACTTGTTGGGATTTAAGCACAAACAAAACTCTCGACACTTAGAGAAACAACACCGTAGGTAATAGAGGTGAGCCGATGTGTCACCTGATAACAAAAAGTAATTTAGATATACCCACAGAAAGGTGGTTAAGTAGGGGGAAAAAATTTCTTGCATGCATCGTTGGAAGATACTAAGAGCATTGTGAACACCGAACCACATCACCGTACATGCATATACACCCCAATTTGTAATAAATGCAGTCTTTGGTATATCCATTTCAGCCATGCACACCTGATTATAGCCACTATAACCATCCAAAAAGGAATACATTTCTCATCCGGCAACATCATCGAGCATTGTATCCAAAAAGGGAAGTGGGAAGGGATCTCACACAGTCACCGCATTTAGTTTTCTGTAATCCAAATAGATACGTAACTGCTTATTTTTCTTTGGCACGATAACAATAGGTGAAATCCATTCTGCATGCTCAATGGGGACGATGAAACCTACTCTGACCAAATCCTGGTTAGATCTAAGAAAAGCTTCTTCTTCATCATCTGAAAGTCCATCCAACATATGCACAGGTTTGGCTACATAGGGTCGAGCATGAAGGTTGCATGGCTTCATCTCGTCCAACAGTACTACATATTTCTAATGATTACTTTTGAAAATAAGTTCATGTGCAAACGAGTCCTGCAACACTTTGGCTTGTTTCAGCTAGGACCTCCCGAACAGTAAGTTGTTATCCAGACTTGACTTTGGTAATTCTAGAACAACGAAAGTCATTTTGAACACCTCTTCCTGAAGAGTAATGGGTATGTCTCGCACCAAGCCCACTGGATAGACCCTTGATTGATCAACCATTCTCATGAAAAACTGAATAGGTTCAATATGAGTCCATCCTAATCTTTTATCAGACTTCTGAAGTGAGCTTTTCACCAAAACTTTCATCCAAAAATACACTAGTTCCCTCAAAATCAAAACCCAAAGTTGAACTTTCATCAAAATTTTGCAAACCGACCCTGAAATTATCCCAAGTTCCATTGAAATTCCACAAACTGCTACAATAAATTTCCACACTATCACTGGAACCAGTGCTTATTTAACCAACCTTACTTTTCGTAGATTGGGTTGGTTGCACTTCTGGTATACCCTGTAATCCTTGTACAAGAAAATGCTGAGGTGGTACCCCACTAGCCTAGATGTCTCGCTTTCCTTCCGACGATTGTCCGTCACCACTACTACTCGGAGGTGTTCCTAATGCGCTAGGAATTTTCTAGGGACGTTGATCCCTTCTATAATTCGGGTATGATTCTCCGGAACATGTTACATGCATATATCATCAGATTCTTTCTCAAATCCTAGTCTATGCACCAAGTGTCTACTCCATGCCCCATGGCTGATGCTAGTGTTAATCTTTTCTCGTTAATCTAAATTATTAACCAATCTATACGTGGGTTCTTGGGATGGTCAGGGGTTTGTAATAAAAAGGCCCTTTATGTATTTTCCCAATCACTGATTAACTTCTAACTATTTACCACAGATTCAACTACTACTTCCAATGCAAAAAACTTCTTAATAATCAATGTAACCACATGCGCATAACTTCTAGTGTGTATTTTAGTATTACTATTATAATCATGCATCATTCACCACACAATTAAATGTTAACACAGTACCTTATTCATTCAATACTGAATCTTTACCAAGATAACCAACACCACAGTTTAAATAATCTACGACAGAATCAACTCCAGCTGATCGCCTAGACAAGACAATCTGGTGACGTGTCTGTCGTCTCTTCCATACATTGCTTCTATTAACCAAGAAAATGTTAGAACATTTTGCATGACATCCTTTCAGTGCACGACTTCCTTGATTACAATTAATCTTCTAAATAATATTTTGATGGCCTGACAATAGCATCTTCCAAAAAAGCAACATCACGACTAACTAAAATGTGTTTAGTTTGTGGATGATAAAAAAGATAGCCTTTGCTTTCAAAGCTATACCCAACAAAAATACATTTCACTGCTTTATCATCCAATTTCCTATGGTGTTGAAGCACTAATGCATATGCTAGACAAGCAAATACATGCAAGTGAGCAACAGATGGCTTGAAACCATGCCAAGCCTCATATGGAGTGGTACACTTCAATGATTTAGTGGGACACTTGTTAAGTACATATAATGCATACATAATAGCCTCAAGCCAAAAATTATTTGGTAAAATCTGACTCTTAACCATACACCTCACCATCTCGATGAGTGACATGTTCTTCCTTTCAGCAACCCCATTCTGTTGAGGTGTATACAACACTATACACTAATTTCTGATCCCATGTTCAACTAGAAATGCTTTAATATCAGAAGACTTATATTCCCCTCGATCAAAATAGAGGGTGCCCATTTTACATGCTAAGATATTTTCAACCAAAACCAAAAATTGTTTGAAGCACATAAACACTTCAAAATTTTCTTTCAATGGATATACCCATGAATGCCCGAAAAAATGATCAATGAAAGTCATGAAGTAAATATAGTTCCCAAAAGAAGATGCTTGCATAGGACCACAAACATCCCTGTGAACGAGCTGCAATTTCTTAGTAGCTCATATTGAACCATCATTTGGGAAGGAGGAACATTGAATTTTTCCCAAAATAAATCCTTCATGGATATTTTACCAACTGCCTCAAGTTTGGGTAGAGAGGACACTGTCACGGGAGCATTGGATTGTGCTCTCTGACTTCACTAGATAGGATTTCAGCAATACACTTATGATTACAAGAACACCCACGTAGGGAAAACAATACAAGAAGATGTAGTTGATACAAGACGTTCCACAACCCGGGACCAATAGGTATGGAAAACTGGTCTAGGAATGACAAAGGAGATCCCACAACTCGGGATCGTAGGTATGAGACAAGATATCTGGATTACAAGAACTCCCTTTTGGGAGATGAACTAGATACAAGAAAGAAAGTGAAAATATCTCATACTACGAGATTACAATAGGACAAGACAGGATGTCCAAGAACTAGACTAGAGAGAAATAGAACAAGAAACAAGACAAGAACTGGAATTGGAACTTGGAGAGTACTTACTTGGCGATCACGACTCCTTGATCTCCCACAACTGGTATTGGCAAGAGTGAGAATGAATATGGCCAACCCCTCCTTATATAGGTGTTCAAAGGCAGTGTTGTATGGCGGTTATGACCTGATGATGTCATCATGATATCATCAACTTGTAAAAGAACCTCTCGATGTCGAAATTCAACAAATAGATAGTCGATCTTGGGGTTTTGGAATGTTTCAAACACAATGGAAGCATTAGTTTCTCCAAAATCTGATTCAATCATGAGATATGGAAAGTCACATGGAATCTAAGTTTTAAGATGGTTTCTTTTATGTTTATGACATCACCTCCCCATGATCTTGGTCTTTGTAGAGCTCTTGGTATGTGGTACTGGAACAAGATGATGATGGATATCCATGATGAAACTGGAAAGGGTTTGTATTCTTCTTTTGACTCTGATGATGGTCCTTCTGATGTGGGATGGTGATTGTGGAAGTTCTAATCCCAAATTATTTCTTTTTCTTAGGGCATTTGAATACCATATGATCATGCTCTCCACAATAAAAGCATAATCCATTATCTTTTTGATATTTTCTTTCCTTTGTTGTAAGTCGTCTGACCATGATGTGATCCAACTGTATAGGTTCTAGTTGAGTTTCCTTGAGCATATGTTGTTGTGGAATAGAAGTAAACTTGTATTCTTAATCTCTACTAAAAGTTTTCTTCTCTTGCTTTCTCTCAAACAACCTATTATCACACTCGATTTCTTGATTCATGTTGATATATTTAGGTAGTGATGTGTGTGAACACTCTAGGACCGTCGGGGCACTTTTTTCCCTCTTTAGGAGGTTTTTTTCCCCCGACTTGTATATATGCCTATTGCCCTAATGGGCTACTTATCTTTGTACATTCTCTAGTAATACATTCAGTATTGTGTGTTTGTGCTCCAAGCTTCTTCTTCTTCCTTGTGTTGTTCGCGTGCTTCCGTAGACATCTATCTCCAACAATTGGTATCAGAGCAGGTCATCACTTCTTCTAGGGTGCCGTCGACACTCCTCGGTTTGCAGTCCCAGATTCACACGAAATTTGGTGAGCATACTCAGGGTGTTTCCGAGATCAAAACCGCTTTGCTCTGTGGTGTCGAAATCGCGATCTGAGCTCGTTTCGGCCTTCGAATGCACTATCATAGTGCTTGTGCAGGCTATTTTGTCCTTTTGTGCCAAAGGTATATACCAATTTTTGTTCACCAGTTTAAGCATCTCAAAGTCTGCTACATGTCTAGTAGAACTCGTCTGGGCAGTTCCGTTCAACTTTTTGAGATACAGTCAATTTTCTGCATCAAGGTATTTTACTCACCGGCCATGGCTGAAAGCAGTGATGTATTCCGTATGTTGGCTGTTGAGGATAAGTTCGATGGTACCGACTACCCATTATGGGCTTATATGATGCGACATGTACTAGTTGCAAAAGGACTGTGGAACATTGTGCAGGGTGTTGAAAGACGTCCTGTTACACTTGCAACTACAGGTACTACAAATACAGGTGCTGGAGCTGATGAAGATGGTGTCGAAGATGATATTGTGCAGATTCCTATTCGTGCTACTGTTTCTGTTGCACCTACTGCAGAGTAGATTCGTTGGCATGGCAGAGATGCCCAGGCACATGCATTGATAGCTCTGTTTGTCAAACGTGCCATTATTCCTCACATTCACTCTTGCAGAACAACAAAGGATGCTTGGGATACACTTACCACTTTGTACCAAGCTAGGAATGAGGCTCGTGTTGCTTACCTCTGAAAACAGTTGGAGAGTGAGCACATGAATGAAGGTGATTCTATGGACAATTTTCTTACAAAGATCAAAGACCTGAAGGAACAATTGATTTCTGCTGATGAGGTTATACCAGATAGCTCACTTGTGCAGACCGTTCTGAATGGTCTTCTTGATTCATATCAGAGTTTTGCCTCTACACTTCGGTTGATGATGAAAGGCAATCCGAATGCCTTGTCATTTGAGGAATTAGTCTCTGTTCTGTTGCAAGAAGATCAGTCCAGGCAGAACAGGTCCATTATGCGTGTTGCAGATCAAGCTTTCTTGGCTAGTCAGAAGGGCAAAGGTAAATGGAGCTCTTCTACTAGTAAGCAGAAATCTGCAAATGCTGCACAATCGAAGAACCAGGATAAAGATGACAAGAAATCAGAAAAGCAGAAATTTTTCTACAAGTACTGTAAAGGAAATGAACATATTATAAAGAACTGTCCAAAATTGGCTGCTAAAGAGGCAAAGAAGAAAGAGGCTGGAATGGTTGTTGCAGAGGCCTCTACACCAAAAACAGAGTCAGCAAATCTTGTGCAGGAAGAAGAATGGGCGTTTACTAGCGTCTGCAGTTTTGACCCATCTTCTCATGATCAGTGCATGTCTGCAGTAGACTCAGATGTTTGGTACTTTGACAGTGGGGCGACCAAACATATTACCTCGCAGCACAGTTTCTTCTCTTCACTCGAGCCTGCCCCTACAGGGAATACTGTCACATGCACCAATAACTCCTCTTATCCTGTTATGGGAGTTGGTAAGATCATTCTGACTACTGCTGATGGTAGTTCTTTCACTTTGTCAGATGCTTTATTTGTGCCAGGGATAAAAAAGAATCTGTTATCAGTTTCTGCATTAGCCAAGATTGGCTTGGTTGTGAAATTCGTTGATGACAGGTGTAGAGTCCATGATCTCTCAAATGGCGATGTGATTATTGCTTCTGGCATTTTATGTCGTGGGCTATATCAGCTCATAGACTATGAAAAATCTGTGAATGATTTGGCATGTGCAGTTCATGATTCTCAGACTATGTCAGATGCAAAGCTTTGGCATGCATGCTTTGGTCATCTAAATTTTGCTAGTTTGCTACGCCTGTAGAAATCTGAAATGGTGTCCTCTTTGCCCAAACTTGAGGCTCCTGGAAAACATGTTTGTGAAGGTTGTATTTTGGGCAAAATGTAGCGTTCTTCCTTTCCAAAAGATGGTTCAGTTCGAGCTACGCAGAAATTACAGCTTGTACATAGTGATGTCTATGGTCCTATGTAGACACCCTCTTTTGGAAATTACCTTTACTTCGTGACTTTTGTTGATGATTTTTCCAAGCATGCATGGGTATATCCACTCAAAGCAAAGTTCGAAGTGTTCATGTGCTTCAAACAGTTTTTGGTTTTGGCTGAAAATATGTCAGCATGTAAAATGGGCACCCTCCGTTCTGATCGAGGGGGGGAATATATGTCTTCAGATTTTAATGCATTTCTGGCTGAACGTGGGATAAAACACCAGTGTACAGTGTCGTATATACCTCAACAGAATGGAGTTGCTGAACGGAAGAACAAGTCTCTCATGGAGATGGCGAGGTGTATGGTCAAGAGTCAAGCTTTACCTCATAGTTTTTGGCTTGAGGCTGTCATGTGTGCAGCATATGTACTGAGCAGGTGTCCCACTAAAGCATTGTAGTCTATCACTCCATATGAGGCTTGGCATGACCGCAAGCCATCTGTTGCTCATCTGCATGTTTTTGGTTGTTTGGCATATGCATTAGTGCCTGAACAACATCGTAGAAAATTGGATGATAAGGTAGTAAAATGTATTTTTGTTGGGTACAATTCTGAAAGTAAAGGCTATCGTCTGTATCATCCACAGACGAAACACATTCTAGTTAGCCGTGATGTTGTCTTTAAGGAAGATGCTATTCAGCCATTGCTTTCATGTACTAAGGAGACATCTGTTAGCTCCAAAGACATGTATGATACTTTGATGCCTCTTTTTACAGGTGGACAGTCTACTACTGGTCCTAATGAGGCAACTTCTCAGCCTTTGCAGATTTCATATGATAATGCAGATCATTCCATTTCTGATGCAGATTTACATGATGCACTTGCTGATGAGAGAGCTGATATTGAGCAAGCAAAAACTATGCCAAAATGGCTGGTGCAGACTTTGCGTGACAGCAAATTAGATGCACCTTTGTCATATCGTACTCGTTCAGGCTCTCATAGTGCCTCCTTTGCATCAGATTGCTATGTTATGGCTGCATCTAGTCTCTGTAATGAGAATGAGCCTGTTTCTTTTGATGAAGCACAAAATTCAGAAAATTGGATGGCTGCTATGCAATCTGAATATGATGTTATAATGAAGAATGGTACATGGTCTTTATGTGACTTGCCTCCTGGAAAGAAGGCCATTGGCACTAAGTGGGTATACAAGCTGAAGCGTAAACCTGATGGTACAGTGGACAGGTATAAGGCTAGACTTGTTGCAAAGGGTTATGCACAGGAAAGAGGCATTGATTTTGATGAGACCTTTGCACCTACATGCCGTATGACTACTGTTCGAAGCATTTGTGCACTTGCAGCCCATCATGGTTGGAATGTATGTTAGTTGGACATTAAAACAACATTTCTGAATGGTGACTTGCATGAAGAAGTGTATGTTTTTTAGCCCCATGGCTTTGTGCAAAAAGGGCATGAAAACCAGGTGTGCAGATTAAAGAAGGCATTATATGGTTTAAAGCAAGCACCACATGCTTGGTATGAGAAGATACATACCTATCTGATTGCACATGGTTTTGAGAACAGTCCAACTGAAATCACCTTATATGTTAAACATGCTAATGATGTGCTTCTGATCATTGTTGTCTATGTTGACGACATGCTGCTCACTGGTCCTATTGAGAAGCATATTGCTGATTTCAAGGCTGATTTGCATGCCTCATTTGAGATGTCTGATTTGGGGCATTTGCATCACTATTTGGGCATTCAATTTATGCAAGTTGATGGTGGAATGGCTTTGTGTCAAATGAAATATATTGACACATTATTGCAGCGTTTTGGCCTTGAAGACTATAAGCCTATTGCCACTCCTATGGAGACAGGTTTACGATTGAGTCTTCATGATGCTGGAGATGCATTTGATGTTGTTCTCTATCAGCAGGCTGTTGGATGCTTGATTTACTCATGCATTACTCGGCCAGATATTCAGTTTGCTCTCTCACAGATGAGCAGGTTTATGCATTGCCCAGGAGTCACACATTGGAAGGCCGTTAAGCGCATCTTTTGCTACTTGAGTGGTACTCGGCTACTTGGGTTGTTTTATCCCAAGGGGGGATCACTACCGCCAGATTTGCATGCTTTTTCCGACTCAGATTGGGCTGGTTGCTATGACACTCGTGTGTCCACCAATGGCTTTTGCTTCATGCTTGGTAGCTCATGTATATCTTGGTTGAGCAAGAAGCAGCCTACTGTGGCCACTTCCTGTTGTGAGGCTGAGTATAGGGTAGCTTTCACAGCAACTGTTGAGTGTGTGTGGCTCAGACGCCTTATGGCTGATTTGGGTGTTGGCCAGTCTTCTGCCACCACCATCTTCACTGACAGTCATAGCGCATTGGCAGTTGCGAGGAACCCTGTGTTCCATGCTCGCACTAAGCACATTGAGGTGCATTATCACTATGTCAGGGAGAGGTTCTCTGGTGGGGAGATCAGCTTGGCATATGTGCCCACGCAGGAGAACATTGCAGACCTTTTCATGAAGGCTCTACGTAAGGAGAAGTTTGAAGCTTTTCGCAAAGCTTTGGGCTTACTTCCTTTCGTGGAGTGATTTCCACATAGCTTGGCACTTCCTTATACATGAGTGCCAGCTCCTTGTTCACCGCATCACTCCCAGGGGGGATTTGTTGATATATTTAGGTAGTGATGTGTGTGAACACTCTAGGACCCCCGGGGCACTTTTTTCCCTCTTTAGGAGGTTTTTTTCCCCTAGCTTGTATATACGCCTATTGCCCTAATGGGATACTTATCTTTGTACATTCTCTAGTAATACATTCAATATTGTGTGTTTGTGCTCCAAGCTTCTTCTTCTTCCTTGTGTTGTTCGCGTGCTTCCACAGACATCTATCTCCAACAATTCATGAATTCATTCAAAGTATTTACCTTGGGCATGGTTAGCATGAGGCCGTTAACATCATCACTTAAGCCCCATCGAAATCGGTTGATGAAATAATCATCATGACATGTGAGGTCACAAATGACTTTTGTGAATTCTGATGCATAGGTAGATGCAGGCCTATTTCCTTGATGTAGCTTCCTTAGCTTTGTTTCAGCAACATGTGAACAATTGGTATCTCCAAATGAGGATGCAAACTCTTGAATAAAGGCCTTGAAATCATGCAAAATATCCATATCCTTCTCAAGGATAGGTGCAAACCATGAAAGAGCAGGACCACATAATAGAGTTCCTATGAGTCCTACTTGAGAAGCATCGTCTGGATACCTATCTGGTTGCATCCTTATGAATAGCTTCACTTGTTACACAAATCCTCAAAACTTTGATCTTGTCCCATCAAATTTCTGAGGCATGCTCACTTTTGGACTTTTCTTCATGTTAGTTCTCATGGGGGTACTTGAAGAAGATTGACTTACAATAATTTGCAGCTCTTTGATTTGTCTTTGAAGTTGTGTGATTACACCTTGAATATTCTGTTGTCGAATCCTTTGTTGGCTTTCTTGTATCTCTTGGACTTGTTGCTGAATGACTTTAAGTGTAGAAAAAAGTTCTTCTCGAAGAATCTCCATGGTTCCACATCCTAATGAAGGCAGTCTTGCCAAAATGTTAGGGGAGCACTGGATTGTGCTCTCTGACTTCACTAGAGAAGATTTTTGAAATACACTTATGATTACAAGAACACCCACATAGGGAAAAAAATACAAGAAGATGTAGTTGATACAAGACGTTCCACAACCCGAGACCAATAGGTATGGAAAACTGGACTAGGGTTGACACAAGAGATCCTACAACCCGGGATCGTAGGTATGAGACAAGATATCTGGATTACAAGAACTCCCTTTTGGGAGATGAACTAGGTACAAGAAATAACTTGACAAGATCTCATACTACGAAATTACAATAGGACAAGACAGGATGTCCAAGAACTAGACTAGAAAGAACTAGAACAAGAAACAAGACAAGAACTAGAATTGGAACTTGGAGAGTACTTACTTGGCAGTCACGACTCCTTGAGCTCCCACAATTGGTATTGGCAAGACTGAGAATGAATATGGCCAACCCCTCCTTATATAGGTGTTCAAAGGCGGTGCTGTATGGAGGTTACGACTTGATGATGTCATCATGATGTCATCGACTTGTAAAAGGACCTCCCGATGTCAGAATTCAGCAAATAGATAGTCGATCTTTGGGTTTTCGCACGTTTCAGACACAATGGAAGCATTAGTTTCTCCAAAATCTGAGCCAATCATGAGATACGAAAAGTCACATAGAATCTAAGGTTTAAGATGGTTTCTTTTGTCCATGAGAGACACTATTTTAGATTTCAATAGGCATAGAAAACTAACAAAATTCAGATGACCAAATCATGCATATCAAAGATTTGCATCTGACATAGCCTAAGATTCTTGATCTGCACATGCTAAATCATTCATAGATTTTTCATAATCTATGAGCTTATACAACAAATGACATAAAATGATAGAAGCAATAATGATGTCATTATTTGACAAGTTATGAAGTGTACATCTTGCATTAACAAATTTCACAACCAAGTCAATCTTGCTTAATGCTAAAATGATCACAAGCTTCTCTTGATCGCAAGCACAAATAAAGCATCTGACATTGTAAAATATATCTAGCAAGAGTCAGAATGGTCTTACCAACTCCCATGATAGGATAAGAGGATTTGATGGCACATGTGATAGTATTCCCTATAGGGGTAGGATCAAGTGAAGTGAAGAAAATGTGTTACGAGGTAGTATAGTTGGTTGCCCCACTATCAAAGTAACAAACAAACATTTGAGCCTAATGCAAACATACAATGTTCATGAGAATATGGTTCATAATTGTAAACGCTAGTAAATGTCCATTATTTATTCTATAGAGGATGTGTAGACTTTGATTTGGGTGTAGAGGCTTCTCCAACAACCACTCCAACCTCTTTTTTCTTTGCCTCTTTGGAAGGAAGTTTTGGACAAATCTTTATGAAATAATCATTTCCTTTACAATATTTGCAAAAAAAAAATGCTTTTTTGTTTTCTTCTCGTCTTTGTCATCCTTCTTTGATTCTGCAAAAATAGCATATTTTTTCATATTCATAGATGAACTCCATATACCTTTGCCCTTCTAACTAGTGAGGAAAGCTTGATCTTTTAAAGTATGCATAATGGACCTACTCTACTTAGAGTGATCTTCTTGCATTAGAACAGAGACTAGCTCCTGAAATTTTAATGCATTTGGTTTGCCTTTCATCATCAATCAGAGATTAGAAGAAGCAAAAATTTGATATGAATCTAGAAGACCATTCAAAATAGTTTGCACAAGTGAACTGTCAGGCAAGGCTTCATCAGTAAAAATCAACTACTCCTTTAAATCTTTTATCTTTGTCAGAAAACTATTTATGGAATCTCCTTCATTCATGTGCTTACTCTCAACCTGTTTTTGGAGGTAAGCAAGACGAGCCTCATTGCTTGCATGGTATAAAGTGGTAAGTGTATCCCAAGTGTCCTTTGTTGTTTCTTAGGAGCGAATGTGAGAAATAATGGCACTTTTGACATACAAGGCTATTAATGCATGTGGTTGAGTATCTCTACCATCCCAATAAAGTTGCTCTATAGTAGGTGCAGTAGGAACTACAACACGAATAGGAACTTGAATATCACCATCTTAAATGCCATCTATATTAGTTTGAGTAATTGCATTTGCAGGTGTAATAGGAAATTTTTCAACACCCTACAATCAATATCCCTTTTGCAACCAATACATGATGCATCATATAAGCTGATAATGGGTAACTAGTGCTATCTAACTTATCCTCAATAGACAACATATGAAATCCATCACTCCTTTCAGCCATAGCCACTAACTAAAACACCCTAATGCTGAAAAATGAATTTATCTAAAAAAGTTGAATAGAATTACCTTGTCACCTTCTGCTAAACCTAATCATAGGCACTGTGATAGTGTGTTTGGAGCCCAAATGGAGCTTAGATCACAATTTTGACACTACAAGGTGAACCTGTTTTTAGCTCTGAACCCCCCTGAGTATGCTCACCAATTTTTGTGCATTTATGAGATTGTGACCTAAGAGTGTCGACTATGCCCTAGATGAAGGGATGACATGCTCTGATACTAATTGTTGGAATTTGAGGTCTGCAAAAGCATGCGAACAACACAAGGAAGAAGAAGAAGCTTGGAGCACAACAGACAATACTAAATGTATTACCAAGAGAATGTACACAGTTAAGTGACATGTTAGGGCTATAGGTGTATATATAGGCTAGGGGAGAAATCTCCTAAAGAGGGAAAAAAGTGCACCGGTGGTCCTAGTGTGTTCACACACATCACGACCTAAATATATCATCAGGCATTATATTACATTGAACTAACTCGTGATAGTGCAACACGATACTTAGAACATGATTCAAAAAAATTTCACACTAACACTTTTATTCTCGTATATGTGGTCTACCTTTCTCTCATAGAACATTGTTCCTGATTCTTTCATTTTTCATGTTCAATTTGCAGCTAGAAAGCATGATGCAATTGAGGTTTAGAGAGAGAATATCAAACTTGTGTTCCCTAGATTTTTTTTCTACATGCATAAAAATGACATAAGTATGAATTCTAAACATCATCCACAATTTATAACAAGAAGTTTAAAATGAATTATTCCACTATCAAAAGGCCTACTACAATATATCTCTATTGTTACATGTAATTGTGTCTCTCATACACAATCTAGATCCATAATCCTATAGGATAGTTGTTGTCATTCCCATTGATATTTTTGTGCTATTTTCAAAGTAGGTATTAATAATTCTAGGATTCGCACTGCATTTTGTGGAAATACAATCCAAAAAGTGGTGGCATTGAGTACCCTCTTATAGGTCACTTCAAAAACCTAAATGACATGGTGAAGTTCTTTGAACTCTTAAATACATTTTGAAATAAGAACTTAGTGGTCATTTGAGCATCACACTTTCTTGTAGATCTTTCTTTTGCCCATTTAGTTAAGTAATTTTTTGTGGCAATGATATACTCTAGATGCAAAACTCTTGCCACGGTGTTGATAAGTCTTACAAAATATATATCCCCACTTGGATAAAGTGCATCCTCCCATCATTGGTCTTAAAGCTACTTCATCTATTTTGATAGTGTATTCCGCATTTTAGGAAGTATAACAATGTTTCACATAGGTATGAGCATCCATGTGAAGAGTGGGCCACCAATGGCTTACAAAATCAGCATCCATGTGAAGAGTGGGCCACCAAAGATTTAAGAATAAGATGGTCTTAATAACATGATTAGGTTCAAAGTTTCTATCTCCAATAATAAAGTTTGCAATCTGTAGGATCTTCAAATAATCACTCTCATGTACACATAATCATAAATAATTGTTTGTACCTTGCTTATAAAGATTACTTCCAATTTAGGTGTAATTTTGAGCTTACTTTCCTAAGCTTCTTTGTCTTGCCAATTTCACATTCTAGGGAAGATTTCTTGATTTAAAGAATTTGACCAACAGGTTGCTCCACTTTGGTAAAAAGAGATATGGTAGAGGGTTGCCAACTCTATCAGAGGTCTACTAATGTGAATGGGGCACTGTTTTACCAAGGTATGTCCATCTGAGTCAATCATAGGTCAATATACAATTAACAACCTTTGAATTTTCAAAGTTCATTGCTTAAAGTTATGATATTCTAACACTGCTACATATAACTATTCTAGCAAGTTTTTGTGTGCTTCTTTATATACATAACAAGAAAAAATACAATCATAATCTTGCTTATAAACACTTCAAGCTAGGAACTAATACTTTTGTGATCTAGTGACATCTCTTTTGTTATTTCTAACATTCTTATGATGGTGTGAAACTTAAAATAGGCACAATAGGTTTCCCCTATTTAATGACTACCTCTAAATGTAAAAGATAGCCATTGAGAAGTTCATCATGAGAACCTTGCAGGTATTCTCGTAAATTGATTTGTGAAAGGTGATAAGCATGAAGATGGGTTTTACCTTTCTAATCATCACTTAAAAATCATATTATGTCAACAAAAGAAACCATCTTACATAATATTTTGTATAATGGTCCTGGCTACCTGGATAGTTCATGCAAGGTGGTGCATTCTTCCATAGAGTTCACTTTCTTTGGAAGTGGCCATTCTTCCACATTGATTACACATAATAGGGGTTTCCATTGGAGTAAATTAGAATAATAAGGCACACACGGATTTCCCAACATTGGAAGGTAGTGGAATAGGTGCAAGGTTACCCCCAATATTGCACCAATTAGGTGTTGGAAATCCCTTGAGGTAGTAGTATTCCTTGGCCTCCTGCCCTAGTTTCCCACACAAATAGGTTACCTTGTTGGGGGACCAAGGTGGACCAAGGTGTCGAGTTTGAGGATGGCGAATTTGAGGCAGATGCCTGGTGGAAAGACATATAGGAGCTTGGGTAATTCTTGTGACATGATGAATGGTAGATTTTAGAAGGTGGTTGAGGAGTTTTGAGTGCATGATGCTACACTCGGAGTGGGGAAACTTCAGCTCAATCATCAAGACATCTCTCTGCACCATTTCAACGCCAATGTGAGGAAAAGCAACGTTCCTAGAGATCTCCAGAATCAATAGTTTTAATATTTTGTGGTGAAGCTTGTTCACGGCAAACATGGTGTGAGACAAAAAGCAAAAAAGAAAGGAAATGTGTTCTACCAAAGAGGCAACTGGCAAAGGATTCGATTCTCTTTGTTTGAGGTTTAGGAGAGAAAAACGAGTCCATCAGATGGAGCGAATGACAAATATAATGGTTGCTCATTGCTTTGTTTAAGAGATCCTCACGAAGCTGAAATCAAGGATTTCATCGTTCAACATGAAAGGATCAAAGATCAAAGAATACAATAACGCAACATGTATGAAGAAAAGGCGTGCCACTGGGATTTTGATGGAATGTACAACAACTCAGTCAATGTGCACATTGATAAGAGACGAGATGGTTTTCAAAGACTTTTAGAGGGGAAGGATGCGACGGCTGCAGGGGAACATTGGTGCATATGGAACATATGCCTCAAAAGAAGAAGAGGAGTTCGCGAAGACAAACAGAACTGGTATGCAAGGTTTCTCAAAAGAAATAGACATCCATCACATGTCTTTTACTAGAGAAAAGTGATCATGAGATCACAAAACTACTTGACTACTCATTGAAAGACAAGGCTACAGAAAAGGGGCATGGATCCTGTCTACCACAAGTCGAAATAGAATTCTTGGCTGTAATTCAGATGAGGAGCTGAATTATTTCTGAGATTGCAAGCTTGCTGAGATGTCACATTGTTCAACAAAGGATTGAAAGTCAATACAGAAAAACTCGAAGGATATGCATTGGAGCACATTCGGACAAAGAATGCATTGGTGTTGAACACCGTCAACTTGGAATTTAAAGACTTGCTCTTTATTGCCTACTACTATTAGAAGTATTTGTTCTATATTTGATGTTTTTGTAAGTGACTCATTGATGTACTCTACTTCAAGCCCATTAATTGTGTGGTGATAAAGCCAATGTTACTATCAGTTACTATCAGTTACTCCATTGGGAATACGAATATGAGGTCATCTGTAAGAAAATTTATCTCAGTCCTTTCTTAATGATCGGGGTATTAAAATGAATAGAAACGCTCGTGAAAAGAACATATAAAATAGTTTGTTGAGGAGCACTGAATTTTGAAGCATCAAATCATTTCTTTGAGCTCACATGATTCATACGTAGATCGCATAAAGTATGAAAGGGTAAACCGATTATGTTCATACTTTTTGTTATACTTCATTTTGAGAGCCAATCACATGCATTCAAATATATGATAGCAGTCTCTGCAAAAGAGAAGGCACAGCATGTGTGCACGCATGAGAGAGAGAGAGAGAAAGAGAGGGGGGAGCGAGAAAGTGAGAGAAAGAGTGTGTTTGGGAGAGAAAGAGAGAGAGAGAGGGAGAGACAGAGATAGAGAGAGAGAGGGAGCCAGAAAGTGAGAGAGAGAATGTGTGTGAGAGAGAGAGAGAGAGAATCCAAAAGTTTGCACTCTTTGAAGATTATGCGAGGGTAGTTCGTAAATCAAGGTTTTTGGGGCCTCATCTCTCATGGATAGGGACGTGGAGGACTAACAGAGATCATGATGGAAAGGAAGAATGGGCCTTGTTGGGTTATGTGTGCATGGATGAGAGAGGAGATGGTTCCAAGACTTTTAGAGGGGAAGGATTTTATTTGCAAAGCAGTATTCATGTTCTCCTTGGTGGGAGCCTAAAGATGGATGCAGAATCTTCTTGCAAGTGCCTAATTTGTCTATGTATGGTGGAGAACGAACACCATATGAAGATAAAAACAATATGGAAAGATGTGGAAATGTGGTTGATCAAAGTAAAAGATGTATGCATGTACTTATTGAAAAGAAGAGACATATCGAGCGTGCAAAAAAATATGTTGGAGATCAAGATGTATCTTGGTGGGATGACTCTTTCAATCATCAAGAAGAGATTATAAAGAATACGATTGCAGGCCATTGGCCAATTGATGTTCCATTCACATGGGATTTTTGTACACAAAGGTTAGTGAATGTGGTCCAAGCATGTAATGCAGATGCACTTCAAAGTTTTATCAATCCACCAGAAAGGAATATTTATGTAGGCCCAAGGATGACAAAATAGGCCAAAGCAAGATTGCAAGGAAAATTAAAAAAATAAATGTTGGAACACTTATTGCAGTCCTTACTGATGGTGATGAGGCCACAAGACCATTTTGGTTTGTGAAAGTTTTAGAGGTTAGTAAAGATATTGATCAAAGAAGAATAGAGGCTTTGATAGTGCATTGGTAATACACTAAAACTAGTAACGCAATCATAGGTAAATATAATTTAGAAATGGTATGTGACACCAAACAAACAGGATCAAGGAAGAAAAAGAATATTCAAAACACATCCACTCTTAAAATGGATGATGTAGATATTCTTGTTTATGATTTTGCTTTGACAAAAATAGGGCACTTGAGGAAAGCAACCATTAATATAATAAAGCAAAAGCTTCCAGATGTATGTGGTATAGCTAATCATGGGCAAACAAGAAGATTTGTGCATGATCCTACAGAATTCCGTATGTACTTGGATGAAGATAGAGCTCTTGTGGATATAGAAGAAGAAGAAGAGAGCTCTCAATAGTCTTAGATTGAATCAAGTGCATCAAATGATGGGGGTGTGAACATAGATCAAGAAAGTTGTGAATTAAGTTGAAAATCCAAACATTTTTAGTGCTTATATAAATGCTCCTAAGTATTTTGCTTAACGAAACCATGTTCTATAGCAATTTTGAATAACTATCTGATATCCACCATTGAAAACATGTTCAATGTTTAATTTTTGTATAAGTTTTTTTATCACTTTTATATTTTTTATGTAGATTTTGGACATGTCAATATTAAATTGAGTAAAATTTTGGCCACATTTTGAGATCTTTTTTCTGAAGAGATGACAAAAAATGTCAAAAAATCACATGTTTTCACTTGATTTTTGAAATATGTGTATATTGGTATAAAGGGTTTTCAAACATAAGATGCAATTGTCTTGATTTTTGATGAGGGTGTTCTCTTTATATGACATAGTTCTCGTTTGCTACGACTCGCTGTTATCAAAGCATATACATCTAAACATATTGTGATGGCGCTTCTTTTACATACTTAATCCAAGTATGTCAGATTACAAATATAGTACCCTAGGGTATATAGTATTGTACCTACAAGTAGAAGGTATATACCTACAAATATAAAGTACCCTTTTGAGTATCTCAAAGTATGACAAGGCCATTGGGAATTACATTTTAGCCATTGTATAGAAAAACAAAACAAGTGGGGCTCTAGAGGCACACACAAAGAGTACAAATCAAAAGAAAAATCGGAAGTGAGTTCTATACATAGTATGTGTATAGGAAGGTGTACGCAAGGAACTAGTGACCACAGAGAGAAACAAAGAGGAAATAGGAAACACGAAGACACCAAAGACTTTCCCTTCCTCAAAGGTCTACGCAAGGAACTAGTGACCACAGAGAGAAACAAAGAGGAAATAGGAAACACGAAGACACCAAAGACTTTCCCTTCCTCAAACCAAGGGAGAATTCTAGAAATTTGAGACCTTGCTAGGTAGTAAAAGCCATAGGAAACTACTTTGATGGTATAGAAGATCCTTACTATCATATGGTTGAGTCTAATCAAGTTCTTAGAGACTTCCACATTCTTAACATTATTCAAGTATAATTGAAGCATCATTAATATTTTTAAAGCTTGGTGGCTTGACATACCAATGTTTGATAACATTCAAGAGTTTGTGGTTGGTGATGGTTTAATTTTACCCAAAGAATCTTTTTGAGAATCCAATTTGACCTCATAAAGATAGATACAGAGCTTTCAAACTTTGTCTTGGATGGGTCCATAGAAATTTAAAGCCTTCAATCTCATAGAGTTTGGCTCAAGTAAAGTTCACATTCTTAGAATTTTGGATATGTTATAGAAATTTTCATTCTCCCTTCCGAATTCTCAAAACCTTGGAGATGAATTTTATAGAGTATCCAATTGTTTTCTTCAAAGATAAAGTTTAGCTCAATTGAATAGGTAACTAAATTCAACATAATAGGTGTATGTTTTGTACAAACCCACTCAATCTTAGCATATGCTAATGAATCATTCATCTATTCATCTATTAGAGAACTACAATGGATGAAGAAAGTCTAGATTTAAGTAAATGATTTTAAGTAAAACTCTCGAAGAGAGAAAAGATTACGCATTGTTCATAGTCTTGAAAATTCCCATGAATTTAGATATTCGAGAAATACTCTAAGGTAATTCATTGGGAGTCATCTTAATCTAGTTATAGTGGATTGGCCAAGAAAAGAATGAATCACTTCCTTCCTACATTATATAAAACATTTAAAGCCTAGTAGGACATTGTAGTCCTCTAGCCAGAAAAAAAAAAGTTATTGGAAGTTGGTTAAAAGTGAAATTTAGTACAAAACATCTAAGTTAGATGTATATGTTTAACCTAAACTTTGGTTCTTCTCTAATAAGAGATTCTCAAAGTCTTGAATGAGTTAGAGGCCCACTAATTTTCTAGGACCATCCAAATGTGTTGCACAAAAATGGAGGAAGATAGCAAGTTGGCAATAGATAATTAGAATCCACCTACTTCATATGTTTGGTCTATGAATGCCTAGTTCACACATAGCAAAACATTGATTTTGGTAGGGATCTTTTAATCCATCCTTGTCATTGTGTCCATACTTTGCATTTGATTCAATTTCTCACATGCAAAAGTAGATCGTGTTTTGAGTGATTTGGGTAAGGATAAGATTGTAAAAGGATTGCCCTCTTTTTAGATTTGATCTGGTATAGAATCCCCTTATGAATAAAGAGGCAAACCACTAAGATGAAGACTATGATCGAGGTGAGTTATCAAGTGTTACATGGGAACACTACATAATATAATTCTACACAATTTTGTGGATAAAATGTTTTTAAGGGAAAGAATGTTGTATACTTAAAGTTCCAAAAATCCATTTGAGAACCCTTGGAATTTATTTACAAACCCTTAGAATGTATTCTTTTGATTATTTGAGCTCCCATTTGAAAGGTTTCAACATTAGGAATAGTTTCTCCTAAGACTTGAGGACCTTCATCTTGCAAGAAACTTCTCCAAGTGCCATCTTGGGGTTTAAATGATAGAAGAACCCTCATTTGATTAAGAACCTATGTGATACCATGTGATGAAGCTTAGGAAAGTGTCCACATGAGGGACAATTGGACACTACAACATATGAAGGGCATACTGACATTTTGCATACCGATCGTCACCCATCGGCATCGGTATGACTGTCGAAAAACTTTGGCAAACTGACTAGGCAATGTATGCATCCGTACATGTGCACCAGTATGAGCGTCAGTATGAGCATCGATAAATTACTAGGAACTATCGACGCTCATACGGATGCTCATACCGACACCGTGTTTTAACTAGGCTGAGAGCAAAATTCGACATTCATCACATTTTGAAACTAGATCTGTTATTGTCAACTTTGTGCACACGAGCAACATATCTCTGTTTGTCACTCTCTCTCTCTCTCTCTTTCTCCCTCCCCCACTCTCTCTCTCTAAGCACGCCTCTATTTTTCTAGATCTGAAGTTTTGGTAAGTATATCGCACATACTATAGCACACTTTTTCTTTCTTTATGTTTTCCCTTTTCTAATATCTTCTCTCTTTATTTTTGCAAGAGATTTTGGTATAAAATCTTTGAAAATTCGATGAAGGACAACATTAAGTGGATTTTGACAACAACGATTCAAACAATAAAATCAATGTAAGTCATTGTTTTTTTTTAATTGACATAGAGAGAGAGATATACATATACATACACACTCACATATGTATACACACACACGCATATGCATACACACATGCATATGCATACACACATACATGCATACACAAATGCATATGCATACACACATGCATATGCATACACACATGCATATGCATACACAAATACACACATGCATACACAAATACACACATGCATACACAACTGCATATGCATACACAAATACACACATACACGTACACAAATGTATACACATACACACATGCATATGCATACACACATGCACAATGCATATGCATACACAAATGCATATACATACATACATCCATATGCATACAAATGCATATGCATACACACATGCATGCATACATAAATGCATATGCATACACACATACATGCATACACACATACATGCATACACACATACATGTATACAAACATACATGCATACACAAATGCATATGCATACACAAATGCATATGCATACACAAATGCATATACATCCACATGCATATGCATACATAAATGCATATACATACATAAATGCATATGCATACAAATGCATATGCATACACACATATAGAAATGCATATGCATACACACATACCCGCATATATAAATGCATATGCATACAAAGACATATGCATACACATGCATACAAAAATACATACATACACACATACACGCATACACAAATGCATAAACATACACATGCATATGCATACACACATGCATATGCATACACATGCATATGCATACACACATACACAATGCATATGCATACACAAATGCATATACATACACAAATGCATATGCATACACACATAGACAAATGCATATGCATACACACATACATGCATATGCATACACACATACATATGCATACACATGCATATGCATACACACATACATGCATATACACATGCATTTGCATACACACATTCATATGCATACACAAATGCATATGCATACACACTAGGTTGCATTATTCATTATATGATTTTATGTTTTTTTTTATAATGCATGTGAGTATGTATGCATATGTTTCTTTTATAGCTCAAAAGTGGAGAAGCTATCAACAAATGAAGATCAATAGCATCCTCGACAATGTATATCAGCTAATAAAAGGTTTGTGTTGTATTAATATAATATAGCTTCATGTATCTATAGATCTTCTTTAGGAAGTTGTATTGTATTGATACAACACGAACCTTCTATTAGCTGAGATATTGGCATCAAGACAATCACATGCATATGCATACACACATGCATACACACATGCATATGCATACACATGCATATGTGTACACACATACATGCATATGCATACACACATGCATATGCATATGCATACACACATACATGCATAGGCATGTGTGTATGCATATACACATGCATATGCATGTGTGTATGCATACACACATGCATACACACATGCATATGCATACACACATGCACACACATATGCATACACACATGCATTTTAACATCTCCACATTGCACCAAATGGGATACACACATGCACACACATATGCATACACACATGCATACACACATGTGTATGCATACACACATGCATACACACATGTGTATGCATACACACATGTGTATGCATACACACATGTGTATGCATACACACATGTGTATGCATACACACATGTGTATGCATACACACATGCATATGCATGTGTATATGCATACACACACGCATATGCATACATACATGCATATGCATGTGTGTATGCATACACACATGCATATGCATACACACATGCATTTTAACATCTCCACATTGGATCAAGAGGGATGTCCATGTACACCTTGGGGAGCGCATGACCATGACGACTCCAAGGTATATCACATATGTAATGGAGCTTCAGTCATGGATGCAGTTGGAAAGTCCATGTGTTAGTGCATTTAACAGCTTTGCTCCATAGAGTTTGGACATTCTGTCATGTTAAAATGGAGCGAACAGGATAAGGATTCCAAAAATTATATCACACAATCGATATATGAAGAGTACCAGCCAGCACGTGGGCATCCTATTGTGAGTTCATAATGGATTTAGCATACGGTATGTGAGGTGATGTCTCATCGGCCTTCCGAACTCGCGATGCTTTGAGAGCAGGCTTACCGAAGCCTGCATGGTTAGATGTTAAAGAGTGGGAATCGATTGAGGATGAGCAACAACATACTCGTGATCAATATCGTCAACAATCAGATGCAGCAGCCACACATTTAGAAACGGTTGGAACGTCGCATTTAGGTAGCGGCGAATATGAAAATATGCGCTACCAATTTGTAAGTATCATTTTAATTATTGAATTTGTTTGTGTTAAGCACATCATGTATGTTCATCTAACATTTTGCATGTTTATTATAGGAGTTGGCAGTGGGTCGTCCTCCGACGTGAACCGAAGAAGCTTATGGATATGGTCATGGATTGGCTGCACTGTTGAAGGACTTAGAGGGACGCAGTGCAATCATTTCATGGGAGAATCTATGATTAGGTAAACTTATAGCTTGGTTTCATATTTTTAGTTGTTGTTTATAAATGTCATGTCAATTTGTCTCATTTTACACATATCCTTTGTTGAAGGATTGTAGGTGTAAATGTTTTGATGTCCTTGCATATATGTATGGTAGTGCTTTGCCACAATTTTGTATTACACTCCTATGTGACAATGATGTACCACAATTTTGTATTTGATTTCTATATGCAAGTGCTTTGTCACATTACCACAATTTTGTATTACACTCCTATGTGGCAATGATGTACCATTCTGCTGAGAGAAGCGATCGACTACTCCGCAACTCTCTGGAACGCCATCAAAGGGGAGGTCCTATGGAAAATCTGGCGGGAAAGGTGTGCTTTTAACTTTGGAGACTCCCCCAAAGAGTGGTCAATTGAGAAATCGTTGTTCCTCCTTGGCAAAAGGATCGTTAACTGTAAGAAATACCCCCCCACCCCTTCAGGCATCATCAAGTGTTCCTTTCGATCAATAACAAATGTAAAACCAAGTGGGCCCCCACATGAGGGTGATGAGAGGGTGATTAACCTTCTTTGTAATGCCATCTAGACTCTGTAAAAGCTTCACCTGCTTTGTGGGATTTAGGGGTTCTCAAGGGCACTAGTTCCCTTCTCTTGTACTTTTCTTTAATTAATTCAAGTTCGGACAGTAGGCTAATGCCGAACTTCCTTTATTTAGAAAAACAAAGTCCTTTTCCTTTGCGCATATGCAGCTTGGTGAATATCTTCCCCTTGGAGCCAATGATCAACTCCGCCAAATTGCTAATGAACACTTTACTCATACTAGGGTATGAGATGATCTATGTCATGTTGTTTAATCTCAAATATGGTTGATTTTTGCTTCACGTGTTTTCTATCCTTTGAGCATTAAATGATTCGGACCTTCGGGCATTCCATGGTGATTCAAACGTTCATGCGCAAGTATGAGTTATTTCATTTGGCCTTAGGCTTGTTCCTCATAAAGCTGTTCCCTAGTGGCAGTTTGCTTTGTGGGCATCTAACAATCCATTGTGGAATATAGAGATCTCATGAATACTATGTCTGCCTTCACTTGAAGTTTCAATTAATTCAATTTAATTAGAACGATGAATCCTCCAACCGAACTTCCTAAAAGAAAACATCCAGGTTGAGGTTTTCTCATGCTATTCGCAATCTAAACAATATAATTGACTTCTTTCGTTAAATAATTTAGCGCTTGAAATCTACCATTTCGTAATCGTATTATATATATAAGGAACTCTTGTATAACCCACTTGAAATGATAAGCTCCTTATCAAGTACCAGCCCTTCGTGCAGACCAACTCGAAGCGACGAGCTGTGTCGTGAGCGTCTCCCATGTGAAATGGTACTCAAAGTCGCGACTCACGACGCTTTTGCGACCACTAGTATACGTAACATGTATTGGCTTCTATCCTCCCGATAGAGAAGCTGAATCGTTTTTCTGTGTGTTCAAGAGTCGTCAGTGATAGCAACGGCGGCCGTCTTCACCGAAGGAAGATAAACTCTTGAGTGATAGCTATCGTTGCCAGAGCAGCCTACGAAGACTGAAGTCATCACTCTATGTAGTATGAACTTTGGGATTTAGATCTCTAGTCAAACCGCCACCTCGTTTTTACTTTTCTGTATGTTTCTGTACTTTGACTCGCGAGCCACGACTCACCGTATACAAGGAACAAGCTGGAGCCTCCTGGTCCTTGGATTCGGAAATTGGAACGGAATCGGATAGATCATATTCTCCCTTTCGACTCTCGACTCTCGAGTCGCGGACTCGCGGCTCGCCCTGAGCTATCCTTCGATTCCTTCCAGTCCCACCGCCCAGTGCCCACTACCCAGCTCTCAGACGAGCATGCTCGGCTCTTGACTAACAGGTCAGACAAGCTTGCGTGACGGTGTACCTGAGGCTGCAGCAACCTTCTCGATTCTTCAAGGGCTCGAGCCTATCACCTCCAGGCTCCGCCGCTTCGCAGATGCATTGTATGTACGTCAATGGTCATAATAGGTGCTCATCAATTGACAGTAACGTGCATTCTGACAACGGCACGACAGAGATTCTCTCTCACAAAGGTCCTAGTCATTTGTGGAACGATTCCACATATTAAAGGCTACATATGACCAAAGCTTTGCGTCATGATCACGACTCTACACATTGCGCACTCCATTATCCATATATTCTACTTTGGATTCTCGCCTCCTATCTTCGCGCGCGCTAGTAACTAGGGAGCTCCATCCAAAAAAGCTCACACTAAGACAAAAAAACAAGTGGGTAAGCCAAAAAATATGTATAATATTCTTCTTGAAGATTCTTTTAATCCTTTTGAAGATCCAGACACAGAAGTTCAAGCCGCCAGATATATGGATCAAAATGAAAATTCAGACCCAAATAAGCACGTTGAAGGGTCAATGCCAACCTCTGCCACCAAGGTTGATAAAGGCTGGTCTACAGTAGGAAGGAAAAATAACGTTATCAACCCTCATAACTCTGACAAACATGGTGAGTCGGCTCATGTAAGTGCTCCTAACGCTATACATCCTGGTGTGTTCCACCATGAATTGGAGGTCATGGACCAAGATGCTATGGTCCAAATGGCCGAGGGAGAAGATCATAATGAAATAGTCCCCATGTTTCAAGACGAGGAAGTTATTGTTTGTAGCACAGCTGGTACTAAACCAAAGAGGAAGGATGTTAGTAGATCCTCCTTATCAGTTCTAAAGCCAACCAAGAACTACCGTAAATAATCCGGTGTTGCTATGAATGACCTGCACATAATTTCCCTTAATGTGAAGGGTCTCACTGACCCTGTCAGGCCTAAGGCTATCCACAACTAGTTATCTGAGATGTCTCTGATCCCTGAGATTATCTGTCTGCAGGAAGTTAAGATTGGCAACCGCTCTCTCCAAATGAACTTAAGCATCCTCTCCTCACGTCATAAGTGGTTTTACACTAAGCATGACAATGGTAAAGGTGGTGCAGTGGTTGGTATCACTCTTCCTCTGGCTCACCTCGTGAGTTCAGTGTCTTCTAGTCCTACTAATCAGTGGTGCTCCATTATGATTGATTTGCCTTATAATGTGAATGTTGTGTTGGTTTATGTTGGTATTGTTGCTTCTGTCCGTAAAACTTGCAGGGAGGAGCTGTGTTCGATCAGAGGCAACATTATACTTGCAGGTGACTTTAAAATGGTAACTACTTTAGGTGACAGGTGGCAATGTAAAGTTAATTGTATAAATGGCTCTGAAAAAGTTGTCTGGATGGATCTTTGTAATTATCACGACTTGTTTGATATGTCCTCCAACATTGGTTCACTTGGTCTAACAGACAAATTGGCAATGGGTATAGTTCGGCTAGACTTGACAAGTGTTATGCTAATTCTGTGTTCTTTCAAATTTGTTGGGATTTCGGGGCTAAAATTGACGAGTATCTCATGATTTCCGACCATAAACCTTTGTGTCTAACCTTTAGGAAAGGGAATCCCGCCTATAGGGCTGGTTGGCCCCATCTTGACCATAGTTTGCTGAGAGTCCCCTGCATCTTAAACAAGACCGAGAATATCTTCACCTACCACTTTGGTGTCCAGCCCTCCCCTTCCAAAGCCTGGAAGCTAGCTATCAAGGACGTTCATTCCCTGTTCTCCTATTATAAGAAGTAGGCCAAGATTATGAGAGCTCATCGTAGAGACTCTTTGTTGAATAAGTTGAAGACCCTTGATGTTAACTCTCAGGACTACCTTGAGGTGTCTTTGAGATTGTGTAAAGAGAGGTATCTCAAAGCTAGACACTCTCTAACCCTCTCCAAAGAATTCTCGAGTGAGAACATGGACCATGCTACTAAACACATGTTTTCTTTGATGAAGAAAAGGAAGATAAGGGATTTCATTCCTCATATAAAAAAGTCTGATGGTGGGTTTACTATAACACTCAAGAGACTGTTCTAGAAGCCAAGAGATTCTTTATGAATGACTTGTCTGTTTCTCCCAAGTGTGGGGAGGACATCCAGAGGGCCAGTGCTTCTATTGCTCTCAAAAGGAAAAAAGGTATTCCTTCTAGCCTGGTTCCCCTCTTGGACCTGCCCCTCATTGCTGGTCAGATCGAATAATCCATTCATAAATTGAAGTCTAGCAAGTCCCCAGGCATTGATGGGTTGACTAATGAGTTCTTTATAACCTTGAATGAATTTCTCACTCCATTTATTCTTTTTATTTGGGGTGAGGTGTCTGGCAAAGGAGCCCTCCCTGCTCACATCAATGTTGATATATTTAGGTAGTGATGTGTGTGAACACACTAGGACCGTCGGGACACTTTTTTCCCTCTTTAGGAGGTTTTTTTCCCCCGGCTTGTATATACATGTATTGCCCTAATGGGCTACTTATCTTTGTACATTCTCTAGTAATACATTCACTATTGTGTGTTTGTGCTCCAAGCTTCTTCTTCTTCCTTGTGCTGTTTGTGCGCTTTTGCAGGTGTCTATCTCCAACAATTAGTATCAGAGCAGGTCGTCGCTTCATCTAGGGCGCCATTGACACTCCTCCGTTTGCAATCTCAGATTCGCATTAAATTTGGTGAGCATACTCAGGGTGTTTCAAAGATCAAAACAGCTTTGCTATGTGGTGCCAAAATCGAGATCTGAGCTCGTTTCCGCCTCCAAAGGCACTATCACAGCACTTGTGCAGGCTATTTCATCTTTTTGTGCCAAAGGTATATACTAGTTTCTATTCGCGAGTATAAGCGTCTCGAAGTCTGCTACAGGCCTAGTGGAATTCGTCTCGGCAGTTGTGTTCAACTTTTTGAGATACAGTCAATTTTTTGCATTAAGGTACTTTAGTCACCGGCCATGGCTGAAAGCAGTGATGTATTCCGTATGTTGGCTGTTGAGGATAAGTGGGATGGTCCCAACTACCCTTTATGGGCTTATATGATGTGACATGTATTGGTTGCAAAAGGATTATGGAACATTGTGCAGGGTGTTGAAAGACGTCCTGTTACACCTCTGACTATAGGTACTGCAAATACAGGTGCTGGAGCTGATGAAGATGGTGTCGAAGATGATATTCCATAGATTTCTGTTCGTGCTGCTATTTTTGTTGTACCTACTATAGAGCAGATTTGTTGGTATGGCAGAGATGCCCAAGCACATGCATTGATAGCTTTGTCTATCAAACGTGCCATTATTCCTCACACTTGCTCTTGCAGAACAGCTAAGGATGCTTGGGATACACTTACCACATTGTACCAAGCTAGGAATGAGGCTCATGTTGCTTACCTCCGAAATTGGAGAGTGAGCACATGAATGAAGGGGATTCTATGGACAGTTTCCTAACGAAGATCAAAGACTTGAAGGAACAGTTGATTTCTGCTGATGAGGTTATACCAGATAGCTCACTTCTGCAGACCGTTCTGAATGGTCTTCGTGATTCATATCAGAGTTTTTCTTCTACTCTTTGATTGATGATGAAAGGCAATCCAAATACCTTATCATTTGAGGAGTTAGTCTCTATTCTGTTGTACGAAGATCAGTCTAGGCAAAACAGGTCCATTATGCGAGTTGTATATCAAGATTTTCTAGCTAGTCAGAAGGGCAAAGGAAAATGAAGCTCTTCAAGTAGTAAGCAGAGATCTACAAATTCTGCATATTCGAAGAAGGAAGATAAAGATGAGAAGAAATCACAAAAGCAGAAATTGTTTTGTAAGTACTGTAAAGGGAATGATCATATCATAAAGAACTGTCCAAAACTGACTGCAAAAGAGGCAAAGAAGAAAGAGGCTGGAATGGTTGTTGCAGAAGCCTCTACACCAAAAATGGAGTCTGCTAATCTTGTGCAGGAAGAAGAATGGGCGTTCACTACTGTTTGCAATTTTGACCCATCTTCTCATGATCAATGCATGTCTGCAGTAGACTCAGATGTTTGGTACTTTGACAGTGGGGCGACCAAACATATTACCTCGCAGCAAAGTTTCTTCTCTTCACTTTAGCCTGCCCCTATAGGGAATATTCTTACATGCACCAACAACTCCTCTTATCCTGTTATGGGAGTTGGAAAGATCATTTTGACTACTGCTGATGATAGTTCTTTCACTTTGTTAGATGCTTTATTTGTGCCAAGAATCAAGAAGAATTTGTTATCAGTTTCTCCATTAGCCAAGATTGGCTTGGTTGTGAAATTTGTTGATGACAGATGTACAGTTCATGATCTATCAAATGGCAATGTTATTATTGCTTTTGGAATTTTATTTCGTGGATTGTATAAGCTCATAGACTATGAAAGATCTAAAAATGATTTGGCATGTGCAGTAAATGATTCTCAAGCTATGTCAGATGCAAAGCTTTGGCATGCACGCTTTGGTCATTTGAATTTTGCTAGTTTGCTACGCTTACAGAAATATGAAATGGTGTCCTCTTTGCCCAAACTTGAGGCACCTGGAAAACATGTTTGTGAAGGCTGTATTTTGGGCAAAATTCAGCATTCCTCCTTTCCAAAAGATGGTTTAATTCGGGCTACACAAAAATTGCAACTTGTACATAGTGATGTCTGTGGTCCTATGCAGACACCCTCTTTTGGAAATTACCTTTACTTTGTGACTTTCATTGATGATTTTTCCAGGCATGCATGGGTATGTCCACTCAAAGCAAAGTCCGAAGTGTTCATGTGCTTTAAACAGTTTTTGGTTTTGGTTGAAAATCTGTCAGCATGTAAAATGGGCACCCTCCATTTTGATCGAGGGGGGAGTATATGTCTTCTGATTTTAATGCATTTCTGGCTAAATGTGGGATAAAACACTAGTGTATAGTGCCATATACACCTCAATAGAATGGAGTTGCTGAACAAAAGAACAGGTCACTCATGGAGATGGCGAGGTGCATGGTCAAAAGTCAGGCTTTACCACATAGTTTTTGGCTTGAGGCTGTCATGTGTGCAACATATGTACTAAACAAGTGTCCCACTAAAGCGTTGTAGTCTACCACTCCATATCAGGCTTGGCATGACCGCAAGCCATCTGTTGCTCATCTGTGTGTTTTTGGTTGTTTGGCATATGCACTAGTGCCTGAACAACATCACAGAAAATTGGATGATAAGGCAGTAAAATGTATTTTTGTTGGGTACAGTTCTAAAAGTAAAGGCTATCGTCTATATCATCCACAAACTGAATGGATTCAGGTTAGCCATGATGTTGTCTTTGTTGAAGATGCTATTCAGCCATTGCTTTCATGTACTAAGGAGACATCTGTTAGCTCCAAAGACATGTATGATACTTTGATGCCTCTTTCTACAGGTGGACAGTCTAGTGCTGGTCCTAATGAGGCAACTTCTCGGCCTTTGTAGGTTTCATATGATGATGCAGATCATTCCATTTCTGATGCAGATTTACATGATGCACTTGTTGATGAAGAGCTGCTATTGAGCAGGCAAAAACTATGCCAAAACGGCTGGTGTAGACTGTCCGTGACAACAAATTAGATGCACCTTTGTCATATCGTACTCATTTAGGCTCTCATAGTGCCTCCTTTGCATCAGATTCCTATGCTATGGTTGCGTCTAGTCTCCTTGATGAGAATGAGCCTATTTTTTTATGAAGCACAGAATTCAGAAAATTGGATGGCTGCTATGCAATCTGAATATGATGCTATAATGAAGAATGGTACATGGTCTTTATGTGACTTGCCTCCTGGCAAGAAGGCCGTTGGTACTAAGTGGGTACACAAGCTGAAGCGTAAACCTGATGGTACAGTTGAGAGGTATAAGGCTAGACTTGTTGCAAAGGGTTATGTGCAGGAAAGAGGGGTTGATTTTGATGAGACCTTTGCACCTACATGCCGTATGACTACTGTTCGGAGCATTTGCGCAGTTGCGGCCCATCATGGTTGGAATGTACATCAGTTGGACATTAAAACAACATTTCTGAATGGTGACTTGCATGAAGAAGTGTATGTTTTTCAGCCTCGTGGCTTTGTGCAGAATGGGCATGAAAACCAGGTGTCCAAGTTAAAGAAGGCATGATATGGTTGAAAGCAAGCACCACGTGCTTGGTATGAGAAGATACATGCCTATCTGGTTGCACATGGTTTTGAGAACAGTCCAACTAAAAGCACCTTATATGTTAAGCGTGCTAATGATGTGCTTCTGATCATTGTTGTCTATGTTGACGACATGCTGCTCACTGGTCCTATTGAGAAGCATATTGCTGATTTCAAGGCTGATTTGCATGGCTCATTTGAGATGTCTGATTTGGGGCATTTGCATCACTATTTGGGCATTCAGTTTATGCAAGTTTATGGTGGAATGGCTTTGTGTCAAACGAAATATATTCACACATTATTGTAGCATTTTGGCCTTGAAGACTGTAAGCCTATTGCCACTCCTATGAAGACAGGTTTATGATTGAGTCTTCATGATGTTGGAGATGCATTTGATGTTGTTCTCTATCAGAAGGCTCTTGGATGCTTGATTTACTTATGCATTACTCGGTTAAGCGCATCTTTCGCTACTTGAGTGGTACTCGACTACTTGGGTTGTTTTATCCCAAGGGGGGATCACTACCGCCAGATTTGCATGCTTTTTTTGACTCAGATTGGGTTGGTTGCTATGACACTCATGTGTCCACCAGTGGTTTTTGCTTCATGCTTGGTAGCTCATGTATATCTTGGTTGAGCAAGAAGCAGCCTACTATGGCCACTTCCAGTTGTGAGGCTGAGTATAGGGCAGCTTTCACAGTGAGTGTTGAGTGTGTGTGGCTCAGATGCCTTATGGCTGATTTGGGTGTTGGCCAGCCTTCTCCCACTACCATCTTCACTGGGAGTCAGAGTGCATTGGAAGTTGCGAGGAACCATGTGTTCCATGCTCGCACTAAGCACATTGAGGTGCATTATCACTATGTTAGGGAGAGGTTCTCTGCTGGGGAGATTAGCTTGGCATATGTGCCCATGCAGGAGAACATTGCAGACCTTTTCACGAAGGCTCTACCTAGGGAGAAGTTTGAAGCTTTCCGCAAAGCTTTGTGCTTACTTCCTTTTGTGGAGTGATTTCCACATAGCTTGACACTTCCTTATACATGAGTTTCAGCTGCTTGTTCACCGCATCACTCATAGGGGGGATTTGTTGATATATTTAGGTAGTGATGTGTGTGAACACACTAGGACCGTTGGGGCACTTTTTTCCCTCTTTAGGAGGTTTTTTTCCCCGGCTTGTATATATGCCTATTGCCCTAATGGGCTACTTATCTTTGTACATTCTCTAGTAATAGATTCAGTATTATGTGTTTGTGCTCCAAGCTTCTTCTTCTTCCTTGTGCTATTCGCATGCTTCTGCAAACGTCTATCTCCAACAATCAACATAGGGGTTATTAGGATTATTCATAAGAGGGGTTCTAAAGATGACCTGCAGAATTGGAGTCCTATTACTTGTTTGAACTCTATATATAAAATCTTTGCTTCTACTTTAGCTAGAAGACTCCGCCCATTGTTGTCTCAGTTCATTCTTCCCGAGCAAAAAGGCTTTATTAAAGGTAGATATATTTTGGATGCTATCATTCCCCTATGGGAGGGAATGGACTTTGCTAAGGAAAAAAATCAAGATTTCGTCTTTCTTAAAATTGACTTTGACAAAGCTTATGATAGAATAGAGTGGAACTTTATTTTGCAATCCTTGCATGACATGGGGCTTGGTAGAAAGTTTATTAGGTATGTCAGCACTTTGTTTGGAAACGCTTACTCTGGGCTCTCCATCAATGGTCAGCTTTTTGACCCCTTTAAGCTTACCAGATCTATTAGGCAAGGCTGCCCTCTGGCTCCCCTCTTGTTCGCTATCGTTAGTGATGCTCTTTGCTAGCTTGTGAAAGATGGTCTAGAAAAAGGGTGCATAAAGGGTATCCCCATTCTAAATGCTTCTTCTCAATTGTGTATGCAATTATTTGTTGATGACACTAATCTTGTTTTAAATGCTGACAATGAATCTCTTAATGCTTTCTTAAATTCCCTTAACACTTTTTGTTCGGCAAGCGGTTCTCATGTTAATCATGCCAAAATTGGCTTCAAGGCCTCTAATCACCAAGTCCCTACTAGCATCATTGATTTGGGCTATAAGATTATCCAAGATGGGGAAATCTTCAGACTTCTGGGAATTCCCATGGGATTCAATGTGTCGTTTGCCCAAAAATGGGAGTGGGTCTCTAATAAATTCAAAAAAAGTGTGGCTGCTTGGTCTGATGTAAACAGCTCCCTCCCCCATAGAACTTTCATTTTGAACACCTACATTCTCCCCAAGCTGGTGTACTTTCTGTCCTGTTGGTCTCCGTCCAACACGCAAATTGAACAAGTTATAATTGTGGCCAAAAGGTTTTTGTGGGATGGCTCGATGAGCCATAGGAAATTGGTGAAGGTCTCATGGGATGTCTGTTGTCTGCCTAAAGCCCAAGGGGGGCTTGGTATTATGTGCCCTAAAAGAATGGCTACTAATACGTCGGCTAAATGGATTATGAGGAGCATTGGTAACTCTAATATTTGGGTTGTCTTGCTTCACAAAAATAGTAATAGATTTTGTCTCTCAGATTACAGGGCTTGGCTCAACCTCAACCTGTGGGACATCATTTTTTCCCCCATTCCCATTACCCCTGTCAAAAGCCACCTTTCTTGCAGTTTTTGGAGGGCCTAATTTAAGGTTAAAAACAGCTTCTCCCTCCTGATAAATTAATTTATAATGCTAATTTTGTGTTACACGAGCCCCCATGGTTTGGCTGGGTTGTTCAAAAGAACAACAGTAGGCTATCCATAAGGGAACACAAATGCCACAGAATCGGGTTTAAATCCTGGAAGGACTTCATGGATAGGGAGGAAAGTATGTCTGATCTTCGTATATTACAAAATACTAATGTCTCCCCTGTCTGTATCCAGGTTTTGGTGCACAAGAAAAGGATTCTCGAGGCTGTTGGAACATCAAGCTTACACTATGCTTGAGGTGGATTTGATCTACATCAAAGGCTATCGCGTCGAAAGAATATCCGTTGGAGAGTTCTTTTTCATATGCTCATTTATTGTATTTTTTTTAGAATATTTTGATGGCTCATTTACCATTGTAAAAGCCTTGAGTTGTACACATGTAAAGGTACAAATATAGGGCCAAAATCCCACGAAATTTTGGTGGTTGAAGTTGCATTCAATCAAGCAATCAATCACCTAAAAGTAGATCAATCAAGATCTTCACTTTTCCTAGATTGTAGGGAAGTGAATTGATTCCCTCCAACAACCATTCCCACCTTCATTTGAATTCAAGTTCAAGTTGTAAAAGTCGTGGAACACTCCTAGAGGCTATATAAGGAGTTGAAATCACTTGTAAAATACATGGAAGCAATATACATACACTTGTGACCATCATTGTCTTGCTCCTTCAATTTTCTGCATCATCTTCTTCGCCAACAGTAATCTTGCAGAGGCTGCTGATCTCTCCTCAGAGGTCCAAATTGAGTGCAAGAGGACTCATTGGAAAGGTATCCTAGTTTATGCCTGTAAATTTTCAAAGCATTTGGTTCAGCAGATTTGGAGAAATCTCAGTTTGTCTGTCTCGGGGTCAATCTCTGCGTATTCCTGAAAAATAGGAAGTACCACCGGTGAATGTCGCATTCATTCCTATAGCATATTTTGCTTATTCCTTATACTTTTGTGCATTCCATACACTCAACCCTATGTGTATCACTCCCATAAAAGGATTTTTTCTAATTGTAATCACGCTGGTCGCTATGGGCATTTGAAGTTCATTGTCTCTTCCATAGATAGTAAGTTTTTTGAGCTAGTCGACCCGCGAACCTATCTGTTTTGTATCGACTCATTCTCCTTGATGCTCCAAGGTACATAGTGTGTTTCTTTGCACTTATAGCATGCCTATAAGGTCTATTTGATTCTCCAAAAGCTCAAGGGCTGGTCTTGTGCCGGTTGGCTTGACCAAACTTCATCGCTTCGAAACGCACCTTTCTACCTTCGACAAGCTTCTCCAAGTTCTTTCAGTGGTATCAGAGCTAGTTCAAGATGGGTGACGGCTTTCCCTCAATGATCGAGAAGCTTGATCGACACAACTACGCGGCTTGGCAAATCAGAATGGAGCCCTATATGCAAGGTAGAAATCTTTATGGAATTGTAGCAGGTGATGAAGTTATGCCTATTCCAAGATCCAAAGGAGGACCTACACAAGAGGAGACAGATAAGCTCACACTTTGGTGTGCAAGGGATGCTCAAGCAAGGTCGTACATACTAAACTCTATCTCTGACTTTCTATTACCACATATTAGAGGATGCAAGACATCTCAAGAGACTTGGGATGCCCTGGAGACTTTCTTTTCTGCTAGTACCAAAGCAAGAAAGAATCATCTTTGGAACGAGTTCAACCAAATGAAGAAGACACCTAAACAAACCATCACAGAGTTTGTTACCAAGGTCAAAGAGGTTGCGGATCAGTTAGCATCCATTGGAGAGCTGATTGAAGAAGAGGTCATCATGAGGCAAATTCTCAACGGCATTCGAAGTGATAAGCAATGGCAATCCTTCACGACGGCCTATGATCTCATCATGGATGTGCAGACTCCAGACTTCAACATCTTTCTTGGACAACTCTTCAATCAAGAAGCCAACAATAGCATAAAGGAAGGTAACTCTTATCATGGTAATTCAACTAGTGCTCTATATGCAGATAAGAAGGATAAGAAGCAGAAAGGCAAGAAGAAGGAAGAAGACGAAGAAGAGACTTCCCAAGCCAACTTCGCAAGCAAGAGCAAGTGGAAAGGGAAGAAGAAAGGACCAAAGCAAGACAAAGCCAAAGGTCAGAATGTTCAACCTTGTGCCATATGCGATAAGACCAACCAAACCACTCAGAATTGCTGGTTCAATGGGAAGACCCAGAAAGGAAGTGGAAGAGGTGGATATGGCGGCAATAGAGGCAGAGGTGGACACAACTTCAACAACAACAATAGAAGCTATAATAGAAGGGACTAAAACAATTATTCAGAAGATCAACCACATGAAGACTCATTACTTCTTATGAATATAAGCCACAAAGAAGGTAAAGAAGATGATCATTTGTTCTACATAGATTCAGGATGCTCGAATCATGTTGCAGGCAACGTTGCTCTTCTATCTGACTTGGAAAGTCCAAAGCATAGACATGAAGTGCAAACAGGGGATGACACGAAGCACAATGTGGAAAAGATTGGTAATGTCAAAGCTTCCAATGGCAGGACAAACATTCTGAGTAAGGTTCTCTATGTACCCACTATCACTAAAAACCTAATCAGTGTAGGCCAAATAGTTGAAAAAGGCTTGCAAGTTAGGTTCACCCAACATGGAGCTTTTGTGGAAGATCCATGTCAAGGCTTCAAGAAGATAGCCCGAGGTGAGAAGCATGGTAGGCTCTTTACTTTTGAAGTAGGAGATACCAGGAACATAACTCTATTCAACTTTGGGTCTCAAACCCTAAGTGAGCTTGAAGTGTGGCATAAGAGACTTGCTCATGTGAATGAAAGAACCTTGAAGGATATATGCAGGGATCAAAGTGTTCTAGGACTGCCGAACATATCAAAGCAACACATGATCAACAAGTGTGATGCATGTCAGATTGGGAAGGCACAAAGACAACCATTCAACCACAAAGGCTACATCCACAACAACTTATTGGACTTAGTACACACAGATGTATGGGGACCAAGTCAAGAACCTTCATTGGCAGGATCAAGGTATTATGTCTCATTTATTGACGACCATAGTAGGTGTACTGTTCTATACTTTATCAAGAGTAAGAATGAAGTGTTTGATTGCTTCAAGAAGTATCTTGCACATGTGGAGAATCATACAGGTAGATCACTAAAGAAGCTCAGATCTGATGGAGGGGGAGAATACTTCTCCAAAGATTTTGATGAGTTCTTGCAGGATAAAGGTATCAAAAGGGAAGTGACTACCAGGTACTCTCCTCAACTAAATGGAATTGCAGAAAGGAGAAACAAGACATTGGTTGGATCAGCCCGAACAATGCTTGAAGAGAAGAAGTTGCCACATTATCTTTGGGCAGAAGCTATTTCAACTGCAGTGTACCTTGTCAATCGACTTCCATCCAAATCACTTCAAGGTATGACTCCTTATGAAGCATGGCATGGAAGAAAACCTAGTCTTGGACATTGCAAGGTTTTTGGTTGTTTAGCTTATGTTCATGTACCATCACAAATAAGAGGTAAGCTAGATGAAAGGGCAACAAAGGCAGTGTTTATTGGATATGATTCAACTCAGATGGGTTACAGGTTCTTCAATCCTTCAACCAAGCAATTCACTACAAGTAGAGATGTTGTGTTTGAAGAACACAGGTCTTGGTATGATAAAGACAAACAAAAGGTAACACTACCATATGATCTTGATTATGACTCTCATCAATTAGGAAGCAAGCATGATACACAGGTCCAGGATCCAAGAAGTGATACAGACGATGAACAAGATGAAAGAGAAAGGGATTACAAGCTATGGAAGTCAAGAGGCAAAGCAAAGATGCAAGAGGTTGGAGAATGCTCCAAACAAGCACCTAGAAGATCAGCAAGAGAGAAGAAACAACCAGAAAGGTATGGATATGATTCCACATTTGTTACAAAGCATTCAATCTACTTGGCAAAAGACTCTATTTCAGAGGAACCCTCAACCTATGAAGAGGCAAAGGGAAACCCTAATTGGGAAAAGGCCAGTTTGGTTCCAATGTCACCGAATCAAAAGGTAATTGGTTGCAGATGGGTATATAAAGTTAAAAGAAATTCAGATGGATCAGTTTGCAGGTACAAGGCAAGATTAGTTGCCAAAGGATGCTCACAAACTCATGGTATAGACTATGAGGAAACATTCTCACCAGTTGCAAAGATGACTACAATCAGGACATTGATAAGTATAGCTGCTGCAAGGAATTGGAGACTCCTCCAACTTGATGTGAAAAATGCATTCTTAAATGGTTGGATAAGTGAAGAGGTATACATGTCACAACCACCAGGTTTTGAAAACCCTAATCATCCATCTTATGTTTGCAGACTTAAGAAAGCATTGTATGGATTGAAACAAGCTCCAAGAGCTTGGAATTACAGGTTGGTTACATATCTTCAAGACCAAGGGTTCAAAGCTAGCAGCTCCGATCCTTCTCTATTCATCAAAAGGGATCACAATGAGGTTATCTATCTATGTGTATATGTAGATGATATTATTGTGACAGGTGATGATCTAAATGGCATTCAAAGGATCAAGAGACACATGCAAGAGGAGTTCAAAATTAGTGACCTAGGTGAGCTCACATATTTCCTAGGTATGCAGGTGATATACACAGATGAAGGAATGTATTTGACTCAAAGAAGATACATTCAGGATCTTCTTCTCAAGTTCAAAATGGAGAACACTAAACCTGCAGGTACACCTTTGGAGATGAATCATAAACTTAGTGTTTATGAGGGTGAGAAAATTGAAGACATAAAAGAGTATCAAAGCTTGGTAGGTAGCTTGATATATGCTACTCACACAAGGGCAGACATCTCATATAGTGTGGGAGTGCTTAGTCAGTTCATGCACTCACCAAGAAGACCACACATGGATGCGGCTAAGAGAGTACTGAAGTATCTCAAAGGTACAATCAACGAAGGTATATTCTATCCTTACTCTTCCGATTTGGATATCAAAATCTACTCAGATGTAGATTGGGCAGGAGCTAAGGATGATAGAAAAAGTACATCTGGTTACTTAGCATTTGCAGGTTCGAAGCTAGTGTCATGGAGTTCCAAGAAGCAACCAACAGTTGCTTTATCCTCAACTAAAGCAGAGTACAGAGGCTTGACCATAGCAACTCAAGAGGCAATATGGTTAAAAGCATTGTATACAGATTTGGGACTTGTGAGTTCCAAACCTCACATATTTGGAGATAATGTAAGTTCCATGCATCTAGCGGCAAATCCTATTTTCCATGCGAGAACCAAGCATATAGAAGTCCATTATCACTTCATCAGGGAGAAGCTCATGGCAAAGGAGATCGACATTTCTTTTGTTCCGACTGAAAAGCAAGTAGCAGATATGATGACGAAGGCACTTGATGGAATAAAGCTTTGTAGATTCAAAGCTATGGCAAGTATTCAACCTATCAGAGAATGAAGACTCAAGCATACTTTAGCTTGAGGGGGAGCTGTTGGAACATCAAGCTTACACTATGCTTGAGGTGGATTTGATCTACATCAAAGGCTATCGCGTCGAAAGAATATCCGTTGGAGAGTTCTTTTTCATATGCTCATTTATTGTATTTTTTTAGAATATTTTGATGGCTCATTTACCGTTGTAAAAGCCTTGAGTTGTACACATGTAAAGGTACAAATATAGGGCCAAAATCCCACGAAATTTTGGTGGTTGAAGTTGCATTCAATCAAGCAATCAATCACCTAAAAGTAGATCAATCAAGATCTTCACTTTTCCTAGATTGTAGGGAAGTGAATTCATTCCCTCCAACAACCATTCCCACCTTCATTTGAATTCAAGTTCCAGTTGTAAAAGTCGTGGAACACTCCTAGAGGCTATATAAGGAGTTGAAATCACTTGTAAAATACATGGAAGCAATATACATACACTTGTGACCATCATTGTCTTGCTCCTTCAATTTTCTGCATCATCTTCTTTGCCAACAGTAATCTTGCAGAGGCTGCTGCTCTCTCCTCAGAGGTGCAAATTGAGTGCAAGAGGAATCATTGGAAAGTATCAGTGTCTAGTTTATGTCTGTAAATTTGCAAAGCATTTGGTTCAGCAGATTTGGAGAAATCGCAGTTTTTCTGTCTCGGGGTCAATCTCTGCATATTCCTGAAAAATAGGAAGTACCACCGGTGAATGTCGCATTCATTCCTATAGCATATTTTGCTTATTCCTTATACTTTTGTGCATTCCATACACTCAACCATATGTGTATCACTCCCATAAAAGGATTTTTTCTAATTGTAATCACGCTGGTCGCTATGGGCATTTGAAGTTCATTGTCTCTTCCATAGATAGTAAGTTTTTTGAGCTAGTCGACCCGTGAACCTATCTGTTTTGTATCGACTCATTCTCCTTGATGCTCCAAGGTACATAGTGTGTTTCTTTGCACTTATAGCATGCCTATAAGGTCTATTTGATTCTCCAAAAGCTCAAGGGCTGGTCTTGTGCCGGTTGGCTTGACCAAACTTCATCGCTTCGAAACGCACCTTTCTACCTTCGACAAGCTTCTCCAAGTTCTTTCAGAGGCCACATTGAGGATGAGCAGTAGAAGAAGAATCGAATTGCAAAGTCTTGCTTCTAGTATGTATAGAAAGTACAAAGGTTCCAGCGGAACCGTGAATCAAATTGTTCGAAAACTCAATGATAGCTGGAAGATGAATTGGAAATCTCATCAATGGTCCTATATATTTAAAGCTTTGTGGGCCCTTCCCGACAGTAGCAAGCATTCCTTTCTTCAATGGTTAATAATCCATAAATGAATGTGGGTGGGCAGTAGAGTCAGGAAGTTTACTATTAACGGGGGACTTTGTTCTTTCTATGGCACTGTGGAGGACGTTTCCCACGTTTTCTACGATTGTGCTCATGCTAAACTTTTTTGGAACCCTTGTGGAGAAATTTCTGTAGTCCAAGAAAGGGCTCAAACTTAGCAGAGAAGAGGTGTTACTGGGTTGCTGCAGAAGCTTGGATCTCCTTCTTTGGAACTCTTGGTGTGGTCATATTCTGTGGGCCATCTCACTTAGAAGAAATAACAAAGTTTTCAACAATAACAATAGAAACGTTTTGTACTCTCTTCCTATTATACTTAGGAGAGCAGCTCAAAGATGTACCAAGGATATTCAGTACCCTGAAATCCTTGTCTCTGTGTTGTTCAGGGAATTAGCTAACTGTAACTGGAGTAGGTGGAGAACCCTTCTGGCTAAGTACTACTCCCAACAGCGGTTTATGATGTTGTTAGTGTTGTAACTCTGTTGCATTGTGGCGTCTGCCTAGTGCACGATTGTAACAGTTCCTCGTTAATTTAAATTTCCTATTTTCTCAAAAAAGAAACATATATTTTTGTCTTTTCTACTGATATGAGAGTCAGTTTTGAAAAGTTTTGGATGAGAGCTTCCTATTACAATGGCGGCCCATCTCATGGTATATATGAATCAAAATGAGGGTGTAACCAAACAGACGCATAGTATATGTGAATCAGAATGAAGGGGTAACCAAACAGAGGCATGGTGTAGGTGAAATTGTGAATCAAATTGAAGGGGTAACCAAATAGACGCATCTTAGACCTTTTATGTGACCATGTCTTCTCAACTGCAAGCCTACTATTTCAGTGATTCCTTATCATACAACACTACTTGTAGTTCATAGGTTGCTCGTGACTGATTTTTACCTAAGCATGAGGACATTACCTATATTTTGCGGGGAGCTGGTGGGTTGTAGGTATTGCGGGTAGCTATACGACACTAACAAGTCCAAAGCTCCAGCATGTCAAAATAACAAACTCTTAGAAGAACGGTGGCTTTTATACAAGATGGAATGGCATCTTAATGAGTCAATGGACAAAAACATAGTATATTGATGGATCGAAAGAGAAGAACATAATTTCATGATCGTGTCTCCATCCCTTTATCGAGTATTTTCTAACAACTATGATCTCAAATAATCTATTTGCAAAAATTCACAATAGCCCCACAAAACAAGTAATATCGTCCACATCATCTAAAGATGCCATATCAAGTGTATGCATGTGAATGTGAGGTTGAATGCATGCATGTAAGTGATGTATGCACTAGTGCATGCATGTGCATAAGTGTGTGCATATAAGTGAATGCATGAGAGCATCTATTTGCAAAAATGACAATAGCCCCACAAAACGAGTAATATCGTCCACATCATCTAAAGATGCCATATCAAGTGTATGCATGTGAATGTGAGGTTGAATGCATGCATGTAAGTGATGTATGCACTAATGCATGCATTTGCATAAGTGTGTGCATATAAGTGAATGCATGAGAGCATCTAAGAGCAAATGCATATGCATGAGTATAGAGTGTATGTATGAGATATGTGCATGTATGAGGTAGGTGAGTGCTTGACCATAAATGAATACATGTGTGTATGAGAGCATGCATGCATATATAAAAGTGCATTTGTGCATGAGAACATCCATATGTGATTGTGAGAGCATGCATGTGCACGAGTGTATGTGCATGTGAGCATCTCCATGAGTGCATGTGTATGAGGAGTATATGCATGTGGATGAATGTTCATGAATGCATGTGCATATGTATGTGACATGAGTGGGTGCATATGTTTGTTAGTAAGTGTGCATATGCATAAGTGTGTCCATGTGCATGGATGTATGTAATTGAATATGCATATGTATGTATGCATACATATAGATGAATGCATGAATGTATGCATGTGTGAGTGTACATACATGTGTGTGAATATAGAGTGTATGCATATACATGTATAAGTGATAGGAATAAATGCATGTGCATGCATAAGGTAGATGTGTGCATGTGCATGCATAAGGTAGATGTGTGCATGTGCATAAATATGAAGACATAAATGCAAGAAAGCATGAGAGTGCATGCATAGACATATATGAGTATCAGTAAGTATGTATGTGCACGTGACAGTAAATTATGCATATTAATATGTATGTATGCATGTATGTGAATGAATGTGAGTACATGCATGTAGGAATGTGAGCATGAATATTAGCAAGTATAAGAGTATACAAGTGCATGTACATGGATGTATGTAAGTGTATGAATGTATGCATGTAGGTATAAAAAGTATGTGTACATAAGTATATATATATATATATATATATATATATATATATATATATATATATTGGTAATCTTTATGCATAGGATAAAAATTGAAAGTAATAAATGAAAAACATGAGTGTTTTAATTTTTCATAAAAATATTTATGTGGGTTTGTTTTTTAATACCTTTTTGTAGAACATTGAAGAGCACCTGATCTTGACTAATATTATGAATGCAAGATGAAAAATGACGTACTAGATGCTGAATGAAGGTGTAGTCTCTCGAGTCTTCCTATCTAGATTATTCTAGTGGATGAAACTTGAATCAACTTTTCTTAGAGGATTACCTTAGAACTTAAAGATTATCTTAGAAATTTTACTTGCTTAAATTTTATAGGGTTATTTTGTTGTATCAATTTTCATTTCATCTTACAAACGTGTATGTTACCACGTCATCTAAAAAGAAAAAAGTTATGCATGTATTCGAATGATGTTTACCATATGCATTCCATAGCATAGACAACTAGAATATAGTAAAAAACTCTTCACAACATTGTTTCCATGTCTCAAGTCCTAAAGCACATTGAAAAAGAACCCCCATATAGCCACACAATAGGACCCATTGAAAAACCAGAACTGATCCACCCAATGGTCTTTGTTCACACCTCGACAAGGTAGAAAAACTTTTGAAATAATATGTAGATGTATTTCTAGAAGACTTGGCTGATATACCTCTACCTAGGTAGATTCCAGAGCACCTTGTAGGTTTAACATAGATGAATTAAAGGATCTTACGATTCAATAAGATGATCATTTGAAAGGCTTGATAAGATCGAGTGTTTCACCTTGTGGTGCATTGTTCTATTTCAAAAGAAGAAGGATGGATCTTATAGATTATGTATTAACTATAGAGGGTTGAATAAAAGAACAATTAAGAATTAGTACACAATCTCTCATATAGATGACTTATTAGGTCAATTAAGTGGAGAAATTGTATTCTCTAAGATTGAATTAAGATTTGGATAGCACCAAATTAGGATTAAAATAGAGGATATACCCAAAACAACCTTTCAACCATGATACTATGAGTTTACGGTTTTACTTTTTGGATTAATAAATGCTCTCCCCACATTTATGTGCTTGATGGAAATTTTTTTTCATGATTACCTAGACGAATTCATCTTAGTATTTCTTGATTATATATTCGTATACTCTAAAGATGATCATGGGCATGCTCTATGTCTAAAGAAGACTTTTCAAACTCTTAGAGAACACAAGCATTATGGAGAGAATAAGTGTTTCATTACTACGGATAAACTTGTGTATCTAGGGAGAGTCATATCTGTTGATATATTTAGGTAGTGATGTGTGTGAACACACTAGGACCGCCGGGGCACTTTTTTCCCTCTTTAGGAGGTTTTTTCCCCCCAGCTTGTATATATGCCTATTGCCCTAATGGGTTACTTATCTTTGTACATTATCTAGTAATACATTCAGTATTGTGTGTTCTGCTCCAAGCTTCTTCTTCTTCCTTGTCTTGTTCGCGTGCTTCCACAGACGTCTAACTCCAACAATTCGTATTAGAGCAGGTCATCGCTTCATCTAGGGTGCCGTTGACACTCCTCCGTTTGCAGTCTCAGAATCGCACGAAATTTGGTGAGCTCGTTTCGGCCTCCGAATGCACTATCATAGAGTTTATGCAGGCTATTTCGTCTTTCTGTGCCAAAGGTATATACCAGTTTCTGTTCGCTAGTTTAAGCATCTCGAAGTCTGCTACAGGTCTAGCAGAATTTGTCTAGGCAGTTCCGTTCAACTTTTTGAGATACAGTCAATTTTTTGCATCAAGGTATTTTAGTCACCGGCCATGGCTGAAAGCAGTGATGTGTTCCGTATGTTGGATGGCTGCTATGCAATCTGAATATGATGCTATAATGAAGAATGGTACATGGTCTTTATGTGACTTGCCTCCTGGCAAGAAGGCCATTGGCACTAAGTGGGTATACAAGCTGAAGCATAAACCTAATGGTACAGTTGACAGGTATAAGGCTTGGCTTGTTGCAAAGGGTTATGCATAGGAAAGAGGCATTGATTTTGATGAGACCTTTACACCTACATGCCGTATGACTACTGTTCAGAGCATTTGTGCACTTGCAGCCCATCATGCTTGGAATGTACATCAGTTGGACATTAAAATAGCACTTCTGAATGGGACTTGCATGAAGAGGTGTATGTCTTTCAGCCCCGTGGCTTTGTGCAGAAAGGCATGAAAACCAGGTGTGCAAGTTAAAGAAGGCATTATATGGTTTAAAGCAAGCACCACGTGCTTGGTATGAGAAGATTCTCATTGCACATGGTTTTGAGAAGAGTCCAACTGAAAGCACCTTATATGTTAAGCGTGCTAATGATGTGCTTCTGATCATTGTTGTCTATGTTGATGACATGCTGCTCACTGGTCCTATTGAGAAGCACATTGCTGATTTCAAGGCTGATTTGCATGCCTCATTTGAGATGTCTGATTTGGGACATTTTCATCACTATTTGGGATTCATGGTATGCAAGTTGATGGTGGAATTGCTTTGTGTCAAATGAAATATATTGACACACTATTACAATGTTTTGGCCTTCAAGACTGTAAGCCTATTGCCACTCCTATGGAGACAAATTTACGATTGAGCCTTCATGATGCGAGAGATGCATTTGATGTTATTCTCTATCAGCAGGCTATTGGATGCTTGATCTACTTATGCATTACTCATCCAAATATTCAGTTTGATGTCTCATAGATGAGCAGGTTCATGCATTGCCTAGGAGTCACACATTGGAAGGCGGTTAAGCGCATCTTTCGCTACTTGAGTGGTACTAGGTTACTTGGGTTGTTTTATCCCAAGGGGGCATCACTACCACCAGATTTGCATGCTTTTTCTGACTCAGATTGGGATGGTTGCTATGCCACTCGTGTGTTCACCAGTGGTTTTTGCTTCATTGCTTGGTAGCTCATGTATCTCTTGGTTGAGCAAGAAGCAGCCTACTGTGGCCACTTCCAGTTGTGAGGCTGAGTATAGGGCAGCTTTCACAGCGACTGTTGAGTGTGTGTGGCTCAGACGCATTATGGATAATTTGGGTGTCGGCCAGTCTTCTACTACCACCATCTTCACTGACAGTTAGAGCGCATTGGTAGTTGCGAGGAACCCTGTGTTCCATGCTCGCACTAAGCACATTGAGGTGCATTATCACTATGTCAGGGAGAGGTTCTCTGCTGGGCAGATGAGCTTGGCATATGTGCCCATGCAAGAGAACATTGGAGACCTTTTCACGAAGGCTCTACCTAGGGAGAAGTTTGAAGCTTTCTGCAAAGCTTTGGGCTTACTTCATTTTGTGAAGTGATTTCCACATAGCTTGGCACTTCCTTATACATGAGTGCCAGCTCCTTGTTCACCGCATCACTCCCAGGGGGGATTTGTTGATATATTTAGGTAGTGATGTGTGTGAATACACTAGGATCATCGGGGCACTTTTTTCCCTCTTTAGGAGGTTTTTTTCCCCCGGCTTGTATATACGCCTATTGCCCTAATGGGCGACTTATCTTTGTACATTCTCTAGTAATACATTCAGTATTGTGTGTTGTGCTCCAAGCTTCTTCTTCTTCTTCCTTGTGCTGTTCGTGTGCTTCCACAGACATCTATCTCCAACAATATCTAAAGAGGGAATTCATATAGACTAGGATAAAGTGAGAAGAATATATGATTGACCAATTCCTAAAACTATAAGGGATGTTAAAAGTTTTCTAGGATTGGTGCAATATCAAAGGATTTCTCTAAGATAGCTACTCCCCTGATAGAATTGACTAAAAAGAATGCAAGATTTGTATGGAGTGATAGCTGTCAAAAAATCATTTCAATTATTGAAACAAGAATTCATTGAAATTTGTATTTTGAAAATACTAGAAATGGGAAAAAAATTTACTTTTGTGGTTTCATGTGATGCAATCATGGTCAAATAGGATGTGTTCCTTCGTAGGATGGTAGGGTGGTTACATATGAGTGTAGAAAATTAAGAAAACATGAACTTAATTATCCTACTCATGATCTAAAAATGCTTATTATTGTACATGCACTAAAGCATTGGAGACATCTATTGTTAGGGGTTAAGTTAGAATTGAAAATAGATCATGAGAGTCTAAAATACATTTTCACACACCATTGCTTAACAATAGGCAAATGCATTCTATTGAATTATTAAGCAAGTATGATTTTGAAATTAAGTATTTGGCTCATAAGGAAAATAAGATCATTGATGCATAAAGTGAGAGACCTTTATGTAATCTCCTTTCGATAATAAATTCTGCTTTTCTCAATCAAATTCAAGAAGAACTGAAACAAGGCTCTTTTTATGCCCCTATTTTTAATTTTTTTGGAAACAAACAGGGTTCGATGTATCAAGACAAATTTCATTTGCAGAATGGTTCTTTGTATTCTAACAATCGATTATGCATTTCTTCTAAGCCTCCATGAAAAGTTAAAATATTGCATGATTTTCATGATGCCCCTTTTTATGCACATCCAAGTTATTCAAGGATGTATGTTAAAAAGAAATATTCTTACTCCTAGCCATGTATGAAATAGGATATAACAAGATATGTTAGTAAATGTTTAAAGTGCCAACAAATGAAATCTGAGTTTAAGAGAATGCCCAGAATGGTTCAACCTTTGGATGTTGTGAATCAAAATTGGGAGTCTATCTCTATGGATTTTATCACTAAATTGCCTATGACCAAAAGTAAACATGATACCATATTTGTGGTAGTTGATCCACCTATCAAGATGAAACATTTCTTCCCTATCAAAAGGATTAATACTACCTTGAATGTTGCAAGAATATTATTAAAAGAAATCCTCTTTTGATTGCATGGAATTCCTAAAAGCATAATTTCTAATAGAGACTCTAGGTTCACATCAAACTTTTGGAGAGAAACATTTGAATCAATTGGAACTCAACTCTGTATGAGTACAACCTTCCATCCACCAACTGATGGGGAAATGGAGATGGTTAATTCGATACTACATGATATGCTACATATACATGTGAATGAAAAGTAGGATAATATGAGTGAATATTCGCCCTTAGTCAAATTCACATACAACAGTGCATGGCATGCATCTATAAAAATGACTCCATTTGAGGCTATGTATGTTTATAATTGTCTGATAACACCTTTGTCTTGGGATTTACAAATAAAGTAGAAATCTCTAAAGAAATGCTTGAGAAGGTGGATAAAGAGCTTGGAAAAATTAAGCAACCATAAAAGAAGCCTAGAAAAGACATAAGAAATTCTACAATTTGAAGAGAATACCACTTGAATTTCAAACAGGTGACATGGTATTTCTTAAAATCAATCCTCATCGATCTAACTTGTTGCTTGTCCTTTTAAAATTAAAAAAAAAAATTGGATCTCTTGCTTATTTGTTGGAACACTTGAATCTATGATTGCTTTGGTTGTGTAGCCCTGGTAGGTGATTGGAAGATAAGTATTACCTTCTTCACCTTCGCTCATGTCTCCTATTTTATCGAGAGGTATCTCTAGAACAATTTGCTTAGAGCCTACTTTTGACAATTTGGAATAAAGTTCTAGAACCTGATCCTTCACATGATTCCATATCTTAGGTTTTTCATTGAGCAGCTCTTCCACACTGAGATGACACTGAACCTTAGTGTTCTTCACGACGTCAGTGTTCTGTGCAACAACTGAGTCTTTGTTTCTTATGAGTATTGTGGGAGCTCTGATCTGGAGAGATTCAGATTCCCATGACCTGTGAATTGTGGAAACTCTTGTAAAGAATTAGATTCAAAATATAATCTCTCATCTTCTTGTTGCTCTGCTTGATCGTCATAAATAGATGGAATGTCTTGTGGAAATTGATCATGAAGATCATCAATCTCAGGAATAGGAGGGAGATTACCCTTCTCCTTGACCCATTTCTGCTCTTGTATCTCCCCAAAGAACTCTTGAGAGTACTGTTGAATTGAAAGAGGTGTTCAATAATCGACAGAATCAGGAACATAAGCTTTCAGTGGTGGTAAGCTTTCACTTTCAACAACTAGTTGAGCCTGCGGAGGTAAAGAAACATGTGGATTGTTTACCAATTGCTATAATCTTTCTAGTAAGCCTTGGAAATGCAAATCCGGTTTGACAGAGTTTGTCTGATTGAACTATTGACTGGTTTCAAGCATAAGTTGAGTCAAGTCTACCATTTTCATGCACATTTTTGTCCATTCAATTTCTAAATCTACTCTAGGGTAAGTCTTGTCTAGGTTTGTGGTTGTTGGGCCTTCTTGAAGTCAAGCTTGGTAGGCCTTGAACATCATATCTAAGCCTTCTGGGGTTGGATCTGCAAGAGCAGATGCTATTTGTGGTCTATTTACAATGGGAGGTGGGGTGGAATGAGGTGGAGTGGATGGAGCTTCAACTTGCGAGGGCCATTGAGATGCAATGTCTTCTATTTTTGTTTTTGCGTCTTTCTGGCTCTCTAGCTCACTGTTTATTCGACTTTCGAATAGCTTTCTCTTTGGTATCCTTCCAAGTTCTTATTTTCCTCTTAATCAGCTCTCGTGATTCATTTGACTTTGATTGCGCAAATGGCTTATCTTTTTTTAAGGCTTGTTCCCTAGTAACTACATGTACAGGAGCCACATTACTATTACTTGAACATGAATCCGCTAGTAAGCCTACCACATTGATGGGTGTAACCTTGGGTGCACTAGAGGGGTTTATAGGACAATCTCTCTGAAGATGTTCCTTACCGCACTCAGGACAAAAACCTTGTATTGTTATGTTTTTTCCTTGTCCTAGAGTTAATGAGTGGGGACATTCACAAATGAAATGGTCACCCTGACATCTAAAACATGGTCCTCTAGGGGCTTGTGGTCTTACTTGTCTCACTTGGGGCCTAGGTTTAGGATTCACACACATGATAATTGAGTATTCTAGCTCCCAATTTGGATCCATAGGTAGTGCCTCATATTGATATGGAGAAGTCTCACTTTGCTCAGGTGACTCTATGTAATAAGCTCGTGGGCTTCCCTCATGGGAGTACTCAAAATTATGAGCATGATGGCCATTTTCTAAGGCCAAAGGGGTCATTGGCACCAGTGCTCTATTAGGGTTCTCCTCTTCCATTGCATACTTAACTGGAATCACATGGGCAGGAGCTGGTGGTTGGTTTCCTAAGACTGGTGGTGGCCTATATGGTGCCTGATATTGCTGTTGTGGCCTATAATATGGCTATTGGTATTGATTGTGGTACCTACCTTGCTAGTAAGGTTGCTGATAATTTTGTCTAACAGCTTGCCTATTGTAGGGACAATCTTGAGCCATATGATTTGTGTATTTCCCCTCAATGATTTTTTATTTTCGTGCAAGTAATAAAACCAAATTTTAAGAAGATTTTAACTTTTATAAATGTAAGTGGGAGTGAAGAAATCCTTCTGACATCTACCCCCACTAAACCTGCATATCATCTAGATGGGCCAACATGTAGATTATTGAGGGCACTATCAAATCATTTTGAAGAAAATATTTCTAAATGTTTCTGAATGGTGTATCAAATAGGATTTTAAATGAAAATACACATTCTGAAAGTAAAGAAACTTTAAAATTACTCAAGCTTGAATAAAAAAAAATTCATTCAATGTATGAAATTGAAACAAGTGTATATAAAATAAGCTTTACCTCTACTAGGAGTCTCAAGTCAAGATTTGTCTATTCCATCCTTACAATATCCATAGGGTCTCTAATTCCTATCTCCAATTCATACTCATCCCTACTTAAGTTTCTAATTCATCTTTTCATAGTTTTAAACATTTACATTACATGTCAGAATAGTGTACTCATTTATTCCTGAAATGCATGAAAAAAAACTTTATAGAAAATTGAAAAATAATCAAAGTGAAGAATTCTTTCACTTGATTTATCTTTTTGCTTCGTGTGTATGTCAAACACTCATATATATCAGATCCACAATTTCAAGAGATTCCATGTATTGTTCATACACGGGAACTATGTTTTTCTAAACAAGTACCCAAACTCTGACTCTATCGATCATGGCATAAGTCGATGTTTCTTATCAAAATAGATATTTTTAAAAATGAATCTGTTAATTTCTTAATAGCTTCTTTCATATTTTTTTTCCTTGTTCAAGTTGTTTAATTCTCAAAGTTAGCACCTCTTCATGTGACAAGTTATCTTCCTAGTTTAAACTTATCCAATTTCTTATCTGAGTATGTATCAGAAAAATAGGCTTCTAACAATACAAGAGCTTAGCTAGCATAAATCCATTTGATGTCATATATGTCATCCTTTCTGCCCATAAAGCAAATGGAAGATATCTTGGCCATTGCCTCCTATCTCCATCACATGCCTTCTAGATTGCCTTCACTATAGAAGGATGACCTCTCTCAATCTTACCATTTGTGTCTAGGTTATAGGCTCCCATGGGAGATAAGAGAATTCCATGATGATCAAAGAATTCTCTCACCTCTCTAGCATCTAACTCTCATCGATCTGCAAGTAATTTTTCTACATATCCGAATCAGGATATAACTTCTTCTAAACGAAATAAACATACATTGTAAGTAGTATTAGATCAAAGTGCATGAACTTCCATAGGATTTGTCAAATCTTTCCCTAAAAGTACAATATATCTCATACCATCAATATTTTTAGGCATATTCACAAGATCAACTATCCACTTGTAATGAATAGAAGGTGGATAAGTTGGGCATAAGGGATATCTATGTTTGACTCAGGAATGAATATGATATGTGGCACATGTGCTCACAAAGTCCTTAACATTACGTACATACTTGGCCACCAATAGCTATCATGAATGGCTCACGACTTGCACTTGAAGATTTCTCAATCCTAAAAGCCTATGTGGATTTTTCACCTTTCCTCTATCATGTCACCAAAGAAATACATCTTTTACAAACAAGTTGAAAAACTTCTTCCTAGTGATTCGGAATCAATGTACCGACCAGTGAGCATGAATAAGATCCTATGTAATGTGTTGACAAAACCCATGAATAATAAACGCTCTGATTGGGACAAACAACTTCACCATGTTGTTTGGGTGTATCGAGTTGCCTACAAAACGGTACTCAATGCCAACCCATTTCAGATGGTCTTTGGAGAAAATGTAGTGCTACCATTGGACTTTCTAATACCAGCCTTAAAAGTAGCACAAGAGCACAAGTGGAATGGACATGAGTTGTCATCTAGGATCTTTGATCTAGAATGCTTAGGTGAGACGAGGCTAGGAGCAGCAAAATGCATTTATGCTACAAAGAAATGACAAAAGGCATACTTTGATGCCCATATAAAGGACAAAGGATTGAAACAAGGAGACCTAGTGCTGTTTATACGCTAAAGCAGTATGCCCCTAAATTGGAAAAAAGAGGATATGGACCAATGATCATTAATAGAATTTCCACTAGAGGTGCAGCTCAATTGGCCACTCATTGACATCTTGCCAAATTATATTAGTGGATGCCGAGTCAAGATATATCAAGAACCTCTTACAGAGGATATGCTAATGAGACTCAACACTGCTAAGAATAAAAAAGAAGAGTTAAGGGTTAGAGAAGAAGCATAGACAGAGGCTAGAGAGTGCATTAGGGGAAATAAGTTAAGGTGATTAGGCCTAGATGTCAACCCAAAAGCCCCAAAATATCATATAGACATGTGCCAAGAATTGGGCATAAGTACTTGTTGAATAATCGATCAATGCCCCTTTGTGACTATGGAGGTAGGACAAGGAAAGAGTGTAAGGACTGTGAGAGCCTTGGTTGACTCAAGTGCAGCAACTAGTGCAGTTAGACTTTCATGCTGCCAAGTTAGACTTTCATACTGCCAAGACCTACACTTGAACATCACGCCCATGAGAGCCTATCTCATAGGGTTGGGAGGTGTGGAAACCCCTTGTTTGGGCCAGGTGGAACTTCCCATCTACCTTCAGGATGTTCCAATGAAAGTCAAAATGCTAGTGTGTCACGATGAGGACCTTACAGAGCCACTTGTCTTGGGTCAATGATTGGATTTATGACCATGCCATCAACTTGAACCTCAGAAGTCAACTTCTTCAAGTTTGGGTACATGAACGATGGATTACATTAGAATGAGAGATGTTGTATGTGTCAAAAGCTCTATGATCCAGAGGAACTCAATCGTGGAAGGAAAGTTGCAAAGGCATGGAGACCCTCCTTTTTTGAAGAGTAAAGCATCCACAATAGTTCAACCTCAGAAGCAAGCAACACAATATAAGTCAATCAGTATATCAAATAGACAAAGAGCCTTCAAGCGTAAAGTAGTTCCGGGCATAAAGCAGATCTAGGTACAAAAAGGAGAGCAACCACTAGCCTTGCCAACATAATTCCCACTGAGGCAAGCCAACCATGCGAAGAAAAGAACCAAACAACCAGGACCAACTCAACGAGAAGGTCTCCAACAAATTTGGGTACCTACGAAACTAGTTGCATATCAACAAGGAAAATTCCACATGTGGGTTCCCAAAGGACTCTTACATGCACAAAGGTCTATGCTCTCCACCATCCAAAAGGTCTCAACAAAGAAACAAAGAAGAGAAAAGGGTAAGAATTGAGCACAAAGACCAAAAGAAGATCAACTAAACCTATCGGCAAAAAGTAAGAAGACAATAACCAAGAATATGGGGTTGGAAGTTGTTGGGGGATTCTTGGACAAGAAGAGATTTGAGTATTTGTAGGAGAAAAGGGAAAGATAAGAAGAAAGTTACACACTAGAAGCCTCTGTCGATTGATTATAAGAAGACCAATACAATGGTGATGATTAATACAATCCACTGATTCTGTGCAAAATCCCATAGAGTGCATAATCACAAAATACAAAATACCCAAGGGTCTTGTTGCTGTCGGCCTTCTCTGCACCAGACCTCCACCTTCTCCAAGCCCACACTTGTGCACACCTTGCACCAAGCTTCCAATAAGGGGGAGGAATGGACACCTTCTATCAGCATGCACATAGATTCAAGGGGACCTTGGGATCTTTGGTTATATGCTTAGCACTTCTCTACACACTTCTTAGTCACTCTTCATGCACACCTTGCACTTCACTTGTCTGCATCGCACACTATGTGTCTCTTGCACTTCTCTTTCTTGCCTAGCTTAGACTATGCTCACCTTGCTTAGTCCTCCAAGAATAGTCCTTGCCTTCATTTGAGTATCGATTCACGTATGCTCCTAACTGCAATTGTATCTTGGTGCTCACTTTGATGTCCCAAGGTTGTCTCCACAAGTGAACCCATCAAAATGAATGTAGTTCTATTTGGCTTCTAGAAAGTGAATTTCTACATCTTCTTAGAGGTATCGACCATCACAATAAGATCCAGAAATCTACACATCTAGATCCCTTGACTTGATAGCAAAGTTCCTCACGAATCCCTTCAATAAACTTGCTCTTCAGAGCCTCACCACTAACCTGGAATGCATATTTGTGAAGATGTAGGAACTTCTCTTTGTGCTCATCAACAGATAAGCTATGCTTATTACTCTCATGTTGTAAAAAATTGTAGAACTCCATCTTCTTGTCCATATGGTAGTGTGGAGAACAATAGCAATTTTCTGCTTGCTCTCAAAATTCCTTCCATAGAACTGGATCAGAATGCATCTGAGTCTGCATATAAGACTTCCACCATAGCTTTGCAATGCCACATAGGTGCAAGATCCCAACTTTTGCCTTAGAGTCCTCACTAGATTGTCAAAGATCAAAGAAATCCTCTAGCTCTTCAATCCATGCCTCTAGATCTTCCCCACTCTTCTTCTCACAATAAAATTCATTCAACTTTGCCTGCTTAAAGACTCGATTAAGGGAAAACTCACCCACCTCCATATCTTCCTAATTGTGTATTTGTCTTCCTCTAGGCATACTAGATGTTCCCGCATGTTCATCTACTTCATCCTTTAGTTCCAAGAACAAATTTCTTGCACCTTCTGGTTGCTTTCAACCTCATTTGCGTAATTCTAAAAGAAGTTTTTGAAGAAGCTCCTCTTGCTCATGGACCTTTTGCATCAAACCTTCCATCGTTCCCAAGGATCGATTTTGCTATGATACCACATGTAGATTTCTTCAGTCACACTCAATCACACCTTGTATTGTTTCCTCAATAAGAATCTATCCTCAATCACAAGCTTTAGATCACTCAAGGTTAGTGGAAGAGAGAAAAATAGAACTTGTATAATCTAAGTGAAAATTTGGCACAGAAGAGTAGACAAGATATGACTCAGAGAAAGAGAATTTTTGAGATTATAAATGTGAATCAATCGATAGAATAGCTTTGGAAAATAGCTTCTTCACGAACCCTCTACCTCATAACCACCCCTGAGCCATCACAATCTCATTTATACTCACACTCTCAATCACACTCTCACTCTCACTCTCTATCTCAATCACAAGATAATTCTCTGATCTCTAGATTCTTCCTTGTTGATCCATAGTTTTTCTTATAACAAAGTTCATTGCTGCCCAAAGAATTGTGCTAACCATCAAATTTAGAAAAAACCGATTCTCCACAAACCTCTTGCAAAAAGCATGCACTTGTAGTAGTGTCTTCTTTAGTGGTACGTGCCCAAAAATAGAAGAAAAGGACCACAAAGACATCCAAAGACATCCATAATTAGGCATGACAACACGTGTGCTTTAAAATCATGGATCCAAATAGAAATAAAGAAGCCCTTTCTTTTTTGAAGCACCTAAAAAAATGGCACTTTTTCAAGCCCTGTAACTCAAAACAAGTGAGGAATTAGGTTAAGTTTGTGTGAGATACTTTTATTAAATTGTCTAATTTTCACAATAGTATTAGAAATGACGTAGGTCCAAATCCGCCTCCAAGTATCACTTTTGAGCCCTGCAAGTTTAGAAAATCTAGAGAGAGAATAAAATTAAGGCATTTTCTTATAGTGAACTAAATGTAGAGCCCTGAATCAGAAAAAATTCATTGAGACCCTTTCATTCTCTTATGCATGCTCTACCTTTCTCTCATGCAAAATATTTCTTAATTATTTCATCTTCATCTTCAATTTTCAACCAGAAAACATGATGTGAATATAACTTTCATTAAATTTTTTAATTTCCACAATAGTGTTAGAGATGACATAGGTCCAAATCCGCCTCCAAGTATCACTTTTGAGCCCTCGAAGTTTAGAAAATCTAGAGAGAGAATAAAATCAAGGCATTTTCTTATAGTGAACTAAATGTAGAGCCCTAAATCACAAAAATTTCACAGATGCACTTTCATTCTCTTATGCATGCTCTACCTTTCTCTCATGCAAAATATTTCTTAATTATTTCATCTTCATCTTCAATTTTCAACCATAAGGTATAGAGAGAGAATGTAAAACTTATCATCCTAAAATATTGCCTACATGCATAAATTGACTTAATTGTTCATTCTAAAGATTATCCCCACAATGTAATTTGGAAAATTTAAAATCAATTATTTCACTATTGAAAGGCCTATTAGAATTCTTCCCCCCTTTTAGGAAGTATGTCCTCAGAGTTGGAAAGAAGCATACTTAGAAAAAACCTCATCTAAGCTCACCCAAGTTGAATCTTCTATAGAATGTGTGCCATTTCTGCAAAATCTCTACTATAGGTCTATTTCTAAGTAACCTTTCCCTCCTATCTAATAGTATTTCTCATCAAAGCTCAAAAGAGCCATCATCTTTGAGCTTATAGTTGTCCTACAAAACATGAGCAACATTAGGTACATATCGTTTAAGTAAGCTAACATGAAATACAGGATGCACATTTAAAACCTCCTTGTGGAAGTGATGGGGCAATTAAGACCAACTAGAATGAAGCTTCAAATGGTAGATGGTCATTTTGAAATACCTCTAGGATTGCTAGAAGGGATAACTCTAATCACTTGTGGTGTAGAGTTTGAACACACATTTGCTATATGTGACTTTGAAAAAAATAATGTTTATGAGATGATCCTAGGAAGACCCTTCCTATGACAATTGCAAATAGTACAGGATTGGGGAACCAACTCCTTGTACTTACAACACTTAAGGGTCACCACCAAGGTCAACTTGAAGGATTACACCTTCAAAGATGTACCACCCCTATTATGGAATCATATCCACAAAGCAAAAGAAGATTCTATCTCTGTGCATTCTGGAAGTTCACGTGATCCATCTTAGTTGCATGCAGATACTCACTTGTGGATGTGCAAGGCCACAGTGGAAGAGGAAAAACGCCTAAAAACAAGAGGAGAAGGAACTCCTCCAAGAGATAGACCAATTAAAGGCCCAAGCTATACATCGATGATATTTCCAGATGAGGAATTTGAGGCAGGGCAAAAATCTTATCCCTACTATTACCAAAAACTTGATTTCGGTAGGCCAAATGGTAGAAAAAGGCTATCAAGTTAGGTTCAATGAAAGAGGATGTTTTGTTGAGGATCCAAGGGCAGGTTTCAAGCTCATAGCAAAAGGAAAAAAGCAAGGGAGAATGTTCACAATGGACATAAATTAGCCACACCATTCAATGTATGTCACATATGGAGACAAGAGGATAGCAGATTTGGATCTATGGCATAAATGAATAGGTCACATCAACCTACAAAAGCTCAAGGACATGCAAAGGAGGAGCTTGGTAAGAGGCCTACCAAATTTTACATCTAAAATGTTGCATGAAATTTATGTAGCTTGCCAACAAGGAAAACAATCAAGGCTGCCCTTCAAGAAGAGTACCTATGTAAGTGCAAATATTTTAGACCTCATTCACACAGATGTTTGGGGTCCAACAAGAGAAGCATCCCCTGCTAGAAATAGGTATTTTGTAACCTTCATTGATGAATTTTCAAGAAAAGTATGGTTTTATTGCATTAGAAACAAATCAGATGTGTTCCACTACTTCAAGAAATTCAAAGCACAGGTGGAGAAGGAATCTGGCAAGTTTATCAAAACTTTGCGATCAGATGGAGGGGGAGAGTACTTCTCCCATGAATTTTCTGAATTTTTGCAGGTCAATGGCATCAAAAGACAATTTACATGCAGGTATACCCCTCAACAAAATGGGGTAGCAGAGAGAAAGAACAGACACATATCAGAGGTAGCAAGGTGTATGCTCAACGAAATGAGTATGCCGCATTGTTATTGGGGAGAGGCTACATATACAGCCACATACATCATGAATAGATGTCCTACATCAGGTATACATCATCTAACCCTTGAGGAAGCATGGAGTGGAAGAAAACCTTGCATTTCACATCTTAGAATCTTTGGTTGTATATGCTATGTACATGTACCTCAAGAGTTGAGGTCAAAGTTAGATGCCAAATATGAAAGATGTATTTTTTTGGGATATTCTATGGAACAAAAGGGGTATAAACGCTATGATCCCATCACGAAGTAGCTGAAGGTAAGTAGGGATGTTGTCTTTGATGAGTTGAAGCCTTGGTATGCATGCACGAGTCCATTGCAGGTTGAAGACATAGGTGAGACAGATTCGAAGAATGATGATAGAGTTCAAGAAAGCATGGATTTAAGTGGTCCAAGCAACTCATGCAACACAAGGGCACCCTCACCATGGAGTGGAAGGCTTAGGGAAAGAGAGACCAGCTCTGAAGAAAGAAAATTCAAAGGCAAAGAGAAGATTCCAATTGAAGAAGGAAGCTATGTGGACGAGAGCATGTTGGAAGATGAAGAGATAGAAGAAATTCAAACTCCAAGAGTGGCAAAACAAAGAAAGAAGATGGAAACCACACCTAAAGGAAGTGAAAGAAGGTCTTCAAGAGTAAGATATCCAGTACAAAGGTTAACATATGATAATTTCATTGCAAAGCATTATGAATACATGACTCAGGTAATCAAGGACAAAGAACCAACTAGTTATGAAGAAGCTAAGGATTGCAAGGAATGGCAAGAGGCAATGAAGGAAGAGCTCAAAGCACTTGATGAGAACCATACTTGGAGCTTGGTACCAGCTCAAGAAGGCATGAAGGTGATAGGTAATAAGTGGGTTTACAAAATTAAAAGAAATTTAGATGGTTCCATTGCTAGGTACAAAGCAAGGTTGGTGGCGAAAGGCTTCTCCCAAAGCTATAGGATAGATTATGATGAAACTTTTAGCCCCGTAGCCAAGATGCCAACAATTAGGACTTTGATTGCAATGGCCACATCAAGGAAATGGAGCTTATATCAGTTGGATGTGAAGAATGCCTTCCTCAATGGAGAGCTTGAAGAAGTAGTCTACATGAGCCAACCTCAAGGATTTGCTAGTATGAGGTACCCAAATCATGTTTGCAAGCTAAGGAAAGCACTATATGGAATAAAGCAAGCCCCAAGGGCCTGGAATCAGAGGTTAGTGGATTATTTATCAAGTTGTGGATACAAAGAAAGTGTTGCAGATCCATCACTTTACATGAGAAGCAAGGAGACAAGACGGTATACATATGCATCTATGTGGACCATTTGATCATCACAGGAAGTGATATTGCAGGTATTAAAGATATCAAATCAAAGCTAGGAAAGGAGTTCAATATATCTGATCTTGGAACACTAAAGTACTTCTTGGGAATAGAGGTAATGTATGCACACAATGGCATCTTCTTGATTCAAAGAAAATACTTGTTCGATGTGCTATACAAGTTTGGTATGAGTGGTTGTAAGCCACTTTCTCAGCCCATGGAGCCCAATACAAAGTTGGTTGCAGGTCAAGGAGAGGCTATACAAGATATTACACTATATAAAAGCATAATTGGTTCATTAAATTATGCTACATTCACTAGACCTGATCTTGCATATGTAGTAGGTGTTCTCTCTCAATTTTTGCATGCACCTACTCATGATCATCTTATGGAGGCAAGAAAGGTGCTTTGTTACATCAAGCACACCATCAACCAAGGTCTATTTTACTCATATGATGCTAAACTAAGTGTCAAAGGATATAGTGATGCTGATTGGGTAGGTAGCAAGGATGATCGAAGGAGTACATCGGGTTATGTTTTCATGATAGGTACAAAAGTGATCTCTTGGAGCTCTAAGAAGCAACCCACTGTTGCTCTTTCATCCACAGAGGCTGAGTACAGAGGTTTAGCATTGGCTACATGTGAGCTATTATGGCTTAAGAAGCTACTTAAGGACTTGGAAGTAGAAGTGGAGGAGTTTCCTCTTTATGGAGACAACATTTCAAGCATCTATCTAGCTAACAATCCCATGTTTTATGCAAGGAGCAAGCACATAGAGGTTCATTACCACTTCGTTAGAGAAAAGGTGATGGCAAAAGAGCTAGATATAAGGTATGTGAACACTAAAATGCAGGTTGCAGACATGATGACAAAGTTTCTTGAAGGTACAAAGCTTGGAGGATTCAAGGAAGCTATCAACATAAGAGACATAGGTTGAAGCAACAAAGTAAAAGACTTGAGCTTGAGGGGGAGTGTTGAAAGTTTTTCAAGCTCAAGAGTGTGGGAACATGCCCCAAATTGAACCTTCCACATCATCCACAATCAAAGGAGGCTCATTTCCACGAGTTGGAGGCATCCAATTATGCCCATAATGGAAAGAAGTTGATTAGAGAAGATTTAGCTCATCTCTTGATGTGATTGGACCTCACTTTTGACATGTATATGTTTTTTATTGGTTAAAGAGGTTAGTAGGTGGTCTTTAAAACCTATAATGAGTTGTATTATGACTTAGAGTTGTGGAAATACGTGCCCAAGCTGCCCCCTTGCTTAAGCACACCCCCTACTAGCTGTTCTCTGCATATTTTGCAGAAATTTCACTTTTACACACTCCATCTATCTAGATGTTTTTGGCAGACCCCCCGGTCTTGTAATTATTGTTTCTCCTCCATCCAGAATCCATTTGCAATGATTTTTGTCTTGTTGGAAAGCTTATAAGTTCTACTTTGTCTGGTAAAAGTCTTAGGTTCAGTGCCTGCACATGTACAGAGAAATGGTGAGAGTAGTGTCTGTCTAGTTAGCTCATACTCTGTGAAGAGATCAAGTTATCTGTTTTGTTGCAGATGGTTGAGGCATCATCTAGTGTCCAAATGGAGTGATTTTACTCTCATTTGAAAGATATTATAGTCTACTTTAAGCTTGCAAAATTGCATTTTGAGTCTCTGCATGTAATCAGAGAAATGCAGAAAATACACAGCCTATGGCTGAAAAATTTCAGGATCCTAGGAGGGTGAATTTGCTTTTGTTGTGCACATAGGAGTGTTTATCCTCCAACACTGCGTGGGCACATATTCCAAGATGATCTCCCCAGCAGAGAACCTCTCCCTGATAGAATGATAATGCACCTCAATGTGCTTAGTGCAAGCATGGAACACAGGGTTCCTCGCAACTACGAATGCGCTCTGATCATTGAAGATGGCGGTGGCAGAGGACTAACCAACACCCAAATCAGCCATAAGGCATCTGAGCCACATACACTCAATAGTAGCTGTGAACGCTACCCTATACTCAGCCTCACAACTGCAAGTGGCCACAATAGGCTGCTTCTTGCTCAACCAACCTATACATGAGCTAGCAAGCATGAAGCAAAAGCCACTAGTGGACACACGAGTGTCATAGCAACCAGCCCAATTAGAATCACAAAAAGCATGAAAATCTGGCGCTAGTGATCCCCCTTGGGATAAAACAACCCAAGTAGCTGAGTACCACTCAAGTAGCGAAAGATGCGCTTAACCGGCTGCCAATGCTTGACTCCTGGGCAATGCATAAACTTGCTCATCTGTGAGATAGCAAACTCAATATCTGGCCAAGTAATGCATAAGTAAATCAAGCATCCAACAGCCTACTGATAGAGAACAACATCAAATGCATCTCCAGCATCATGAAGACTCAATCGTAAACCTATCTCCATAGGAGTGGCAATAGGCTTACAGTCTTCAAGGCCAAAACACTACAATAATGTGTCAATATATTTCGTTTGACACAAAGCCATTCCACCATCAACTTGCATAAACTGAATGTCCAAATAGTGATGTAAATGCCCCAAATCAGCCATCTCAAATGAGGCATGCAAATCAGCCTTAAAATCAGCAATATGCTTCTCAATAGGACTAGTGAGCAGCATGTCGTCAACATAGACAACAATGATCAGAAGCACATCATTAGCACACTTAACATATAAGGTGCTCTCATTTGGACTGTTCTCAAAACCATGTGCAATCATATAGGCATGTATCTTCTCATACCAAGCACGTGGTGCTTGCTTTAAACCATATAATGCCTTCTTTAACCTGCACACCTGGTTTTCATGCCCTTTCTGCACAAAGCCACGGGGCTGAAAAACATACACTTCTTCATGCAAGTCTCCATTTAGAAATGCAGTTTTAATGTCCAACTGATGTACATTCCAACCATGATGGGCTGCAAGTGCACAAATGCTCCGAACAGTAGTCATACGACATGTGGGTGCAAAGGTCTCATCGAAATCAATGCCTCTTTCCTGTGCATAACCCTTTGCAACAAGCCTAGCCTTATACATGTCCACTGTACCATCAGGTTTATGCTTCAACTTGTATACCCACTTAGTGCCAATGGCCTTCTTGCCAGGAGGCAAGTCACATAAAGACCAAGTACCATTCTTCATTATTGCATCATATTCAGATTGCATAGCAACCATCTAATTTTTTGAATTTTGTGCTTCATCAAAAGAAACAGGCTCATTCTCATCACGGAGACTAGATGCAGCCATAGCATAGCAACTTGATGCAAAGGAGGCACTATGAGAGCCTCAACAAGTACGATATGACAAAGTGTCTACACCAACCATTTCGGCATAAATTTTGCCTCCTTAATATCAGCTCTCTCATCAATAAGTGAATCATGTACATCTGCATTAGAAATGGAATTATCTGCATCATCACATGAAACGTGCAAAGGCTGAGAAGTTACCTCATTAGAACCAGCACTGAACTGTCCACCTATAAAAAGAGGCATCAAAGTATCATACATGTCTTTGGAGCTAAAAAATGTCTCCTTAGTACATGAAAGCAATGGTTGAATAGCACCTTCCACAAAAACAACATCACGGCTAACCAAAATGCATTTACTTTGTGGATGATACAGACGATGGCCTTTACGTTTAGAATTGTACCCAACAAAAATACATTTTACTACCTTATCATCCAATTTTTTGCAATGTTGTTCAGACACTAATGCATATGCCGAACAACCAAAAACATGCAGATGAGCAACAGATGGCTCGTGGTCATGCCAAGCCTCATATGGAGTGATAGACTGTAGCGCTTTAGTGGGACACCTGTTGAGTACATATGCAGCACACATGACAGCCTCAAGCCAGAAACTATGTGGTAAAGCCTGACTCTTGACCATACACCTCGCCATCTCCATGAGTGACATGTTCTTCTGTTCAGAAACTCCATTATGTTGATGTGTATATGGCACTCTACACTGGTGTTTTATCCCACGTTTAGCCAAAAATGCATTAAAATCAAAAGACATATATTCCCCCCTCGATCAGAATGGAGGGTGCCCATTTTACATGCTGACAGATTTTTAGACAAAACCAAAAACTGTTTGAAGCACAAAAACACTTCGGACTTTGCTTTGAGTGGATATACCCATGCATGCCTAAAAAAATCATCAATGAAAGTCACAAAGTAAAGGTAATTTCCAAAAGAGGGTGTCTGCATAGGACCACAAACATCACTATGTACAAGCTGCAATTTCTACGTAGCCCGAACTGAACCATCCTTTGGAAAGGAGGAACGCTGCATTTAGCCCAAAATACAGCCATCATATACATGTTTTCTAGGTGCCTCAAGCTTGGGCAAAGAAGACACCATATCTGATTTCTGCAGGCCTAGCAAACTAGAAAAATTCAGATGACCAAAGCGTGCATGCCAAAGCTTTGCATCTAACATAGCCTGAGAATCATGAACTGCACATGCCGAATCATTCACAGATCTTTCATAGTCTATGAGCTTATACAACCCATGACATAAAATGCCAGAAGCAATAATAACATGGCCATTTGACAAATCATGAACTGTACATCTGTCATCAACAAATTTCACAACCAAGCCAATCTTGGCTAATGTAGAAACTGATAACAGATTCTTCTTGATCCCTAGCACAAATAAAGCATCTGACAAGGTGAAAGAACTACCATCAGCAGTAGTCAGAATGATCTTACCAACTCGCATAACAAGATAAGAGGAGTTGTTGGTGCATGTGACAGTATTCCATGTAGGGACAGGCTCGAGTGAAGAGAAGAAACTGCGCTGCGAGGTAATATGCTTGGTCGCCCCACTGTGTAAGTACCAAACATCTGAGCCTACTGCAGACATGCACTGCTCATGAGAAGATGGGTCAAAACTGCAAACAATAGTAAACGCCCATTCTTCTTCCTGCACAAGATTAGCAGAATCTGTTTTTGGTGTAGAGGCTTCTACAACAACCATTCCAACCTCTTTCTTCTTTGCCTCTTTTGCAGCTAGTTTTGGATAGTTCTTTATGATATGATCATTCCCTTTACAGTACTTACAAAACCATTTCTACTTTTCTGATTTTTTTCTCATGTTTGACTTGGTTCTTCAAATGTGCAGCATTTGCAAATTTCTGCTTACTAGTAGAAGAGCTCCATTTTCCTTTGCCCTTCTGACTAGCCAGGAAAGCTTGATCTGCAACATGTATAATGGACCTATTCTGCCTGGACTAATCTTCCTACAACAGAATAGAGACTAACTCCTCAAATGACAAGGCATTAAGATTGCCTTTCATCGTCAACGGAAGAGTGGAAGCAAAACTCTGATATGAATCAGGAAGACCATTCAGAATGGTCTGCACAAGTGAGCTATATGGTATAGCCTCATCAGCAAAAATCAACTGTTCCTTCAAGATTTTTGTTAGGAAACTGTCCATAGAGTCACCTTCATTCATGTGATCACTCTCCAACTGTATTCGGAGATAAGCAACACGAGCCTCATTCCTAGCTTGGTACAATGTGGTAAGTGTATCCCAAGCATTCCTAGTTCTTCTACAAGAGCGAATGTGAGGAATAATGGCACATTTGACAGACAAAGCTATCAATGCATGTGCTTGGGCATCTCTGCCATCCCAACAAATTTGCTCTGTAGTAGGTGCAGTAGAAACAACAGCACGAACAAGAATCTGCACAATATCATTTTCGACACCATCTCCATCAGCTCCAGCACCTGTATTTGCAGTACCTGTTGTTACACGTGTAACAGGACATCTTTCAACACCCTGCACAATGTTTCACAATCCTTTTGCAACCAAAACATGTCGCATCATATAAGACCATAATCGTTAGTTGGTACCATCCAACTTATCCTCAACAGCCAGCATACGGAATACATCACTGCTTTCGGCCATGGCCGGTGACTAAAATACCTTGATGTAGAATATTGATTGTATCTCAAAACGTTGAACAAAACTGCCCAGATGAAATCCGCTAGACCTATAACAGACTTCGAGATGCTTATTTTGGTGAATAGAAACTCGTATATACCTTTGGCACGAAAAGGCAAAATATCCTGCACAAGCACTGTAATAGTGCATTTGGAGGCCGAAACGAGCTCAGATCCTGATTTTGGCACTACTAAGAAAAGCAGTTTTGATCTCTGAAACACCCTGAGTATGCTCACCAAATTTCGTGCAAATCTGAGACTGCAAATGGAGGAGTGTCGATGGCACCCTAGATGAAGCAACAACCTGCTCTGATACCAATTGGTGGACTTAGACGTCTGCGGAAGCATGCAAACAACACAAGGAAGAAGAAGAGGCTTGGAGCACAACACACAAGATTGAATGTATTACTAGAGAATGTACAAAGATAAGTAGCCTGTTAGGGCAATAGGCATATATACAAGCCGAGGGAAAGAAACCTCCTAAAGAGGGAAAAAAGTGCCCCGGTGATCCTAGAGTGTTCACACACATCACTACCTAAATATATCAACAGTAACTTACCTAAGTTTAGGAGGAGTTTCATTTTTTTCAATGGAAGAAGCCTAGCTTTGTTCCATAAGAACAAAATATATGGAAATAAGGAAATTGATAGTTCCTGGTCTACAAAAATGTCACATGGTTGATGCATATTTTGTTCTATAGTAAGCAAATAAGTGGAAAGAAAAATGTAAAGTGTCATGATCTACAAGAGTATTTTGAGATTAATACATTCAATCATACGAAACTTCTATAGAAGATGAGTTCACTCTAGTTGAAGAATCCACATCCATTAATGAACTATCACTAAAATGAATCTAAAAGAGTACTAATGGTGCTAAAAGTAAATTCCTATACAAAATATGCTCAAAGAATAAGATATCAGATTAGTTTCTAGTTCAATGAACTAAAATCATCCAAATAGGAAAGATGGATGAATATGAACTCTAGCATCTGTAGCCCCTAGCATCAGCAAACACTTGATCTTGCTCCACCTAGCAAGCTTCATAATTCATTTTTAATTATGGTAAAGCCTCTTAATAATTTGTAAGATCTCATAAATGCTCATAGAATCATCTAAATGCTCATAAAGTTATGCAAAAGCACATTAAAAACAAAACACATAATAGACACTTATTTAACTAGATACAGACACACACAATCATGCACACATTCATCTAGTTAACTCATTCCTATCATGCAAACACAAGTGCACATGCACAAATCACACAAGTACATACACACTCCACATGAAAACACATGCAACCACACATAAATCACACACATACATAGATAAACGCATAGGGCACACACATGCACATATAGATAGACTCACATTGCAGACACACTCACCCACACACTCACATACAGATAGACTCACACTTAATTGATCACACAAATATATGAAGTTAGACACATACACATAACTTATGTGCACTTACATATTTACTTATATATAATCATTTTTATTATTTATAATTAATGATTTTGTTTTCTTATTCACTTAATTCGTACTTTTATATGCTTGTATATATAATTGCTCACTGATAAACTCATGCCTAGACATAAGCACACACGCATGTACATATATCATCACTATCACATACATATTAGATATACACTCCCTCAAATGTGCATTCATAATCACATAATCGCACACACCCAATTATAAAAACATCCACATTCATATGGTATAGACATGCACAACATATATATTTACACACATTTAGATGCACATACATATTGACCCACACAAATGCATAAACACATTCACAAAAAAATACGTGCATAGTCACATGCACAAACATATCCACATATACATACATAAACACACAAGTACCCTTAAAGTCATGTATATGAAAACCATGTAGCCACATAAATCTTCACCTATGCACACACATACATATGTACGCACATGCATAGGCACATAGGTTTAATTAAAACACATTAATTCATAAGTAAGCACTACGCATGTACATATTACACATTTTATTACACATAACTTGACATATTAGAGACACACATGATCACTTACATAAATTCATAAGCACACACATGCACGTCACTTACATACGGACATTTAAACATAGCATTTAGGGTTAATGCTTACACGTATAGGCACTTAGGGTAATCTCATACATATACTGAGGATTATGTATGGAGGGTTCAAATGGAGAAAAAAATGGAGGGTTCAAATGGATATAGGTAGTAGGGTATCCGCATAACCATAAAAGTCTTACATGAAGGTTTCGCATGGACAACATACATAATCATGGAGGGTTTATATGATCATGGACATGGATTTCTTCTTCATATACACATTTATAACATCTATGGCCTACTTCTCATCATAAACAAGTTAATAACGTAAACTCATATATCAAATTATACTAATTACTTATCATACCTTCATGTTTTGTTTATAGCACATCTTCCTCTTTTTCTTTGCCTATAATTACTAAAGAAGGAGATCATTCAAATCAAAAAGTCACATGGAACCCATTTTGAGAGATCTAGAGATCACCAAGTTTTAGGAAGATTTTAATTTTTCGAAATGTAAATCGGCGTGGAGAAATTCATCTCACAACATGCTCATAGATTCGGGAAAATGGTTGAAAGAGGGTGTGTTTTCAAGTTCAAGAAAAAAAGGATGCTTTGTGGAAGATCCAAGGCAAGGCTACAAGCTCATAGCTAAAGGAAAGAAGGACTGAATGTTATTGACCATGGAGGTAAGACCACCCCCATCAATCTATTTAACATTTAACAGTAAGTAAATAGGTCAAGTGGATTTGTGGCACAAGAGTATTAGCCACATAAACCTTCAAAAGTCGAAATGATATGAAAAGGATAGGTGTCGTAAGTGTTCTTCAAAATTTCCACTCTCAAAGTATGCAAAATTTGTGTGAAGCATGTCAATTCAAAAACAAGCAAGGCTTCCATTCAAGAAGAGTACACAAAGGAGAAAATTTTGAGTGGACATCATTCACACTAACATATGAGGACCAACCAAGGAGCCCTCATTGGGAGGGAATAAGTATTTTGGTATCTTCATTGATGATTACACAAGAATAAGATGGTTGTATTGTATGAATTGAAAGGCTAAGGTGTTTAGTCACTTTTAACTTTTTAAAGCACTTGTTGAAAAGGAGATGGCCATGTATAGAAAGACACTTAGATCTGATGGAGGAGGAGAATACTTCTCCAAGTACTTTTCTAAATTTCTAAGTCATAATGGCATCAAAAGGAAATATACATACAAGTATACACCCCCAACAAAATGGGGTTGCAGAGAGGAAAAATGGGCATATAGCTGAAGTGGAAAGATCAATGCCCAATTAGAAGAATGTTCCTGATTGCTATTGGGCATATGTAGCATGTAAAACCATCTACATCATGAATAGATTCCCCACTTCATGTGTACATGCTTCAACTCCATATGAAACATGGAATAAGAAACAAGATCTATTGCATCTCAAGATTTTTAGTTGTGTATGTTATGTGCATGTGCCTTATAAATTGAGGCATAAACTTCAAGAAAACATTGAAAGGTGTATATTTATTGGGTATTCAAGTGATCAAAATGGTTTTAGATCCTATTGTCCTAAAATGAAAGAGTTTAAGGAATCTAGAGATGTTATGTGTGATGAATTGCTGACATGGTATGGTGTGAAAATTCATTTCATATTGAAGACATACATGATGCCGAGAGAAGACATGTAGAAGACCAAGACCATATGGAGAATTCTAGTCCTTCAACTTCAAGGCCAACATTAGAGGCTAGTCACACATCTCCATAGAAAGGGAGATTGAGAAGAAAACCTACTTCAAGTGAAGAAAGTTCTACAAGAAGTAAGGTAGGGAGGAAGAGGATGATCAAAGCAATCTGATGGTAGAGATGAATAGCAAGAATGAAGGAGAGCTTGAAAAGATAGAAACTCTAGGTGTAAAGATAGCAAAAGAAAGAATAAAAAGTTTCATTCCAACTCCTCAAGAGAGAAGAGGCCAAGAAAGACAAAGGTATTGAGTTCAACAATTAACTCAATGACTCTTTTATTGCAAAACATTATGCATACATGATTCAAGTACTTGCATGTGAAGAGCCTAATTGTTTTGAGGATGTAGGCAAGCATGAAGAATGGAACCAAGCCATGCAAGAAGAAGTGAAAGAACTTAAGGATGATCACACTTGTTCATTGGTGCCTTAGGCCAAAACATGAAGATGATAAGCAACAAAGGGTATACAAGGTAAAGAGGAATTCAGATGGCAACATATCTAGGTTTAAAGTGAGGCTCGTTTCCAAGGGTTTTGATTGTAGCAAGGATGACTAAAATCAGAAATCTCACTACAAGTGAAACCTCAAACAAATGGAAAATCCATGAACTAGATTTGAAGAATGCTCTCTTGAATGATGATCTAGAGGATCTTGTTTTCATTAAGCAGCCAAAAGGATTTGAAGATCAAAGGTATCGTCATCATGTGTGTAGGTTAAAGAAGCCCCTCTCTATGGTCTCAAGCAAGCCCCAAGATCTTGGAACCAAAGGGTATTGGATTACTTAGCCAAATGTGGCTAGAAACAAAGTGATGCCGATTTGTCATTATACATATACATGAAGGAGGAAGATGGTCTTGTTTTCTACATTTGCACTTATGTTGATGATCTTATTCTTACCCTAAATGGTGAAGCAATCATTAGAGAGATCAAGAAGAAGCTTTGAGAAGAATTCAAGATCTCAAATTTTGGAGAATGTACTACCAAAGCATGGCATGTGTAATTTAAAAAAAAAAAGAAAATGTGCTGGAAGTGAATGCATATTGATGGGGCAAGAAGCAATCCTAATATCATGGCTTAAAACTCTTGGATTACTCTCATAATCTATCTCATATAGATGTGATCATGTGAACCTATGATTGTAAAGTTCCAATGTTGAAACCTATGTATTTACCTTGGACTTATCTTGATGAAACATAAATGCTAAAAGTAGAAGGAATCTCACGACTTACCTTTTGCTTCAAATTCAAGCCATTCATAAACTTTAGCTTTATGTTTATGTGAATGACTCATCGAGATTCAAATTCAAAATGATATATAAATAGACTATCTCCTAGTTGTAGGGTAGAGATAGACGTTATGAGAGATTGAACTGAGCTTTTGGAGCATACTTTGAACTCACCTCAAGTGAGATTAGTCCTACATATATCCCTTATATCATATGTGCAATTCAAATACACATTGTGATTCTCATATCTGGAGTATTCATAGTCCAGATATGAAAAATAGTGGAGTACCTTGAGAAACATAGTCAAGTTGTGTGGCTCATTTTTCTTCGTGTGAATATCAAATTTCCAAACTCTCCCTTGGATCATTTAGACATGATTGCTTTTCATCTATCTAAAAAGCTTCATCAACTTTGGATGTGTAGAACTCAAGCTATGGTGGTCTGTGTGGGAGTGTGTTTGAACTTCATCTTCTTCCTAAAAAGTCGAGGTGACCCCCATACTTTTTATATTTATTGATCCTTTTATAATGAGGTTAAATTCATGAAACAACTTGCTTTCATTAGCTTTAAACTCTAATTGAATGCGTGAAAAATATCTCTAGTCAATTTGAACAAGTTGTGAGCTCTAAGTTTTAAGTTAGAGATTCTCTTCCCAAATTAGAGCGTTTTTCCAAGTCTACTGAAGTGCAAACTTATCTATCTTGATGCAATCATTTGAGAATGATGTTCCAAAGAACTTAGTGATTCTTTATGAATACTTTGGAAGCTAAGTAGGTATACTAGACATTCCAAAAACTATTTTGGATAGTGTTGAGAAGGCTTTTGCCAACACTCACTCATCTCGATATATACTCCATCACCTCTTCAAAGTGGTATGAGAGCCAAACTAAAGTCAAAGCATCATTGGTGATGGATTCCTCTCATCTATTGATAGAGATCCAAGAAGTAGCCAACACTAGCCCTATCTTTGAGCAAAAGTGAATATAGAGCCTTAGCCTTTGTCACTTGTGAGCTTTTGTGGTTGAGGAAGCTCTTTAAAGACTTGAAATTTTAGGTGAAACAGATTCCCATTATGTGTGACATGTATATTATACACCTAGCTTTGGATCTAGTTTTCCATGCTAGGTCTAAAAACATTGAGCTACACTACCACTTCATCAGAGAGAAGGTGATTGCGAAGGAGGTTGATGGAGCATGCAAGTACCAAAGATCAATTTCTAGATATTTTACAAAGGATTGGAAGCAACGATGCTACTAAAATTAAAAAGAAGCATTTGTATGGTAGATCTAAGTTCAAGTATTGAGGGGTAGTGCTAAAAAACAAGACTTAAACCTGATGGAATATATTTTTGGATTGTTTTGATATGTTCCGGTGTTCAAATGTTCATATTGTGTTTTGGTGTGATTTGTTGTTCCATTCCAGTGTATAGGTGTTCAAATATTTGCCTTAAATCTTAGCTAAAGTTTCAAATTTGTTGATGAAAATCAATCACAAATTGATGCTTATGAAGAACAAGTGATGTCAACCAATTCTTTGGATAAATTCAAAGAGACATTTCGACCAATATCAAGAAGAATGAAGAGAGTCATGAATAAAAACCTTGAGATATTATTGTGCATATATTCACTTAAAAGGATCCTATCAATGTACCATAGTTAGAAGTGAGTTAGAAAATCAATACGATAAGCGAATACCATGTGTTAATCATGATCTAGTTACAAATTTGTATCTATAGAAGTGAATCAAAATTTAAGAGAGCTTATTAGCAATGTGAAGGTAGATGTGTGGGAGGAAATCAAAAGCTTTAGAGCTCAATCTATTTCTCATTTCTCTTAGGATGATCATGTGGATCAATAAATCCTTGTACACAGATCTAATTCAATATCAAAGAAAACCATGGTAAATGTTTTGTGTCCTAATTCTTCACATAGAGTATGCATGATTCATAGGACATTCATATGTCAACTCTCTCAAGTGGTGCAGAAATTGTGCATCTCATCAATGAATGATTTTCTTATATCTTAGTGATGCATGTATAGTTTCCAATGTTTAGGCATTATAAATCTAATTTGAGAGATAAGGAATCTATGGATAAAATCTTTTTGTAAAAGAAGTTGTATTCTAGGAGAAATATATGTTAGAAGTCACCTACATCAAAGTCGCCATTTCTAGTCATCAATTTTAGGTAGAAATTTGATATTAGTGATCATAAAGAAATTTGAGAAGTGTAATTAAGTGGTTACTAAACCTTAGAGTTGTGAATGGATCATATTAAGGTCCTTACACAATTTGAAGTATTGAAACACATGAAATTTGTAAGTAATGAAGTCAAATATTGAAGTAGACTTCTTGAAGAAAGACATCAGTTCAAAATTGTATAAGGAGATAGATGTCAATCTCAAAATTAGAAGCATGTGCTTGTGTAAATTTTTGTTTATTCTTGATATATAAGTGTTCTTAAATCAAGGTAGACTTGAGATCAAAGATTAGAAAGGTCTCCATCAATGGTACTAGAGCTAGAGGACTATATCAAGTCAAGGGATTGAAGAAAGAAAAATCCTGACTATTGTAGATTTTCAAATTGAAGGACGTACTGAAAGGCTAAATTTTTGCAAAAACATAGAGGAAATTAAAAAAGAATTAGAAGAAGTAAAGAACTACTTTGAAAGGTACATTCCATAACTATAGTATAAGTATTTCTCAAGGCTTGTAACAAAAGGATGGGAGAGAGCATTCAATAGACACACTTGATAGAGAGAACTATCCAGCGTGGTCTATGAGGATGGAAACTCACATTATGGACTGCACTTTGATGGATTACATCACAAGACAAGAAGAGAAGCTAGAATTTAAAGATCCTAGTCTTCCAACTAGCAAAGAGCTTGCATAATTGAAGAATTGGATGAAGAAAATATTTAAACAAGGAACATTATCTACATGGGTACCAATGATTATCTCTTTCCACACATCAAGGGGCTAGCAAATGAAGTTGATATATGGAATGATTTGGAAGAGATTTTCCAAAATACAAGCAAGGAAATGAAGGCTTCACTATGGGCTGAATTTACAACCTTCAAAAAAAAGCTTCACAATCAGTTTTTTACTATGTAACAAAGATGAAAGACATTGCAGATTTCTTGCAAGCGCTTGATGAAGACATTCAAGAATACAAATTGATAAGGAAAAACCTTACAAGATTAAGAGGTGATGAAAGGTGTAAATTTTTCATATTCATTTGAATTATCATTAAATTATTTAACTCCAGATTTAAGTCAATTTCTAGGGCACATGCTATTGTTTGAGTATGATATTAAAGGTAAGAATGAGAATAGTCCAGGTCAACCTATGTATTCAAAGGACAAGAAGAAGAATGCTAAAGGGAAACAACAATCAAATGAAGGAGAAGGAACCTCGAATCAAGCTAACTTTACTAAAGGTAAAGGAAATAGCAAAGGTGAAGGAATATTTGGAAAAAACTACAATGGTAGAGCTTGTTGGATTTTTAGCAAAACAAATCACTTGGCCAATGAATTTTGACACAACACTCAGAACAATGGCAATTACAATAAAAAATTCAATCAAAGAGGTAGAGAAGGTAGAAGCCAAAGAGATAACTTCAGAGGAAGAGGTGGTAGGACTACGTATGGTAGAGGAGGAGGAAAAAATGTCCAAAATTAACCCTACAACAACACCTATTGCAATTATACATCATATCAAAAGGAGGATACAAATCTGATCATGAATGCTATACATGAAGTAATAGGTGAAGACCAAAGAGTATTATAGACTGGTTCAGGGTGTAGCAATCACCTTAGTGGAAAAATTTCCTTGATGATTGACATGGAAGAAAAGGTGCATGGACATAGTTCAAACTCAAGATAACACCAAACACAAAGTGGAAAGCATGGATCAATAAAGAAAAAGAATGGAAGCATACTCCTGATTAATATACTCTATGTTCCTATAGTTCCAAATAATTTAATCAGTGTAGGACAAATTATTGAGATAGGATATGAAGTCAAATTCACTAATGATAGAGTTTATGTGGAAGATCCAATTCAAGAATATAAGAGTATTTGTGTAGTTCGAAAAGAATGAAGACTCTTTATTCTCAAGGTACAAGGTAATGTAGGACATGCCTTGTTTTCTTCTGGAAGCCAAAACATGACTAAATTGGACCTATCGCATAAAAATCTAGGTCATTTTAATGAAGGGAGATTTAATTATATGCCAAAGAATAGATTAGTGCTAGGATTACTCAACATTCAAAGTCAACACATGGCATAAAAGTATGAGTCTTGTCAATTAGGTAAAGCTCACAAACAATCATATAAAAATGAGGGATTCATGCACACTAATATGCTTGAATTAATACACACAAATGCCTGGGGTCCTTCAAAGGACTATAACATCAATGGATCCAGATACTATGTTTTTTTTGTAGATGATGCAACAATACGGATCACACTTTATGTGATCAAGGAAAAATCTGAAGTGTTTAATATATTTAAACACTATCATGCTTATGTGAAAGGATTACAGGTCAAAAGATCAAAATATTAAGATCAGATGGAGGAGAAGAGTATTTCTCCAAAGAATTTGAAGATTACTTGTGGAATGGATGTATAAAAAGAGAAGTAACATGTAGGTACTCTCCAAAACACAATGGAGTTGCAAAGAGAAGGAATAGAACGCTCATGGAGATTTGTATATCCATGATCAAAGAAAAGAATTGTCCTTATTACTTGTTGGTACAAGTTGCTAACATTGTAACCTATCTTGTGAATAGCTTACCTTGCAAAGCTTTGGATGATATGACCCCTTATGAAGCACAGTGGGGTAAGAAACCTACCTTTGATCATTACAAAATATTCAGATGTTTGGCATCTGCTTATGTTCCCTCTCAATTGAGACACAAGCTAGAACCCAAGGCAAAAACGTATACCTTCATAGGATATGATGATAAACAAATGGGCTACAAGTTGTGGATTCCATCCATAAAGCAATTTCTTGTTTCCAAAGATGTGACATTTGATGAACAAATTACATGATATACAGGATAGAAATGAAATGTGAATTGGAGATGAAGATAGACCAAGATTGGATCTAGAGCATAATGAGGCAAATAATTCAAGAAGTATAGAGATAAGAAGGGCTATCAATAGAAAAAAAGAAACCTATAAGGTATAGCTATGATACTTCTTATATTACAAGCAGAGATTATGCTTACATATTGCAAATAGATTAAGACCCTTTAACATATGCAGAAGCTAAAGGTAAGGAGAATTGGCAAAAAGAAAATAGAGACTTGTGAAGTTCTTGAATGAACTTGGATATCAAGCTTTAAGGGCATATAGTATCTTGCTAGTGAAAGCAAGTGAACATGGGTACATACATCTGTATCTATGTCGATGACATTATACTTGTAGGAATAGATACTCAAGGAATCAAAAATCTCTAGAGGAAAATGTAAAAGGAATTCAAGATACATGATTTGGGAAACTTATCTTAATTTCTAGGCATGGAAATCATTTACACTCTACATGGGGTGTATGTTACACAAGAAAAGTATTTGAAGAACCTTCTGTTGAAGTTCAACATGGAAAATCGCAAACCTTCAACAACCCCATTGGGTGTAAATCATAAGTTAAGTAGGTATGGAGGTGAAGAATTCAAAGACATGAAGATGTATCAAAGTTTGGTAGGTAATTTGATATATTCTACCTTGACAAGACTATATCGTTCATATGTAGATGGTGTTCTATTGCAATTTATGCATTTTCCTAAGAAAGCTCATTGGATCATAGCTCAAAGAGTGCTAATATACATTAACGCAACTTCTAATGAAGGATTGTATTATGGTCTCAATCTGACACTAGAGTTAATGTGTTTCATGATGCAAATTTGGCACATAGTATAGATGATATAAGATCTACTCAAGGCTACTTATACTACATTGCAGATAAGCCAATACCATGCTTTTCAAAGAAGGAAAACATAGTTCATTTATCATCCATAGAAGTTGAGTATAAGGGCATGGTAGAGGGAGCAAAATAAGTCATATGGATGAAGAATTTGATGAAAGTCTTGGATTTGAGTAGGGTGTTCCAATCATACATAGTGATAACATGAGTTCATTTTATTTGGTAGCTAACCCTATTTTTCATGATAGGACTAAACACATTGAGATTCAATATCACTTCTAACCCTATTGCTGGCATCATACGCAAAGAAGCAAGTATGGGCATACATGCAGATCTAGCACTGAGGCAACCCATCAATTTTTTCCAATCCGTACATCATTTTAAAAGTGATTCTCATCACTAAAAACCATTGTAAATATCATTTCACCTTTTTGTAGCTCCATTTTGTATAAGCCGAGGAGTCCTCAAGATTGAGGAGCTTTAGAAGTAATTGCCTACCAATTTTCATATTTTCTAGACCTCGTTTGAGCCGTCAAATAGGCCCTGGAACCTAATTTTTAAGTAGGCCGAACACTAGGTCTGGGTAGGGCCAAAGCTAGTCAAAAACTATAAATAGAGCTAGAGAGCTCATTTTTGGGGCGAGCTTCTTGTAGTTTTGATCTTGTATGAGAACTTTGTTGTAATAGAAGTGATCCCATTGTATCTCTCTTTGTTCTTGCCGTGTGTGCACGTGTGTGTGTATGTGTGTGCATGTTGGTGTGCTTCTCACTCACACATTTGTGCCTTCACTTGCTCGAGGTCTTCATACCATCCTCATGTCTTCCTGGATTGACATTAAAGGAGGTGCTACTCATCACTGAGCTACACCAAATTTTGGTGCCATTGCCGAGGATTCGAGCTTTGAGGACGAGCGTGTGATGGTAAGGCGTAGAGAGGATGCATTGGAATGGTAAGTAGTAGGTAATTTTCTTGTTTTTTCTTCTCCAACTTCATCTCCATCTCCACCTCCATCTCCACTTTATATTCCCTCTTCCTTGTCATTCTCCTCATTTGCTTTGTGCGATTTCTAGGCACACAAGGACAACCAAGGAAGGAGCCTTAAGGTTGGAAATTCTCAACATCCTTTGTCAATTCCTAGCTTAAGCTAAGTACGGATAGAGGTTTAGATCAATTAGGGTTACGTCAGGCAGGAATCAAGTCCAAGAGAACTAATCAACTAAGTACAAGCATTAGGTAGATCTTAAGTGGGAAAACCCTAAGGGATAAAAGAAAACTTCATTCGACCAATTATCAAGTGTGAAATTCACTTAAGTACTCCTGACGACGTGATTTCAAACAAGGGCTTAACACAATATTCAACTAAAAAGAACAAAGTGATTGGTACAAATTAACCTGCGTGACTAGAGGGTACTTGGGACCAAGGGGGTAGATAAACCAGGCATATGAACCTTAGGTCAGGAAGACACTTAGGCCAAGAGAGACAAAGCCTCAGGTCTTTTGAAGTTAGTGTCAATCACACTGCTAGGTCTTGGGCCTAGTAGTTGAGTGATTACCCATACACTCCCAGATCTGAAACAAGTGACTCTGAGATGTCCTATAACATGGAGAGACCACTAGGTAGTTTAGGGGTGGTGTACCTAGAAAAGCCAGAAGGACCTTACAAGACTCAATTGGAATATATCAAGACTAATCGTCTAAGTGCTCGCATCTACGAAGACAACCTCAGAAGATCTTTGGTCCAGATTAAGAACCCCAATCAACCCCATGGACTAGAACACCTGGTAGTCAAGTTCGAGGATGGAGCATACCTAGATAAAGAAGGGATTATTTATGTAGTCACCACCCTTCCAGATAGGATAGATGAGTTCGGCAACGTGATCGCCGAGACTGATATGGGTGACATAGAGCAAGGAAACTTAGGGAGAGAGCCGAGGACCCCTCGAGGTAAATCAGTCCTGACCAGAATCATGCTACGAGAGTGGGTTCCCCAGGACAATAAGAGTATAGATTTGCTTTTAAACCAAGAAACCGATGAAGCTTTTTGGAGGTATAAGCCTGACCAGCCTCATGAAGTAGGAGTTCTAATAATTTATGAGTTTAATGACCCTGAGAGCCCAGGCAAGGTGACCTACTTAGACAATATGTCAGAGAGGATCTTCTTGGTCTCAGAGCATGGGAGACATGCCTACACTTGGGAGGGTGAATTTGTTTTTCCCCAACCTCGGTCCAATGTGTCTTATAGCCAACAAGGAGCTAAGACCTCCCAAGCTCATGGAACTCAAAGAGATAGAAGTAGAGATAGACTTGAGGTAAGCTTTGCCAACCTCTTGGGAAGAGAAAGGATGAGAATAGAGATAGATAGAGAAGAAACGGAGAGACCTAGAGCTCCATGGAACCAAAGAAATGCTGACGATTTCCCTTTGCCAAGGCCGAGAGAACACACTAGGACCCTAAGGCCAACTCAGTTGGTGAAGTCCATGAAGAACTATTTTGATGGCACAGGAGACCCATACGATCATGTAGCTGAATTTAGACAAGTCTTGAGAGCTGAACAAGTGGAAGACCTATTCACGCAATACAATGCTTTTGGTCTAACCCTTAGGAACTGTAGAGGGACAATCAAGCAAAAAGAAAAGAAGAAGGAAATCAAAGTCTAAAACGGCTCAATAGAAATAAAGATGACAAGAAAAAGTCCCTGCAAGAAGCCCCGCAGGGGCGCATCACCCATCTCTGCAAAGAGCCCCGCAGGGGCACACACACCAAGGAAAAGCACGCAGCCGAAGGGAGGAATCAGGGCCAACAAGTATTCCATATGAGGGTGCTTCAACCTCTTGAGTTACGGAGGATTCAGATCAAGGCTTACGAGCTCCATCCTCATATGTGCACTGGTGGCGTGCGTGGCAAACCAAATTAACAGGTTCTAAGTAATCAGAGCGCCTCTAAAACGTAATGCAAGATCAAGAATCAGGCAAAACTGACCAAAGGATGCGAGAGCGGACCGAGACAAACAAGAAGTAAAGCCTGTCAAAGGACGACAGAGACAAAGGGGGGAAGGGTGTTGCAGAGCAAAGAAGCATAGAGAGTAGAGCCCCAAAATTTTCAAAATGATGGGCATATTTTTTCTTCTTCGAGGTCTTCAAGAATTCCCTCAAGCCATGTAAATGCACTAGAGGAGTCCTCTAGTTGCATAATCCCAAGTTGTTGTAAAATATCCCTTGTAAAATAGTAGGAGATTAGTTTTTTAGTGAATAAAGTGCAAGTCTCTTGTGTGAAAGAACCAAACTTAGGGCACATGTATATAAGTCACTTTGTGACTCTTTGTAGACACTTTTTGCCATTGTGAAGAAGGAGCTCTTCATATTTTCGAATTTGCCTCTTTTCTGCAGATTTCTATCTTCTCTTTGATCTTGTATGTGTGTGTAATGCTTGCAATGTGTGTGTAGGACTGTTGCCTACCCCTCCCCATTGATTTTGAGCTGCTGTAGTGTGTGTGTGAGCTTGTAGGAGTTGTGGCGTGAGTGTGCGTGTTTCCCACCATTCACTATTTTGGCCATAACTTGAAGCAGAGTTGTCAGAATCAAACGAAACCATTGCAATAGATGCGTCTCGTCGAGAGCTTCGAAATAAGTACCTTGTTGACTACGTTCGGAGTTCTGATCTAGGAGAAATCCTCGAATTACTGAAAACTATTGTAAGAGGTATCGCGGCAAACACTTTCAGGGTTTCAGTGAGTTTGAGAGGTGGATAAGTCTTTTCTCATGCATGCTAGCTTAACCACTTAATTTTCCATCATGTGTGCATGTGTCCTCATACACTTGGTTAGGTCGTTTGATCGGATTGACATTTTGAATGTGTGTTGATTTCCCACTATATGCACTTGTGTGGCAATCGAGGTACAGTCTCATTGGCACAAGTCCCTGAGTCTTCTTGGCTTAGGTACACACGTTTTTTGGCGCCGTTGCCGGGGAACACTCAACCAAGGTGCCTTCGTGATGGTTATAGATCGAGTGTGATAAAATCGTACGTGTAGAAGCTAATTTGTCCAGTGGCTGTTAGTCAATCACTTCAGCACTTGTCACTTCTCATCTTAGAGGTGTGTGTGATAAGTTTTAGGTTTAGGGTTAGGAGGAAGGGAGAGAAGGAGGAGTTAGGGTTAGGTTGGAAGAAGAGGAATAGTGAGGAGAGGAGAAGTAGGAGTAGACAAAAATCACCAAAAATCCCCAAAATCACCAAGAAAATTAGGAAAATTTAAATTTTGTCAAAAAGTATAAAAACCAAAAAATAGTCTCAGTTGACACTTCACAGTGTACTGGTATCGTGGGCGAGTAGCGACCAATATCGTGGAGTTGGTATCGTGGCGTACAAGCTGTCAAGGCTAGGTTTTGAGCTCAAGGTGCAAGCAAGGCAATACCCTGGTAAGATTTCACAAAGAATATTTGCCAAAAACTCTTTAAACATGCATAAACACGTGATTAAACAGGTGTGCAGTATCGCGGGGGGGAAAAACTGATATCGTTACCATCTTTTTGTGTGATACAGAGGTCTAAGAGAGAGGAGGAGAGTGAGGAGAGTAAGGGGGTGTAAAAATTTTCAGATTTTCTTGTACTTTGGCTTGAGTATCGCGATCGGTTGAGGTTTGGTATCGCAATACCAAAACTCCCTAGTATCGCGACACTGACCGAAGTATCGTATTGCTTGATACCTGTCTTGGTATCGTGATGCCATTTTGGTATCATGACCCCTAGTTGGTATCGCGATCGTTCATTGCTCAGGTATCGTATCGCCTGGTATCAGTCTTGGTATCGCGATACCATATTGATATCGTGTCGCCGAGTTGGTATCGCGATCTCACCTGATCGGGGGTATCGTATCGTTACCTCCATTGGTATCATATCGTGTCGCTTCACATCAAGTATCGCGACACCACTTTGAGATCGTATCGCCCTCACACCTGGATAGTATCGCGATACTGTCATAGGTATCGTATCGTCTAGGTTCTGTGGTATTTTGTCGTTCGAGTCAAGGAGATCGTATCGTCTTGCATCTTAAATATCGTATCGTGCAAGTGGTATCATATCGCCTTCTCTACGACAATTGTATCGCCATACCACAGTGACATCATATCGTCATAATTCCAGTATCGTATCGTTTGAATTCATTGTTATCGTATCGTCGGTGCCTACCAGTATCATATCGTGCCATTTCCTAGGGAAGTATCGCGACACCATATTTGGTATCGTATCGTGCGGTTGTCCGATATCGTATCGTCTCTTACAGATAGTATCGTGTTGAACTCGAGTATCGTATTGTTTGGACACCAGGTATCGTATCGTGGCCGAGGTAGTATCGTCAAGAGTTGTATCGCCTGGAAATAGTATTGGCCAGTGTGACACAAGTATTTTTGGTAGACAATCAAAGGCATTAGAAGAGCCACTCAAGGAGAATCTCTGGGATTTCTAGAGAGACTTAGGTGAGTGAATGAACTTGAGGTCAAGAAGAGTGCTTAGTAGCCGACGAAGTGTCATATCTTCTGTAGGAAGCGCTGCCCAAGCTAGTCATCACTCCATCTACTCAGAGACTTCTAGTGATTCAAAGGAGGAACTTCCCATGGCTTCTGAAGACATGCAGGGTCCAACACCGAATAGGAGTTTCATGTCTACAGTTGAAGGAGATTATCGTACCTCCTTACAGTATGTGTCCACTAATGCCCAGGAGATCCCCATCTACCTGGATGGCTTAAACAGATCTGTGGACAGGATGGTAACTTCCTTGAATGCCACAATTGTGCCCCGACCAGCTGTCAAGTACGAGGGAGGTGCATATGTAGACAAAATTGATCATATCTACATTGTAATTGAATTTCCTGAGAGGATCAACGAAAGGGGAGAGTTTGCAGACCCAGACAATTCCGAAAGAGCACACCCTGAAGACTTTGTGACTACCCCTAGGGGCCGATCTCAAGTATCACGGGTCTTGAGAGGAGACTTGATTCCTCAGGATGACTACTTGTTGGAAGTCTATATGATCCATGGATCAGACTTATTGCTTCAAACCGATTTACCTGCACCAGGAAGAGAAGAAAGTCCCAAGACATTCTATGAGCTGAAAGACCCAGATGACGAAACTAGACTCACGTACTTGGAGAAGGACCAAAGGAGATATTGGCCTGTGAGTACCTTAGACAAAGCCCGATTGAGATATATGGGTGCGCCCGTATTTCCTCAGGAGATCAGGCGACAACCTCACAAAATCCTTTTGGGAACCAAACACGAGACGGAACAGACCACATCAGGACAGACCAGCCAACGAAGTGTGCCCAACCATACTCACGTACAGTTTGCAACACCAAGAGTGCAAACACTCAAACATGCCCAAACCGGGATAGGTAATCAGTACCAGCCACCAGTCAGACCACGACCACCAGTAGGAGGAGAGCCTGGAATGCCTCATATACGGCCAGCTGTCCCATTTTTCCCCGTAATGCCCAGACCGCATGAACCAATGAGACGATTAAGACCTATCCAAGTAGCTAAATGTGTGAGAAACCATTATGATGGATTAGGGGAACCCTATGATCATATCGCTGAATTGAAACAAGTTCTAAGAGCGGAGCAAGTAGAGGACTTCTTTGTGCAGTATGAGTCTTTTGGACTTACCCTCATAGGGACAACTCTAACTTGGTTCCAGCCCTTAGATCCAAATCAATTTGGAAACATGGAACAATTCTTTCAGGAATTCATTGGAGAATTCACCAAGAGAGGGATTAAACACAATTCTTCGTCTTTAATCCATAGCTTTAAACAAAACCCTAATGAAACTATGAAGACTGCTGCACGAAGATTCAATCAATATGTGGATAGATGTCCAGCAGCCGAGAGACCCACTCAACAAAAGATGATTTCATTATTTTTAGATGGGCTCTCTAACGAAACCCTAAGAACCCTAGTGTATGTGAAGAGGCTACAAACATTAAGTGTGTGTCGCCAAGAGTGCATTGAATTGGAAGATAACCTTGCCGAGGACCTCAAAGGTACGACCGACCTCACTAAATCAGAAGACTTAAGAAGCACTGTCACATCCAACTCTAGTAACATGGAAGAACTAGCTGAACTTCTAGCTAAGAAACTAGGAGTCGAGGGGCAAAGAACTTACCAAAATCCAGCTCAAAGAGTGCCTATGTTACGGAGATGTAACTTATGTGGAGGAGAGCATCCCACGCACTTATGTACGAGAGGAGGGGCTGGTGCACAACCTATGTATCCATACCACAGACAGCAACAACAAGAGACTTCTTGGTACTGCCACATGGAACAAAAATATACCAATCACATTACTGAGAACTGTCCCTTCAATAGGTAGACACGTCCTTTTCACCCACCATAGTATAGACCTTATGGATACCCGCCTAGGGAACCAGGTAGAGAGATACCAAGATACAACCCGTATCCCACACCAGTAGAAGCATCACGGCCATATGAGCAAGCATCATGTCCACCACCACAACCAGTGCTAGGACCCCAACTGTCACAACCCCAGCAGGTAGTATCTGTAAAGTATGCTCAACCAGAAGAAAACTTAGAAAGAACTATTGTTCCAACATCGACAATGACCCATGTAGAACACACAAACCCTAGATATGAACCTCCACCAGGAGAGTACTATCCATACGAAGCCAACGCGTTGGGATATGAAACGGCCTATGATGTTGCTTATTATGGAAATGAGGACTATGATCATACTTATGGAACAGAGACCACCACCTTAATGTATGCGGCTCCTAAAGCACAACCAACCATGAGACTGCCTATTAGACCACCCATGCAGAGAGGACCATGCTATATATGCGGAGGAGACCATTTCATTAGAGAATGCCCTCGACCTTATAACCCACCACCACCTAGAATCTGGGAAGGATATTGCAGTGAGTGCGGAAAAGAACATCTTTTTAGAGATTGCCCTAAAAATCCTACAAAAACTCAAGACACTGCACCAATCAATGTGATTGAGGTCATAGAAGGACCTGGAAGTGACAAGGAGTACACAGTACCACTAAAGGCTATTACTAGAGCCCAAACAAAACAATAGAAAGGGAAACAACCAGAAGAGAAACAAGAGAGTAATAAAACTGTAGGTTCTGAAATTCAGGTAGTAGAGGATTCAGAGAACCCACGTGAGAAATCACAAAACACAAGAGTACAAAAATGGAAGGAAAGACGAGAAAAACTCAAAGAAAAATGGGAGAGAAATAAGAGTCAAGACAGTAAGAAACAAGCTAAGGCCTTGAAGGAGCAGAAAGAACAAAAAGCTCATAAGGAGATCCCTGAGCCACCGCTGAGGAGCTCAAAAAAGGAGAAGCCAGGTTCAATTCTAGTTGACCCAAAGCCAGACGACTTGGACATGTGGTTGAAAGCTTACCATGCTAGAATTAGAATGGGCCCAAACATTGAGCAACATGAAAAACTCTACCCTCAAGGGGAAATAGAAAAAGAAAGATTGGCGATATGTAGGAAACTTATAGAGGTAGCATAGGCAACCCTACAAAAAACTATCCCGATTTTGCCAGAAACCAGGATCGCGCATGGTCTATATGACGAATGCATCAAATCCAAGGAGAAGGAAATTAGAGATAAAGACGACCGAGAGGAACGAATCAAGGCACAAGATGAACAGGTGTCAACGATACCAGACCTAGAGACGGATTGGCGAGAAGACTTGTGGAATAGAATCAGAGAAGAGCAATGGAAGAAGAGTGGAGTCAGTCCACCTCCCTTTGAGGAAATAAATGTTGAAAATTATCAACCCCATCCCAACCTAGAGGAAGCATATGAGGAAGTGTCGAGACTCGATAGAAGTAGAGAGGAAACCCTGAGCATTTCAACATTGCCTAACTACATGGGAGAATACGAAAGGGAGTTTGTAATAATAAGAGCACCCACAGTACATGGAAAAGGAAAAGAAAACTCCGAAGAGAGCTCACACAACCTAACAAAACTAAAGAAAACAAAGGTACAATGCAAATTGATGGTGGAAGAGTTGCTTCAGCTTATACCACAATTATGGAGGCAGTTAACAGACCAATTAGAAACACAACCCAAGAAAGGAGAAAGGACAGAAAAGGAAATGAAAACCCAGTCAACAATACAAATTCTTGTCGATAAAGTGGGAGAATTTAGTGAAGGAGACGAAGGTAATACATGTTTACCAGTCACCCACAATGGGTACTTGACCAAGGCTATTCTAGATACAGGAGCCGGGGTAGGAATTGCCACCAAGGAGATATGGGAAAAGTGGGGAAAACCTGCCTTGCGACCCACATGCATGAAACTCCAATTAGCAGACGATCATGTGGAAAGACCCTTAGGAATATTGGAACGAATTAAACTAACCACCTGTGGGGTAGAATTTGAACACACATTAGCCATTTGCAAGTTCGAGAAAGCAAACAACTATGAAATGATATTGGGACGACCCTTTATGAGATAGATGCGGATAGTACAAGATTGGGGAAGAGATTCATTATACCTGCAACATCAAGGAAACACCACCAAGATAAATTTGCACACATTTTCCTATCGAGATGTCCCTCCACTACAATGGAATCCAGTACACAAGAAGAAGATGACATATCCATTCACAGTGCTGGATCAAGTGATCAATCTTGGATGCATGAAGATGCCCAGTTATAGATGTGTAAAGAAGCAAAGAGAGAGGAGAGAAAAACACAGCTGTGGCCGATAGGACACCCTAACTATCAATCAGTAGAAGACCCAACTTATATGCCTCAAAGGTTTCTTGACGAAATTTTCGAGCCACATGGATGGATGGAAATCTTAGCAACCTTAGATGTGTGCGTAAACGAAGAAGTTTTGACGATGAACGAATGCATAGATGAGGAAGGCTATGATGTAAATTTCTATATGGTTGTTCTTCAAGAAGTAGAAGAAGGGGAAACCCTGGAAAAAGAATGGAAAGAAGAATATGAAAGCATAGAAATGGAACCAAAATTTGACTCCGAAGAGAGCTACTTAAACACTATTCAAAACAAGGAGCAAGAACCAACAAAAATCCTAGCAATTGAAGTTGCTCCAGTAATACACAAACAGAAGGAAGACATGAGCAGGATAGAACCGGACCAAGACCTTTTTGAAGTTCCTGAACACTTTAAAAAATACAAAGTAGAGGAGAGAAAAGTAGCCATCCAAATGCCTAGACGAGAGGCACGAGATGGAGAAGCATACGACAACAAGGAACAAACAAAAAAAATTGTTGTAACAGTTGAGGAGGGAGAAGAAAGGTGCACATATATTGGAAAAGATGTATCTGACGAGGAGGAAGAGGAACTCATACACCTTATAAGAGAGTATTGAGACGTATTCGCATGGACCTATAAGGATCTCAGAGGCGTAGAGCCCACTATTTGTTCCCATCAAATACCAATGACGGCCGATGCAAAACCTTCTAAACAATGCCCTTATATGTACAATGAGGTTTATGCAGCAAAAATTAAGGAAGAGATAGACAAGCTACTAGCCGCAAGATTCATATATGAGATAGAACATATCCTATGGGTATCGCCACTAGTGGTTATGCCTAAGAAAAATGGAAAGTTGAGAGTGTGCATAAATTTGAAGAAGGTGAATGCAGCCACCATACGCGATAGCTACCCATTACCCATCACGGACCATCTGTTGGAGCGGGTAGCTGGAAAAGAGGTCTATAGTTTCTTGGATGGATTCTCAGGATACAATCAAGTAGCCATTGCGACCGAGGATCAACATAAGACCGCACTCGCCACAAAATGGGGAGTGTATGCTTTTAGAGTGATGCCTTTTGGACTCACTAATGCACCTGCGACCTTCCAATGATTAATGTGTCATGTTTTCAAGGAATTTTTGAAAAAGAGCATGGAAGTATATGTAGACGACCTCTACACATACTCCAATCAAAGAAATGAACACATTCCTGAGTTGAGGAAAATATTCAACAAATGTAGACAGTATAGAGTCTGTTTGAACCCAGAAAAATGTGTCTTCATGGTAAGACAAGGAAAAATCCTAGGACACATAGTCTCAAGGAATGGAATATCTACAGACGAGGACAAAATTAAAGTCATCTTAGACCTATCAAGACCTAAGAACGTGAAGGAAGTGCAAGCTTTTATGGGACATTGTGGATATTATCGTAGATTTATTCACATGTATGCTATCATAGCAAAGCCATTGTAGGGCCTCTTAACTCAATTTACTTGGACCGAAGAGTGCGAGAAGGCATTCAATGAGTTGAAAAAGAGGCTTAGTACAGCCCCAATTCTGAAATCCCCAAACTGGAACAAACCATTTCATATTCATGTTGATGCTTCTAACTATGCCATTGGATGTATCTTAGCCCAACCAACTGATGAAGGTAAGCTTGATCATCCAATTGCCTATGCTAGCAGACAACTGAATCAAGCAAAAAGAAATTACACCACTACGGAGCAAGAAGGCTTAGGAATGGTCTATGTAGTGAAGAAATTCAGACACTACCTCTTAGCCAATAAGTTCAAGTTCTTCATAGACCATCAAGCTTTGTTGTACTTGGTCAATAAGCCTTGTAACACGGGAAGGTTGGTACGATGGTTTCTACTACTAATGGAGTTCGATTTCGAAGTAGTAGTGAAAAAAGGAAACACACATGTGAGAGCAGACCACCTATCTAGGCTAACACACGGAGAGCCACCAATTGGAGTACCCGATGATCTGCCTGATACTTATTTGTTTAATCTAGAAGTTTACCCAAAGTGGGCAGAAAAATTGATCCCTATACTCACCCATGGCCCTCAACAATCAATCAATAGGAATAGCAAAAAAGAAATCCTTCAATCGAGGAATTTACACATCATTGCTGGAAGTGTATACTACAAGGAACCCAATGGAGTGTTACTTAGATGTGTTGACGAGGATGAACAAAAAAAACTAATTGAACAGGCTCATGTGAACAAATGGAGAACACACCTAGGGACTCATGGAACCATTCGAGAACTAAAATGATTAGGTGTGTATTGGCCTGACATGCCAAAAGATGTTCATGCCTACGTAATTCATTGTGCAGATTGCCAAGAGACAATCCCAGAGGATCATATGTCTATACCTTTTTCGACCATAGCGCCCAATTGGAGCAAAACATTGGTTAAGTTTTTAAAAACAAAATAGCATGAAACAGGAGCTAGTTTAGCAAGAAGGCGATCTTTAGAGGAACTAAGCAAGGACTATACACTCATGGGAAGACAATTGTTTAGACGAGGGAAAGATCATCAACTCAGATTATGTGTGCATGAAGGAGAATATTTGCCCATATTAGAAATGGCACATGCAGGTGCTGCAGGAGGTCATTTTTCAGCAGAGAGAACTGTCAAAATGATTCTCTTTGCAGGCCTATGGTGGCCAACTCTACATATGGATGCTGAAACATATGTACGAAGTTGTGAAACCTGCCAGAGAGCTAAATACCCAATTCGGAGAGATGACATGCCATTAAGACCCATGGTCTGTGCAAGAGCATTCACAAAATGGGGTATTGACTTCATAGGACCTATCAATCCCCCTGCCAAAGGATCACATGCGGAGTACATCATAGTAGCGATTGATTACTTGACCAAATGGGTAGAAGCAAAAGCCACTAGAAAGAATGATGCTCAAACCACTGCCAAGTTTCTATTTGAGCACATTTTCACCCGTTTTGGACTACCCATCGAGATTGTGAGTGACCGGGGAACGCATTTCCTCAATGAGGTAATCGAGTCCCTAATGAATGACTTTTTAGTGATTCATAAAAAATTTGCACCGTACCATCCCCAAACCAATGGACAAGCAGAGAGTTGCAATAAGGTACTGTGTACAGTATTGGCAAAGATTGTCAATAATGGAAGGTCAGATTGGGACAAACAATTGCATCATGCAATTTGGGCCTTTCGAGTTGCATATAAGACGGCTATTGGAACTACCCCATTTAACTTAGTGTATGGCCAAAATGCAATTTTTCCAATTGACTTTTTAGTGCCAACATTGAAAGTGGCCCAACAACACGAGTGGAATGGACATGAATTATCCCAACAACTAGACCAAATCGAGAAGTTACATGAGACTAGGTTACAAGCAATGGTAGGAATTTATGCTGCCAAAAGAAGACAAAAAGCATATTATGATGCACATATAAAGGACAAAGGACTTAAAGAAGGTGACTTAGTCTTAGTATACACCCTAAAACAACATGCCAAGAAGTTACAAAAACGCGGATATGGACCTTTGATCATAAATCAAATTTTGACTGGTGGAGCAGTCAATCTAGCCACCCTAGACGGCGACATTCTGCCTAACTACATCAGTGGATGTAGAGTGAGAAGATTCATGGAACCTTTGACCGATCAAATGCTAGCACGATTACTAGGTGCCAAAAATCGTAAGAAGGAAGAGGAGCGAATTAGAGAGGAAGCTCGACAAGAAGCATTGGAACGCATTAAGAAACGGAAAGAATGGATTAGACTACGAGATGAATGCTATCTCCAAGGAGAAGAACCTATCCCTATGGCTAATTATCAAATCCATGATCAGGATACATCGGGTGTCCGTAAAGCGCAACCTTACCTAAACCTAGGGATTGGTAAGACAGAGTACAAGTTGATAGACGCATTAATAGACTTAGGAGCTGGACTTAGTTGCATGCGAAATAGAATTGCCATAGATCTGCAATTGGAGTTAAATCCCATAAGTGCCCGATTGATCGGAATTGGAGGTCAAACCCTTGAATGTATTGGAACAACAAAGGTATCCCTCCACCTAGGTAATTCCTCTATGGAACAGAAAGTCTTAGTGTGCAAAGATGAGGAGCTAATAGAAGACTTAATTCTAGGACAAGAATGGATCATTCAAAATGAGGTGTGTATCCACCTAGCTCAAGGCTACATATCAGCCAAGATAGGGCACAAGGAAATTTTCAGTTTATTAGGAAAAAAACCTTTACTCCCATCCAACAGAATAGCGAGTTTAGAGATCTATCCAGAGAAGGAGTTGGAGAACGATCCCAGTCTTAATATCTCAGAAACAAACCTAGAAGTATCAGGATGTACCGACCACTTCAGGCCTGTAGAGGAGTTGCACTCACCACATTCAGTTGAAGAACCGCTAGTATCTAAGGAAACCAACGGTAAGAAACTTCTTCAACAAGCCCAACAACTGAAATATTGGAGAACCACGGGCAGAAACTCATATGAAGGACGACACAAATACAAATGAGTACGTAAGGATCAGAGGCAGAAGGCAAAATCAGAACCCAATCTTGAAAGAGAAGCAAAGATCACGAAGACAACTACGCCTAAATCAACATCAAAAGGAATATTGCAGATATGGATCCTGAAACCAGTGATTCAAGCTCAACGATCGCGACGTCAAATATGGATTCCCAAAAAGGTTACAAGGGCAGCTAAACAGGCTATAAATACTCAAAAAGAAGCGACTCATCAGAGAGAGCTACTGACAAAACCATATCGCAGTTATCCAAGAAATGAGAGAGGCTATGCCAATATCACTAGGACATCGGAGGAAGCAAAGAAAACACATGAAGCCGGGAGGAGTAAAGAAATAAAACGACCTCTCTTATTGGTCACCAATTGGATCTGGAAACCCAAGCAACCGCAAGGAGTGGACCATCGAAGGAATGAAGATTCCCATTGCACTCATAAAGTTTCTGATGCACCTAAAGTTTGCATAATAGGGCCACATTACGAGGCCAAGCATTCGGCACATGATGAACATTGTAAAACTAGTGGTGCACTTTCTCCAAGAAAGATTAGATCTTAGCTTCACTCTATAGGAATGGACCTACTATGTACATAGATATAGGCTTCGGCTATACTAACGATTGTCTGCTTTCAGGGAAAAAAATATAAAAAGTGGTGGTAAGAGATCTCACCCAATAATGGGGAAACGGAGAGAAACATGACGATAATCACTACAATGCATTGCACAATTGCATATTCTCCTTGAAGCTAACGCACTCCTCATTACAAGTGCATATGGCTTCTGAAGATTCCGAAGCAATAGTCCAAGAGGAGGTGCAGGAATTTCCTCCTCAAAGTCTCACGAAAGCAAAGGGACACTGGTTTAGAGATGAACAACCAGTCGACGAGTACTTATTTTTGGCTAATATAAAAATTATGGATGCAGAGCATCACTTTCCAATTATGTCCCAAGACTTTAGGATCTTACATACGCTACCATCCACAATTGCCATAATGAAGCAAGCAGGAATTCATAAGTATTTTGAGTTGCCAATCTATAAACCAGATTTCCAAAGATGCACGCAAGTCATGAATACCCTACAGCCGGCACTACATGATCCACTCGTGCCAGAAGCCAGAGTAATGGATAAAGGAGGAGAGTGGTTCATCATTCAATTCACACATGAATTGATCAAGGAAGCAATCGGATGGGAAAAGGACGGTGTCACAACGACAAAAGAAGAAAGTCGTGGCGCAAAGACACGTACCTTTGTGGACATTAACAGGGTGGATATAGAAGAGGAAGTCAGACTGATTCACCAACATTTCTGCTTCCCCAACATGAATCGGTACACGGCTCCACAAAAGATCATTGTTCAATTGTTGTCACATGCCATTAAACAAATCGGAAATTAAGTCAATCTAACTCCCTATGTGCAAGAACGACTGTTCGAAGCTAAGAAGCCATGGAATAATAAGAAGTTCCTCAATGGTACCACGGCCCTAACTATCATGATTTACCATGCATTGGGCATTAGAGAACATTTGACGGAAATGCCATCCTCAAGTGAGATGGCTAGGTATGTCAAAGTTGCTACCGTCCCTAAAAAGAAAAAGGGAAGTAAAAGTGTGGAAGTGGCGGAAGCTAGCTCTCAACCCAAAACGAGAGGCACAAAAAGACTCAGAGAAGCCAAGCAAGCTGAAGAGGATGCACCAACAACAAAAATAATGCATGTACTACCAAAAACTACTATTGAAGGACCTAAACAAATAATAGAAGAAGACTTAGCGAAAGCCCTAGAAGAGACGCATCAATATACAGGAGGGCAAATAAATCTGCTGGTACAAGGTCATCATTATCAACTAGAACAAGCAAGAGAAACAAAGAGCAAACTCACAAAAGTCCACAAATATAGGGAGATTGGCTTGGACAACTCTAGTTTGGTATCGGGCGACCAAGAAGAGCCGAATACTTCATTGATGGACGTCGACATTCGAAGCGAATCTAAAGATGATGGACAATGGGAGGAACTGAATGAAGTTGATTACAACAAGGACACAGAAGACCCTAAGGCAGAAGATCAACCCATCGGTGTTGATCAGAGCATCATAAGTGAGAAAAACGAACAGGGAGGACAACCCTCTACCACAATTCATGAAACCTCAAACATCCAAGTCAAGGATGCTCAGGACAACACAACAGAAGAAGAAGACCCTTTCACGCCTATCAGAGTAGTGGCACAACCTTCCCCAATGGACATCACTTTCCAAGGAAGTGCCACTAAAGCTCGCAAACTCGATGACCAAAACAATGTACCAAACATACAATTACAAATGCGGCAACCATACAATGAAACTACTGATGTGGAAAAAGGCAAAGATGTACAAACAGGAGAAACCCCGAGCATACCAAAGACATGGCTGAATGTAGATATGGATCAGCTCAAGCCCATGGTGCAAGACATGACCAGAACTGCTCTAGACACACAACAATTGATGCTTGAAGCTGATGAAGATTATGATCATGCCATGCAAGACAAAAATGAACTTTAAATTTTGGGCAAGAATCTCTCTAGAGAGTTAAAGACAGTAAAGGAACAGGTTTTGACGAAAGAAAATGAACTTCAAGAAATCAGAAAGAAATACAACGTGCTTGAGACGGAAAATACAAAATTAAAAGAACAGTTTCAGGAGGCCGCTAAAAAATTAGAAGCTAATGAAGCTGAAAAATTACGAATAAATGCAAGATCCAAAATCTTGGAATCTCAACTAAAAGTGTACATGGAAGAAGTAGAAAGCTTACGCCAACGAAATAAGGAGCTCATGACAGCCCTTCTAAGTGATCAACCAGTCGAAGTGCACACCAGACCAAAAACCAATATCCAAGCATGGGAAGAAAAGGCAGCTATGTATGAGGATCAACTCAAAAAGGAGCAAGCAAAAATTGCTGAATGGGAAAGAAGATACATGGAGGACACTACGGCCCTACATGCCAAATGGAAAAAAGCAAAAAATAGATATCTATTACATTGTAAAGAAGATGCCGATTAGCTCGCCATTGTATGTTGGTGCAGACCAATCACCAATTGAAGGCTTGGAAGGTTAAAGAGTGAAGGAAGGATCAACTATTGAATCTTGGAAGAAAGACATATTCAGAGGATAAGAGAAGTGTACACATATGTACATTAGTATAGTCATAGGTGACTTAGATCTTTGTTTGAGTAAGAATCCTGTACAAATTATCTATAAATACTTTGAGAAAAGTCGGGGCATGTATGAGAGCATATGTGACAATATTTAGAAGCCAAGATTGAGGAAGTTAGAAGTTATGAGATAGAAGAAAAGTTAGTTGAGTTAGCTCTCATCACTCAGTTGTAAATTTTTCTGAGTAAATGAAAATCTTGCGCCCGATGTTTCTGCGTGTTCTCCTTCTACAGTAGATCAATTGTGAAATGCTTTTGTACAAGTCTAAGTTGGAAGGTGCTTGACCTCTGTACAAAGTTTTAGCTTCCAATTGCAATCAGGCTTAGAGAATTAAGTGCAGGAACATTCATATGTGAAGTGTGTTCACAGGTTCCTAAAACAGGCACAGATTTCAAAGTTATTGTTTTGATCATTTCTCCAAGCACAGTTTAAAGTTTTGCATGAGTGAGGGCTTAATCTTTAAGTTGAAAGATAAGCTACTTATGGCTAGAAGCATTTTGTAAAACGGGTTCGACATTGTGAGAACCAAAGTTAAGAAGTTAGGGGTGTCAAATCGACTTCTCAGAAGTACAGACTTGGACATAGGTAACTTGTGAAGTAAATTTCTCAAGTTATACTAAGGCTTTTGAAGTAATTCAACTTGGAGGAGATGCGCAATCTCTAGGAGATGATTCATACAAAGTTTCATAAAAAACTTTACATGTTTGATAGGTGAATGTAGAGAAATAGTGCAGCAGACTTTTCTGTGTTTTGTTTTTTTCACAAATTTTCTCAATTTTGATAGTTTGGAGATTGGACCTCTATTTTAGAGAATGTTTTGACTTACTCTTGGTATAGAGGTGCTCTAATCACAAGAGTAGGTTGTTCTTTTGGAGATTAACACTCTCCATCAGTGGTATCAGAGCAGGAGACATCAAAATCAAGGAAAGGAAGGTCCCGACTGCTGCAGATTCAAGAATTTCAACAATTGAAGAGCTAGAAGGTGAAAGCTTGAAGGCAAAACTTGAGGAGGAGACCATACAACATCAAGAAGGACAAAAGGAGTCTAATTTGAAGTAAAGGTACACATATTGTTCATAAAGGTTGAAGTTTTCAATACACAGGAGGACACAAGATGGGAGATTCTCTTCAGATAGAGAAATTGGATAGGGAAAACTATCCTGCATGGTCAATGAGGATGGAAGCTCATCTTATGAGCAAAGATTTGATAGCCTACATCACAGGTGAAGAGGAGAAGCCAAGTTTCAGAGATCCTAGTGTTCCAACTAGGGAAGAGTTAGCAGACTTGAAGAATTGGATGAAGAAAGATGCTCAAGCTAGGAGCATTATATACATGGCAGTCAATGATTACTTGTTGCCTCATATTAGAGGTCTTGAAAGTGCAACTGATATCTGGAATGCTTTGGAGGAGCATTTCCAGAATACTACAAAGTCAAGGAAGGCATCCTTATGGGCAGAGTTTACAACATTCAAGAAGAAGGCCTCTCAATCCATTTCAGACTATGTGACAAGGATGAAAGATATTGCAGATGCTTTAGGAGCTGTTGATGAAGACATTGAGGAGGACAAATTGGTAAGGCAAATTCTTACAGGCTTAAGAGGTGATGACAAATGGAAGCCATTCATTTTGTCCACAGAGTTATCACTTGATCATTTCACTCCTGATTTAAATCAGTTGCTAGGTCATATGCTAACATTTGAGCAGGATGTTAAAGGAGATAATGACAAGAGTGCAGGCCATGCAATGTACTCAAAGGACAAGAAGAAGAATAGCAAAGGAAAGCAACAAGCAAATGAAGATGAAGGAACAACTACTCAAGCCAACTTCCTAAGAGGAAGAGGAGGTGGCAAAGGTAGAGGAAGAGGCAGGAATAACAAAGATGGAGGCAAAGCTTGCTGGATTTGTGGTAAGACAAATCACTTAGCTAATGATTGTTGGCACAATACTCAGAATAATAATGGATATAATCAGAACTATAACTCCAGAGGAAGAGGAGGCAGAAATCAAAGAGGTAATTACAGAGGTAGAGGTGGAAGAAATTACTTTGGAAGAAATGCAGGTAGAGGTTTCCAAAGTCAACAATACAACAACACCTACTACAATTATGCTTCAGATCAAAAGGAAGATTCAACATTGATAATGAATACAACTTGTGAAGGGCAGAGTGAAGATCAAAGAGTCCTCTACATTGACTCAGGGTGTAGCAATCACCTAAGTGGTAACATATCTTTGATGACTGATTTGGAAAGTAAAGTTTTTAATCATGTTGTTCAAACAGGTGACAACACAAAGCACAATGTGAAGTCAATTGGATCAGTGAAGGCCAAGGATGGAAGCACCTTATTGAGTAAAGTTTTGTATGTTCCTACAATCCCTAAGAATTTGATAAGTGTAGGTCAAATTGTTGAAAAGGGATATGAAGTAAGGTTCACTAATGATGGAGTATATGTGGAAGACCCTAGCCAAGGGTATAAACAGATTGTTTCAGGAAAAAAGGAAGGAAGATTATTTACATTGAAGATTCAAGGCAATATTGGTCATGCTATGTTCACATATGGAGGACATAAGATCTCTGAGTTAGATCTTTGGCACAAGAGGCTTGGACATTTCAATGAAAGAGGTATTAAAGATATGATAAACAATGGTTCAGTGCTTGGTTTGCCTAATGTTGCAGGTCAACATATGACATACAGATGTGAGGCATGTCAATTAGGTAAGGCTCATAAGTCTTCCTACTCCAAGCATGGTTTTATGTACTCAGAGAAGCTTGAATTGGTACACACAGATGTGTGGGGACCATCAAAAGATTTCAGTATAAATGGATCAAGGTATTATGTGATTTATGTTGATGATGCTACCAGATGGATCACTATTTATGTGATCAAAGATAAGTCAGAAGTGTTTAACACATTCAAACACTATCATGCATATGCAGAAAGAATTACAGGTCATAAGTTGAAGAGATTAAGGTCAGATGGAGGGGGAGAGTATTTCTCTAATGAGTTCAGTGATTACTTGTGGAATGCAGGTATAAAAAGGGAAGTTACTTGCAGGTACTCTCCTCAACAAAATGGTGTAGCAGAAAGGAGAAATAGAACACTTGTTGAGTTTGCAAGATCCATGATGAAGGAGAAAAATTGCCCTAATTATTTGTGGGCTGAGGCTGTAAATACAGCAACTTATTTGGTCAATAGATTACCATGTAAAGCCTTGCAGGGTATGACACCATATGAGGCTTGGTGGGGTAAGAGACCTACCTTGGATCATTGCAGAGTTTTTGGATGTGTGGCATATGCATATGTGCCATCACAATTAAGGCACAAGTTGGAGCCTAAAGCTGAAAAATATGTTTTCATTGGTTATGATGATAAGCAGATGGGCTATAGATTGTGGAGTCCATCAACAAAGCAATTTATGGTTTCTAAGGATGTTACATTTGATGAACAAAGCACTTGGTATGCAGGTACAATAAATATCAATACAGGTGATGAAGAAGAAGTGAGTCAAAGAAAAGGTAAATCAAAAGTTCAATTATTTGATGAGCAAGAGAATAATGAAGTGCAGGTTGAAGTGGAAGAGACACCAAGATTTGATCCTGAATGTGAAGAGCTAGAAACCTCAAGGAGTGGAGAACTCAGAAGGTCAACAAGAAATAGGTGGCAACCTACAAGGTATAGTTATGATACTTCATTTCTAGCCACAAAAGATTATGCTTATATGGTGAATACAGATGAAGACCCTTCTACATATGAAGAGGCAAAAGGTAAGAAAAAATGGGAGAATGCTATGCAGGAGGAATATGATGCACTATTGGAGAATCAAACTTGGGATTTGGTTCCTAAACCAAATAGTCAGAAGATTATTGGATGCAAGTGGGTATACAAGACAAAAAGGTTTGCAGATGGAAGTGTATCTAGATACAAAGCTAGACTTGTTGTCAAAGGCTTTGCTCAAACATATGGTATTGATTATGATGAGACTTATAGTCCTGTGGCAAAGATGACAACCATAAGGACACTTATTGCTATTGCTGCATGTAAAGGTTGGAAGCTATGTCAACTTGATGTGAAAAATGCTTTTTTGAATGGTTACATTTCAGATGATGTATTCATGGAGCAACCTCAAGGGTTCAGAGATAAAAGGTATCCAGATCATGTGTGCAAGCTCAAGAGAGCTTTGTATGGCTTGAAGCAGGCCCCAAGGGCATGGAACTATAGACTTGTGAAGTTCCTTAAAGAACTTGGTTTTCAGGTGTCTAAGGCAGATAGTAGCTTGCTTATCAAAGCAAGTGAAAATGGTTTCATATACATGTGCATATATGTTGATGATATAATTCTTACAGGTACAGATGAAGAAGGAATACAAAAGCTTAAGAGGCAAATGGAAAAGGAGTTCAAGATAAGTGACTTGGGAGACTTATCATACTTCTTGGGCATGGAGATTACATATACTCAACATGGAGTATTTGTGATCCAAGAAAGGTATTTGAAGAACTTGTTAATCAAGTTTAAAATGGATGATTGCAGGGTAGCACCCACACCAATGGAAGTAAATCAAAAATTGAGTAAGTTTGGAGGTGAAGAGTTCAAGGACATGAGACAATATCAGAGTTTGGTTGGTAGTCTTATCTATGCTACTTTAACTAGACCTGATTTATCATATGCAGTAGGAGTTTTGTCTCAATTTATGCATTGTCCTAGGAAAGAGCATTGGATTGCAGGTCAAAGAGTGTTGAGATACATTAAGGGTACACTCAATGAAGGTTTGTATTATGGGTTTACCTCAGATACAAATATCAAAGTTTATAGTGATGCAGATTGGGCAGGTAATCCAGATGATAGAAGATCAACCTATGGATACATGTGTTATGTGGGAGATAAGTTAATCTCATGGTGTTCTAAGAAGCAACATACAGTTGCTTTGTCTTCTACAGAAGCAGAATACAAAGGCATGGTTGAAGCTGCAAAGGAAGTGATTTGGCTCAAGACCTTGATGAAGAGTCTTGACATTGTGCATGGGATACCAATTTTATTTGGAGATAACATGAGTTCATTGTACTTAGCTGCTAATCCTGTTTTCCATGCCAGGACCAAACACATTGAGATTCAGTATCACTTCCTAAGAGAGAAAGTGATGGACAAGGAAATTGAAGTCATACATACTTCAACAAAAGATCAGATAGCTGATATGCTTACAAAGAGCTTGGATGGACCAAAGCTACAGAAGTTTAAAGACATGGCAGGTATAAAGAAGAAAGGAGAAACCTCAATTGATGATTGAGGGGGAGCTGTTGGTGCAGACCAATCACCAATTGAAGGCTTGGAAGGTTAAAGAGTGAAGGAAGGATCAACTATTGAAGCTTGGAAGAAAGACATATTCAGAGGATAAGAGAAGTGTACACATATGTACATTAGTATAGTCATAGGTGACTTAGATCTTTGTTTGAGTAAGAATCCTGTACAAATTATCTATAAATACTTTGAGAAAAGTCGGGGCATGTATGAGAGCATATGTGACAATAGTTAGAAGCCAAGATTGAGGAAGTTAGAAGTTATGAGATAGAAGAAAAGTTAGTTGAGTTAGCTCTCATCACTCAGTTGTAAATTTTTCTGAGTAAATGAAAATCTTGCGCCCGATGTTTCTGCGTGTTCTCCTTCTACAGTAGATCAATTGTGAAATGCTTTTGTACAAGTCTAAGTTGGAAGGTGCTTGACCTCTGTACAAAGTTTTAGCTTCCAATTGCAATCAGGCTTAGAGAATTAAGTGCAGGAACATTCATATGTGAAGTGTGTTCACAGGTTCCTAAAACAGGCACAGATTTTGAAGTTATTGTTTTGATCATTTCTCCAAGCACAGTTTAAAGTTTTGCATGAGTGAGGGCTTAATCTTTAAGTTGAAAGATAAGCTACTTATGGCTAGAAGCATTTTGTAAAACGGGTTCGACATTGTGAGAACCAAAGTTAAGAAGTTAGGGGTGTCAAATCGACTTCTCAGAAGTACAGACTTGGACATAGGTAACTTGTGAAGTAAATTTCTCAAGTTATACTAAGGCTTTTGAAGTAATTCAACTTGGAGGAGATGCGCAATCTCTAGGAGATGATTCATACAAAGTTTCATAAAAAACTTTACATGTTTGATAGGTGAATGTAGAGAAATAGTGCATCAGACTTTTCTGTGTTTTGTTTTTTTCACAAATTTTCTCAATTTTGATAGTTTGGAGATTGGACCTCTATTTTAGAGAATGTTTTGACTTACTCTTGGTATAGAGGTGCTCTAATCACAAGAGTAGGTTGTTCTTTTGGAGATTAACACTCTCCATCATTGTAGCTAAGGAAATTGAAAAAAATAAATCAACCATTTTGTAGGCTAAAGAAGAAATCAAGCAAAAGAAAGAGAAGATCAAATAACTACAGGATCAATTAGCACAAACGAGAGACGAGGGGACACCAGTAGTTCCGAAGTCCACAGAGGCTACTGTGGAGAATGAGGTACGTCCTCTCTCTCCCCCCTCACATCATTCACCAATAAGGGAGGAAAAGGAGGTTCAAATTGAACCTAACACTTGAGAAATTGCAGAACTGAGCCGACCAGAAAGGGCACTACTGGTGTCCCAACTCACTGCTGAGTTTGAAGATCAGATAATAAAGATCACGAAGGAAGCACAAATAGACAATAAACAATTAGAACAAATTTTGAAGCCATTCAATGTACCATACAGTCTACTTAAAGAACAAACGCGGTATTATATAAGGTCTACGACAAATAAGGATCCAGACAACAACCTCCAATTCAGGCATGATACCTTCAAATATACAGAGGAAGAATTTGAGAAGGCCGATCCTCTTTGGAGAAGGAAAATTTTGTAAAAGAATCCTACACTGCGGGTACAATGGGAGGCGTCACCGTATGAGCTTCAAGTTAATCCCTCTTTTTGTCCTGTGCCCCACAGACACTCCTGGACACATTTTTGGGAAGGCCAGCGCCAGGGCAGCATTAATACTCAGTGGCTCAATTATCCACTGTTACCTAGTCCGCCACATAAGTACTTACCAACCGAGGAATACATGGTAAAAACTATGGAATTTTGGATTGCCAGATATGCCACGGTACCAGATTTAGCGGTAAAAATGACCAATAAAATTTTCAGCATGATGTTTACAGTAATCAAGGTATTCCAACATGCAAAGTATACATTTTTGAATTTCATCAGCATTACACAAGGTTCAGAAGCCTTGATTTTTTATTTATCTACTATTCCCAACCGACTCACTATAATGGCATATTATTCTCGCCTTATGTTTTTGCCATCGACTTATATGCAAACTTTCGAAGAAGCATTTTTCACCGGCTTCTTTGAAATTGATTTAGAAATTTTTGTTAAAATGACTTCCAATTTAAATGCGCGACTGGTGGCCTATGAAACAAGTTTCTTTGCTGATCATAGATAGGCACCAGAGGATGGAGTGAAGTCACAGCAATGGAAGGAATTCATGCTATGTCACGCTAATCTGCTAAATCAAAGAGAGCAACAAGCCATTCAAACATACACACGTTGCCACAAAAAGCCTGTCGAGGACGATAGAGTTCAGGAGGAGGGACGTGTAGAGGGACAATCAAGCAAAAAGAAAAGAAGAAGGAAATCAAAGTCTAGAATGGCTCAATAGAAATAAAGATGACAAGAACAAGTCCCTGGAAGAAGCCCCGCAGGGGCGCATCACCCATCTCTGCACAGAGCCCCGCAGCGGCACACACACCAAGGAGAAGCACGTAGGCGAAGGGAGGAATCAAGGCCAACAAGTATTCCATATGAGGGTGCTTCAACCTCTTGAGTTACGGAGGATTCAGATCAAGGCTTACGAGCTACATCCTCATATGTACACTGGTGGCGTGCGTGGCAAACCGAATTAACAGGTTCTAAGTAATCAGAGCGCCTCTAAAATGTAATGCAAGATCAAGAATCAGGCAAAACTGACCAAAGGATGTGAGAGCGGACCGAGACAAACAAGAAGTAAAGCTTGTCAAAGGACGACAGAGACAAAGGGGGGAAGGGTGTTGTAGAGAAAAGAAGCATAGAGAGTAGAGCCCCAAAATTTTCAAAATGATGGGCATATTTTTTCTTCTTCGAGGTCTTCAAGAATTCCCTCAAGCCATGTAAATGCACTAGAGGAGTCCTCTAGTTGCATAATCCCAAGTTGTTGTAAAATATACCTTGTAAAATAGTAGGAGATTAGTCTTTTAGTGAATAAAGTGCTGGTCTCTTGTGTGAAAGGACAAAACTTAGGGCACATGTATATAAGTCACTTTGTGAGTCTTTGTAGACACTTTTTGCCATTGTGAAGAAGGAGCTCTTCAGATTTTCGAATTTGCCTCTTTCCTGCAGATTTCTATCTTCTCTTTGATCTTGTATGTGTGTTTTATGCTTGGAATGTGTGTGTAGGACTGTTGTTTACCCCTCCCCATTGATTTTGAGCTGCTGTAGTGTGTGTGTGAGCTTGTAGGAGTTGTGGCGTGAGTGTGGGTGTTTCTTGCCATTCACTATTTTGGCCATACCTTGAAGTAGAATTGTCCGAATCGAGTGAAACCACTTCTAATAGATGCGTATCGTTGAGAGCTTCAAAATCAGTACCTATTGACTATGTTCAAAGTTCTGAGCTGGGAGAAATCCTCGAATTACTGAAAACTACTGTAAGAGGTATCGCGGCAAACACTTTCAGGGTTTCAGTGAGTTTGAGAGGTGGATAAGTCTTTTCTCATGCATGCTAGCTTAACCACTTCATTTTCCATCATGTGTGCACGTGTCCTCATACACTTGGTTAGGTCGTTTGATCGGATTGACATTTTGAATGTGTGTTGATTTCCCACTATATGCACTTGTGTGGCAATCAAGGTACAATCTCATTGGCACAAGTCCCTGAGTCTTCTTGGCTTAGGTACACAGGAACACTGCCCTTACATGGTTTCAATCCCTGAATGAGAGGCAGTTCAGAAACATAGACCAGCTTCTAGAGGCATTCATCACGGAGTTTTCTAAGAGTGGAATATGGCTTAACACTTCCTCACTAATTCATAGCTTCAAGCAAACACCCCACGAGATGGTTAGGCTTGCAGGAAGAAGGTTTAGACAATACCTAGAGAGATGTCCCATTCTTGAGTTACCCACTCCAGCCAAATAGGTGGCTTTATTCTTGGATGGATTGTTAAGTACGAAATTGAGATCTTATGTGTACTTGAAGGATCCTAGGACCATAGAAGAGTGTGTACGTATGTGCATCGACATTGAGGATAACCTAGGGGAGGAATTAGAACTTTCAAAAATCTATAAAGATTCAAATAGTTCTACTAGCCTCTCTTCCTCGCAATCCTCCTCTATCGAAGAACTCGCTAAGAAAGTAGCTCAAAAGCTAGGAGTCTCAAGTAAACAAATACCAAGGTTTGCACTAGTGAAAAGATGCTATACCTCTGTAGGTGACCATATGGCGAATGTATGTCCCATTATGGCACAACCGCAAATGAATCCTAGTAACTAGTACTGCACCATAGAATGGAGGTAGACCAACCACACCGCACAAGACTGCTCTTATAACAAACAAACTCTCAGGAAAAATTACCCCCAACCATATCCACAACAGGGTAGATACCTGAATCAGTACCCACCTGAGCAATACCGCAGACCACAACAACCTTATCAGCCACCTTATTAAACCCAACAGAGGCCTCAACCTGTGTTAGCTCAACAACCCCCTACTCCAACCAATGTGATTCCAGTAAAGTACACAACTGCAGAAGAGAATCTGAATAGAGCCATAGTGCTAGTGCCACCATTGCTTTCTGAAAAGTGATCCCGCTGATCATAGTTTTGACTCTACTCACATTGAAAGCCCGCAAGCTTATTACATGTAGTCGCTTGAGCATGACGAGTCATGCTATTACGAGGACCCAAGTGAAAATAGTGGGGAGCCTGAGTATGCTAATGTCATGTACACAAACCCCAACTCTAGACCTCAACGTAGGCAGGTACGACCCCCATTTCCTAGAGGACTATGCTTCAGATGTCAGGGAGATCACCTCATACGTGATTGTCCACTGCCTGCCCCTACACAACCCGAACCAGTGACAATTCAGGGCTTCTATCAAGATTGAAGAAAAGAGCATCTCTTACGAGATTGCTCGAAGAATCCCAATAACCTACCAAAAATCACTCCTATCAATGTCATTGGACTAGTAGGAGACTGTATAGGAAGTGTAACTTCCATTGCCCTAGTGCATGTGGTCACTAGAGCTCAAGCCTTGCAACAAACTCAAGGAGTAGGGCAGGAAAAGACTTCTGAGGTTAGTGAGACGGAGAGCATAACCAAGAAAAGGACAAGAGCTTGGAGAGATAGCCAAGAAAGAATGAAAAGACAATGGTCATAGAAAATGAGCGAACTTGAAGAAAGCTTGAGAGAAACCGAAGCAAATATAAGTGAACTCGCATCTCAAAGCCACTCTCACACTACCCCACCACCCCCCTTTCCATCTCCCTCCAACCCATCACCTTCTATTCCCCAACATTCTGATCCACCACACGTAACCCACCCACCACCCAGAGTAGGATCAGTCCTAGCGGATCGCACTGCTGAGGATCTAGACATGATGCTTAAAGCATATCAGGCCCGAATCCAGAAAAGACTAAACGTGACAGATCATGACAAATGATACCCTAAAGCCGATCTAGAGATAGAGCGAACCAAGCTTTGTGCTAAGATCGTCGAATTGGTGTAAGCCATGTTTGAAGTCAGTCGCTTGTTCAATGGCTCTGGCTCCACTAGAACACCATTGCATTTTGATGGTCTAGTGGATAGGTTGGAGAGGTTACTTACAAATTCTGGAAAAGGAGCCACCTCCCAGGCTATGGAGAGGGCAAGAGATAGAATAAGCATTCCTCCCCAGGAAGCATATGTGCCTCATTCCACCGAACCAGACACCTCTTCTTTTATGAATAGGTATTCACTAGAGTTCCTGTGAGAGATTCAAGAAGAGAAATGGGGGAAAGAAAGTGAAGACCCGCCTCCAATTGAAATTGTGGATGACGTGCATGACCAATTCCCACAAGAAATTCCTTCCATTTATGGAGAATAGGAGAGTACCCAATCTCACGAGAGGTTAGACTTTGAGTTTAATTCCTTGCAAGAATTACCCCATTTCACCGGACCATGGGAAACTAAGTCAACCTGCATGAGAGCACCCACGGTCATGATAAGAAATGAAGACTCGATCATACCTAGGAATACAGAGGTAGTAAAGAACACTAAAGTGCAGTGCAACCTCACTTTAGAAGAGCTACTCAAGGTTAAGCCTGAATTGTGGAAACATGTAGCCAAACAAGTGCCAGACATAGCAAAATCTTGTTCCCAAGTAGGATCTCATAGAACTGTGCCAGAAATACCACTTGATAAGATAGGAGATATGAGCAAAGGAGAAGAAGGAAATACCTATCTCCGAGTTACCCATCAGGGATACACAACCAAGGCAATTTTGGACTCAGGTGTAGGAGTTGCAATTGCTACCACTTCCCTATGGCAGCATTGGGGCAAGCCTACACTCAGGCCAACGAGAATGAAATTGTAGATGGCCGACGGTCATATTGAGAGGCCCTTAGGATTGCTAGAAGGAATAACTCTCACTACATGTGGTGTTGAATTCAAGCATACTTTTGCTATATGCGACTTTAGGAAAAACCAAGCCTACGAGATGATTTTGGGAAGGCCATTTATGCGGCAATTGCAAGTGATACATGATTGGGGAACCAATGCCTTGTATTTGCAACATCTAGGTGTCACAACCAAATTCAATCTCAAGGATTACTCTCATAGAGACATACCACCTATTCAATGGAATCCCATCCATAGAGCCAAAGATGATACTGAATCAGTGCATTCCATAGGATCAGGATCCTCATGGATGCATCAGGACACTCACTTATGGATGTGTAAAGTAGCAGTAGAAGAAGAGAAGAGGGAGAAATCCAGAGATCTAGGTGCGAAGGAAACCCATAGATCAATTCAAGACCCAGCCTATGCACGTGTAGTATTTCCTGACAAAGAGTTTGAACCTCACGGCTGGGTGGAAATTTTAGCAACCATGGATGTATCCATTAATGAAGAACAATGGACACCCCACTATGATGAGGACGGCTATGACATTTCGGTCTTTTCCATAGAGCCAATCATGGGAGATTCGGTTCTGGAAGAATGTGAACCTAGCACTGATGCATTCGAGGATGCAAGTGACTCTGATTTAGAGTCAATCATTATGGACCCACAATTTGCATCTGATGAAGAATACTTCTATGAAGTAGAAGTTCACCCTCAGAGACATGAAGAGCTCACTAATGATGTGAGATTAACCACACACGTGACCACCATGAGTGAAGGAAAGAAAAGAGAAAAGAAAAAATCACTCCAGAGGAAGAGGGATCCTTGTTTGAGGTCCCTGAAAATTTCAAGAAGTACAAAATAGAAGATAGAAGAGTCATGGTAAGAATGCCTAAACGTGAGGCACAATCAGGAGAGGCCTATGATAGCAAGGAAACTACCAAGAAAATAGTTGTAGCCATAGAAGAGGGAGAAGAAAGATGCACCTGCATAGGGCATGACCTGACGAAAGAAGAAGAGCAAGAGTTGATAGCTTTGCTAAGAGAGTACAAAGATGTATTCGCTTGGAGCTATAAGGACATGAAAGGTGTAGACCTTGACATATGCTTACATACGATCCCCATGACCTCAGATGTCAGACGCTCTAAGCAGAAGCCTTACACATACAATGACAACTACGCAGCCAAGATTAAAGAAGAGATAGATCGCTTGGTGGAAACTGGATATCTATGAAATTGAGATCACTGAATGGGTATCCCCCATTGTAGTGGTGCCCAAAAAGAATGGCAAATTATGTGTATGCATTAACTTGAAGAAGGTTAACACAGCCACTATCAGAGATAGTTATCCGCTTCTTATCATTGAGCATCTATTAGAAAGCGTAGCAGGCAAGGAAGTGTACAACTTCTTCGATGGGTTCTCTGGCTACAATCAAGTAGCCATTGCACCAGAAGATCAACATAAGACGGCTTTTGCCATAGAGTGGGGCATATTTGCTCTTCGGGTAATGCCATTTGGGCTTACCAATGCTCCTGCAACCTTCCAAAGATTGATGTGCCATGTATTTAAAGAATTCTTGAGGAAGAATTTGGAAGTCTATGTTGATGATCTTTGCGCTCATTCCAACATTAGACAGACCCATACACCTAAACTCAGACAAATCTTTGACAAATGTAGAGAATATCAAGTCTGTCTGAACCCAAAAAAGTGTGTTTTCATGGTCAGGCAAGGCAAAATTATAGGACACATAGTGTCAAAGAATGGCATATCCATGAATGAGGAGAAAGTGAGAGCCATTGTAGAACTACCTAGGCCAAGGAATATCAAGGAGGCATAGGCCTTCATGGGGCATTGTGGTTACTACTGCTGATTCATTCACATGTATGTTGTCATTGCAAAGCCTCTGTATGCTCTTCAAACTAACTTTGAATGGACTGATGAATGTGAAAAATCTTTCAAGCAGCTCAAACAAAGATTATGTTCAACACCAATCTTGATCACACCAGATTGGAACAAGCCATTCCATGTTCATGTGGATGCATCCAATTATGCTATTGGATGTGTACTTGCACAACCTACTCGTGAGGGTAATATGGATCTTTGTATTGCCTATGCTAGTAGACAGTTGAATGAAGCTAAACGGAACTACACGACCACTGAACGAGAAGGATTAGGCATGGTTTATGCTGTTAAAAAGTTTAGACACTAATTGCTTGCAAATAAGTTTAAATTTTTTACGGACCACCAAGCTCTATTGTACCTGGTAAACAAGCCATGCAATACAGGTAGATTAGTAAGACGGTTCCTCTTACTAATGGAATACGACTTTGAGGTAGTGGTGAGAAAGGGCAAGACTCACTTAAGGGCAGACCATCTCTCAAGGCTCACTTCCGGAGAGGCTCCACAAGGAGTGTCAGATGACCTTCCTGATGCTTACTTGTTTAATTTGGAAGTTGTACCACAGTGGGCCAAGCCCTTAGTGCCAGTACTGACATATGGGCCTAAGCATTCAGTAGTAAACACTCAAGATAGGGAGGCAGTAAAAGCCCAAAAGTATCATATCATGGCACGAAGTATGTACAAACATACGAATCAAGGAGTATTAGCCTGTTGTGTGGAAGAGGACGAGTATGCGAAATGGTTGCAATTAGCACATGTGGGTGCATTAGAGCAACACTACTCAAGACAAAGAACCTTACAGACATTGAGGAGACTTGGAGTACACTGGCTAACTATGGAAGTTGATGTCCATAGAATGTGCAAAGAATGCCCAATCTGCTGCACTAAACCACCAGTGGAACACGCTACTCTTTATCAAGTGTCTCTAATAACAGATTGGAGTGAACCATTAGTAGCCTTTCTGAGGATGAAAACATTCCCTCAAGATATGACTTTGGCTAAACAAAGAAGTTTAGAACAAGAAGCCCTAGACTACTCACTCATTGGTGATAATTTATACAAACATGGTAAAGATGGTTACCTAAGATTGTGTCCATGAGAGCGAATACCTCAAGATATTAGAAACTACTCACCAAGGTGTAGCAAGAGGACACTTTGGACTAGATAGGGTGATCAAGACAATACTATTTGCAGGTATTTGGTGGCCAACCCTTCACTTCGATGCACATACCTACGTGAAGAGGTGTGATGTTTGTCAGCGAACTCAGTATCCTATACGAAAAGATGAGATGCCATTGAAACCTATGATGGGTGGACGTGCATTCTCTAAATGGGGAATAGACTTTGTTGGACCTATTAATCCCCCAGCCAAGGTTTCACATGCTAAATACATCATTGTGGCCATAGACTATCTAACCAAATGGGTGGAAGTAAAAGCTACGACGAAGAACGACGAGCAGACCACTGCTAAGTTCTTATTCGAGAATGTGTTCACTAGATACAGGCTATCAATAGAGCTAGTAAGTGATAGAGGCATGCACTTCTTGAACGAAGTCATTGAAAATATTCTCCAAGAGTTCTTGGTAGTACACAAGAAGTCTGCCCCCTATCACCCACAAGCTAATGGACAAGCCGAAAGCACAAATAAGATTCTGTGCAATGTGCTCACCAAATTAGTGAATAATAAACGCTCTGATTGGGACAAATAGCTACACCATGTTGTTTGGGCATACCGAGTGGCCTATAAAACGGTACTCCAAGCCACTCCCTTTCAAATGGTGTTCGGCCAAAACGCAGTGCTACCATTGGACTTCTTGATACCTACATTAAGAGTAGCACAGGAGCACAAGTGGATAGGCCATGAGCTCTCATCTAGAATCTTCGATCTTGAACGTTTAGGTGAGATATGATTGAGAGTTGCAACAGGAATTTATGCAGCCAAGAAGAGGCAAAAAGCATATTTTGATGCACATGTGAAGGATAAAGGCTTGAAAGCAGGAGACCTAGTCTTAGTCTACACCTTGAAGCAACATGCACGGAAATTAGAGAAGAGAGGCTATGGACCTATGATAATCAATAGAATCTCCACAAGTGGAGCAGCACAACTAGCCACTCTAGAAGGTGACATACTACCAAGTTACAAAAGCGGATGCAGAGTCAAGCTATATCAAGAACCCCTAGCTAAAGAAATGCTCACTCGACTCAATACTGCAAAGAAATGTAAGGAAGAGGAAAAGCAAATTCGAGAAGAAGCACACGACGAAGCTTTAGAAGGCATTCGACGAATGAAATTCAGAAGGCAAGGTAGAGATCAACCCATGACAGACACTCATGAAGCTCTAGGTTATCACATAGCCATGTGCGAGGCTTCAGGTAAACGGTCCCATAAGATAGTTGACGGACGATCTTTTGTGACCCTAGAAGTAGGACAAGGAGAGAATGCAAGGACCGTGAGATCTTTAATTGATTCAGGAGCAGCCACTAGTGCAGTTCGGCTTTCTTACTGCCAAAAATTGCAATTGAAGGTCAAGCCTATTGAGGCATATCTCATAGGGTTGGGAGGAGTTGAAACCCCTTGCATGGGAGAGGTGGAACTTCCCCTCTGCATTCAAGAGGTCCTAATGCCAGTGAGAGTGCTAGTATGTGAAGACGAGGATCTTACCGAACCTCTTGTCTTGGGCCAAGATTGGATCTATGATCACACAGTCAACATCAACCTAAGAAGTGGACTTCTTCAGGCTTGGGCAAGCCAAAGCCGCCTTATGATTGAATTGGAAAATCAAGCACTCAAACCATTAGAAACGGAAACAACTCCTGGTCCCTCCAGGAACCCACATGAAGATAACAAAGGGGAAGGCTCAGCAACACACGACACTGAGGAGATCAATGATCAAGAAGCATGAGCACCAACTTGGGCAATACGAAGTACCTTGTGGCACGAAGCAGATCTGGATACGCAAGGGGGAAAAAACCACGGCTCCAAAGGCAGGTTCTCAAAAAGACATCAAGGGAGCCACATTGTCAGGGACTAAAACAAAGGAGTTCCCTAGGCTACACTCTAGACATACCATTCCTATTTGGGTCCCTAAGCGGTCAATGAAGGCTATCCCCAATGTTAGACAGATATGGGTGCCCAAGGTCTGCTTACGAGCCCAAATAGCTTCACCTCCAGTCACTAGCATAAATCAACACTCTTTAGTACTCTTGGTAAACAGCTCAAGAAAGATACCTACACCCCACACTATTACACCTTTGGTCAAACCTAGAAATGTCTGGAAATGGGTACCCAAAAGGTCCCAAATCCAGCACAATCTAGTTCATAGACCTTTACCTGTCATCAGCTCTAAGAGCCACGAATATTCAATCAAAGTTTGGAGAATTAAGCGCTGTATCAAACCCCCAAACCCAATTTTGTAAATCCATCTACTCTGATGTAGGTGCATTCTGAGTACATTGCATATCCAAAGTATGCATCTAGGATGGCACTAACCACTAACCATCACTCACATCTATCACAAACACTTCACCTCTAACCACTAACCATCTGGATTGTCATGTTAGTATTGTGGAGGGAACACCATTACATCTTGTTTCCTATGCAACACTCATGTGCCTCTCTTCTTCTAGCAGATAAGCATCAATTGGTGCAAGGAGTCTCATGGCAGCAGCAGCAAGAACAAGCTCCTAGGTAGGCACTAGTACTAAAAACAATTGGAATACCATGCTCGTGGAGGCTCCACTGACAGCGAGGCCTGAAGAGTTTCTCAATGTGCAAAGAATTCCCATCTTGGATCCACCGAGTGGCCTAACAGAAAGAGTGAAATGCCATTCTCATTGGTTCAATGAGATGCTAGGAGATTTGGGAGATGTAGATCATATCTAGGAATCCAAGTTGGAATTTGGAGGAGTTTGGTGGACCTTTTAGTTCTTCTCACGAGAATTTGAAGCATTACAAAATGTAGTTCCTCTTCAAGATATTTGGCAGAAAGTGGGGTTGCAGTGCATCTCTGCCTAAACCTGATTTCCTTAGGTGTTATTAGTTGATTGCAACTCTGAAAGCGACAAGAGATAAAGATCAGTCAGGCACATTCCTAGTGCCCTCTCTATCAAACCATGAGGAAATGAAAAAGTTTGAGTTGAACATCACTTTAATCAGGGAGGCCCTTCAGATGTACGGCACCCATGTACCCTCCGATCAAGATTCTTTGATACCGGAGTCTATGAAGAACAGTAAACTCAAGAAGTTGAAAGAGATGTGTGCTCTCACCCCAAACATTGCCATACCACTGTGAATGTGCCTTCAACACTTCGCATTTCTGGCTCAAGATCGATTCACTCAGCCTCATAAAAAGATTTGGTACGAGTTATACCTAGCGGAGACAGGGAGCTTGCATATTAAAATGCCAGTGTGGATCCTTGACCAATTATATGAAGCGAGAAAACGAGGAGTAAAGAAGCCTACTTTGCATGATTGTTGTGCCATTACAAGAATTATATACAGATGCCTCACTTACAATGTGTCGATTGCACAGATACTTAAATACTCCCAGCTACTATTCTTCCAGGGGCAAAAACTAGGGGTTCAACCAGCTAAAAGAATGCGTGGATCTCTTTCCCATGTGCTAATTCCTTGTGATTCCACCACAGAAATCTCCCCTAGAGAAGAAGCATAGGTGGCCCCATTCACGATCCATCTCCAACAACCACAATCAGAGGGTGTGGTACAACCCACTCCATCAGCCCCACCACTACCCACGGATGTTGAGTTTGCCTCCATGGCTGCATTGGAGGAGGATACATCCTTTGACTTTGAGACTTTCTTGCAAACAATGCAGCTATCTGAGGGTGAGTTCTTCTCAGACACTCTCGGTCCCGAATCATCATCCCAAAGAGAACGCCCACATAGTGATGCACGAAGAGTATATTGGGGAGATGAGGCACAACACACTCATGTTGAAGGCACACAGGAACGAGAAGAGGCACAGGAAAATGAATCAAACGAAGGTGAGGAGGAAGCCCCTGCCTCCACTGCACAACTCAAATAGCTCTACAAAACGATCAAGCAAGTACAAAAAAGGCATAAGTTGTCAGAAGAGACAAATAGAGCACTGGTGAACCAGATGCTGCAAGCGGACAATGTAGATCCTCTATTTGCAAAATCATTGAATGTTTTGGTAGATAACTGTGGAATAGTGGAAGCCATGCGGACCATGGTATATCGAACCACCCCTCAATATGAGCAATGAAGGATCAATATGCGACCGCGAAAGGGAAAAATGATTCAGATGGAAGTCTCTACCTCACTCCCTGCCACAGCTCAGGAAGATGTCCACATGACCAGCCCCACTAACACTGATGCACACAATGACAACACACAGATACCATCTCCCCCATCACCTCCCACCCAACCCACCAAACCCCTCGCCACTAGCATCACTGAACTACCCACAACCATCCTTACTGAACCTATACCGCACACCACCATTTCACCATCCTTACCTATCCCTACCTCTATCATTGCTTGCCCATTTTCTGAACCTCATATAGGTCATCCTACCACCCATCAAACCATATTAGGTCATCCATCTTATCAACTAGCTCTTGGCCAGCCACATCTCCCTACCCAAACATTGACACACCCGTTTTCCCTCACCACTACAATTACTCTTTCCCAACTCGAAACCACTAGGCCCTTCTTAACCTTCCCAAAACCTACACAAACCACCCTACTTCCATTCTTGGCAAACCTTATAAATATAGTTCAACAAATTGAGAATAATAATAGAAAGTCCCTTTACCACACCACCTCCCCCAAATTCACGGCCACCACTAACACACCACCCACCATTCCAGTATTCACGATTCACACTTCACACACAATCACATCTGACCCCATGGACATTTCACCCCCTGTCGGACCACTCACCACCACTTTTGTCTCAACATCACCACTTGTAACTTCATGCACATCACCACATACACCCACTGTCAACACAAAATCCACTTTTCCCTTCCCCATTTCCCAACCCCTTGCATCTCTCACCTCCACCTCTGCATCCACCTCATTTAATCATGCACTGGATACTATGTTCGAAGCTGCAATCCAGCTTAAACAAGAATACAGATTATTAGAAGAAAACAATAAAGTGCTTGGTACTCTGTCGTCCCACCTCCAGCCACGTGTCAAGGCCTTGGAGCTGAGTAATATTGCATTACAACAAGAGGTTACCACTCTCCAACAATCTCATGCGGAGCTTGAAGCCAAGTATAGAGAAATGGGTAAGGTGATGGAAGAACAACTCAGAGATCAGCTAGCCGGAAACGCGAGACTACAAAGAAACATGGCTTTACTTCGATGACACCTAGCAGCTGCCCAAGAAGAGAACAGAAGATTACAACAACAAAATCAAGACAATCTAGAAGCCGCCATAGAAAACACTCCAGGGGCACCCATAGACCCTTCTAGATTCTGGGCTATCCCCTCATAAAGTATCCGGAAAATATTGGAAACCTATGCCAACCTCTTATAAGCACATGATTAGCTTGTCGACCAAGTGAAAGAACTACAGAAACAACCAATTCTTGTACCACACATGACAGAACCAAGAAATGTGGTCAATGCTGCTACTTCACTAGAGCGAGAATCTTCCACGGCCAACGAGGTACTTGAGCTACGTCAACAAGTAGCAGAATTAAAGATTAAGTTGTTACAATATGAACTACCCCCCTCTCCACCTGATCAACTGTCAGAGGAAGAAGCAGTAACCATTCCTGTGGAAGAAACCTTTGAAGATAACTATGAGCCTCAACCTCTTCCTGGAGGCAGAGTCATGGAGGAAGGACAAGACACATATGAGGAACCCCCTTCGGATGAAACAAGTAGAAGAAATGGGGCCAAATCATGAGGAACGTATATCCACTCAGATGCTGGCCATGAAGACCATTGAAGAGACCATACTACAATCAGAATATTTTAGGCACCTCGCCTCTAGAAGACTGATAACTAGTTCAGAGTTACAGTATAATCCCTACTTTATGCTCTTGGCAGACTACAACGCTGAAATCAAAAGAGTCACCAATAGGTATCCTTCCTTTGCAACACAGTTCCAACCAGAGGACATCCCAGAAGAAGCTAGAAAAGGTGCCATATTCCAACCTATCTGGAGGCAAAAAGTACTTGAGACCTATCCGAAGATGCTACGAACATGGGATCACGTGCCCATGCATTTGAAGTATAACCCTTGCTTTGGGCCAGTGCAATGAAGAAGATCATGGAAGGCATTTGCCATCAAAGTTCAGAACAATAACAATTGCAAACAATGGCTAAATCACCCCTCCATTGCACCCCCAACAGGCACACCAACTGTAGCCTACATGATGGCTACTATCAGACACTGGATGCCATGCCTACATCCCATGCCTGATGTCACCGTGCAGATGATGCTCAAAATCCTAGACATGATGCAAGTAGTGTTAAAGACTTTCCGCAATGTACGTCACATCCAGCCGCCAATCCTGGGCTTCATAAATGGTAATTATTACTTACTTTATGATATGAGCACGACCCCGAGTATTCGAGTTGCTTATGCATGGCATGCGAGGATCAAATATCTCCTTGCTTGCTACAAGCAAACCTTTGATGACATGTTCACCATGGGGTTTTGGGAATCACACTCAGAAGTATTCGTGCCACGCCCAACCCATCTGCTACAATTATTCGCATGCGAACAGACAATGCATTCACAGCTCTACACCACCCCACAACTTGACATGCCTGGCACAGTTAATTGGGATGCCCTTCACAGAGACCTAGTCAGGGGCTACGGATCAGAGAACAAGAATTGGCAACCGACATACTACAACACTACATTGATCAAACCGTGGAGCAAAGGTCTGTCAGAGATGACAGACGCTAGGGGGGGGAGAGTGTTGGCATCATATGGGAAGAAGCAAGTACGGGCATACATGCAGAACTAGCACTGAGGCAACCCATCACTTTTTTCCACTCCTTACATCATTTTAAAAGTGATTCTCATCACTAAAAACCATTGTAAATATCATTTCACCTTTGTGTAGCTCCATTTGAGCTGAGGAGTCCTCGAGCTTGAGGAGCTTTAGAAGTAATTTCCTACCAATTTTCATATTTTTTAGACCTCGTTTGAGCCCTCAAATAGGCCCTGGAACCTAATTTTTAACTAGGCCGGACACTAGGTCTGGACAGGGCCAAAGCTAGTCAAAAACTATAAATAGAGCTAGAGAGCTCATTTTTGGGGCTAGCTTCTTGTAGTTTTGATCTTGTATGAGAACTTGGTTGTAATAGAAGTGATTACATTGTATCTCTCTTTGTTCTTACTGTGTGTGCGCATGTGTGTGTATGTGTGTGCATGTTGGTGTGCTTCTCACTCACACATTTGTGCCTTCACTTGCTCGAGGTCTTCATACCATCCTCATGTCTTCTCGGATTGACATTAAAGGAGGTGCTACTCATCACTGAGCTACACCTATGTTAGAAGTAATTTAGGCAATCAATATGACAAGTGAATATCGATGTATTAGTGATCATCTAGTTATGAATTCAAGGCTATATAAGTGAATGAAGACATTAGAAATTATGAGGGTTCATTAGCAATGTGAAGGCAGATGTGTCAAGGGAAATCAAAAGATCTAGAGATCAATTAATTTCTCATTTCTCTTAGGATGATCATTTGGATCAAGAATCCTTGTACACATATCTAATTCAATAGTAAACCAAGTTATGTTTAAAGTTTCATGTTCTAATTTTTAACATAGAGTATGTATGGTTCATAGGAACATTCATATGTCAACTCTATGAAGTGAAGGTGCACAAATGGTGCATTTGATCAAATAATTATTCGCTTATATCTCAGTGATACGTGTAAATATTTCCATGATTAAGCATTAGAAATCTAAGTTGAGAGATAAGGAATCTATGGCTAAAAGAATTGTTAAAAATAGGTTATATTCTAGGACAAAAGTTTCTTAGAAGTCACCTATGTCAAAGTCACCATTTTGGACATCACTTTTGTGCAGTCTTTTGATCTTAGCGATCAAACAAATTTTTGACAAATGTAATTAAGTGCTTATTGAACCTTAAGGGTCCAAAAGGATCATATGAAGATCCTTAAATAATTTTAAGTGTTTAAACTCATGAAATTCTTAGCTAATGAATTCATATCTTGAAGTAAGCTCCTTGAAGAAAGAAAGAAGTTTAGAATTGGAAAGGAGATAGATGTCAATCTCAAAGTTACAAAGATTTGAAATGTTTGTGTAAAGACATCTATACTTTACATAGATGTGTTCTTACATCAAGGTAGAATTCAATCAAAAAGTGTGCATGAAAATTGGAAAAATCTTTTAGAGTCTTCATATCACAAATTGTGACTACCAAGAAGTTTCAACCACTTTCTTAAATCATAGCTTACAAAAAAAGTTAAATAGTTGATTGAGGGACTCTTGAAAAATTAGACCACTTCTTATGACCAACTATATATGTATGAATCCAAGTCATGAGGGTAATTTCATGACCTATACTCCTTTCCTAAGTTATTTTAGAGTGTATGGAAGCTACTACACACAGCCCCTTTGCTCAATTACTCATTTTGTTATTTTATACTTCTTTGTAGTTAGCCATTGCGCACTACTTCTTTGGGGAGTGAGCTAGTTTATAGCATGCTTTTATTTTGATTGTAATTCCTCACTCTAGTATTCATTTGATGTGATTTTACTTGTAAAGGATTGCTCTATGAGGCTATTAAATGTGATATAAATTGTGTGATTTTCCTCTAAGTGAGCTCTGAGTGAGGTCATAAATAATGAAGGTGTGTTGGTAACCATAGGGAGATAGTAGCAAGGACAACTACTCTAACTTGCAAAGTTTTTTAGGTCGAGCAAAAATACTGACTTTGGGTCACTATGAAAAACAATTTGTGAGGTTATTAAAACCTTCAAAAGTTGCATAAGTATGTTGATTCATTACCCAACATCCTCAACATTGGCATGCATGAAGTGACCTATGCCCTCTCATCTTAGCTTCATGCGTTCACTATTTTCGAAGGCCTTAGCCTATGCTTCTTCTCAAATTCTTTGCCCTTCCTTTGTGCTTCTTAGCCTAATTTAATCATTTTAGCATTTCTTCTGTGGGTGGTTCTTGATAAATCTTTACTATGCATCCATTGATGTAGTTGGGCATTAGTTCTTCTTCTAGGGTAGCTACTTGTATCACACCACTATGAAAGTTTATAAATAATCATAGGTCCATAACCACATTTTTCTAACTTATGGGCATGTTGGTTTGAGGTATATATCAATAGTAGATTTCCAACCTTTAGGCCTTTTTCTTCCACATGTACATCAAAATAAGCCTTTTGTCATTTCTTTGCTACATATATTCCTCTCAATCTTTTTTCTCCTAGATGTTCAACATCCATTAGCTAGATCATGGCAAGTCTATCCATTGGTTTTCTTGTGCTACTTTCAACGTAGTTATTTGTGAGACATTGATCCATAGAGATCATTCCATGTGTGTGTGGGACAAGGGCCAGTTGTAGCCAAGGTCCCGAGCTTGGGGGATATCCCAATGTATTCGGTAGTAATGGGGATGAGTATTGCATGATGGCCACATGTGGATACCAGACCATTCCAGATCACTGAATACAAGAGGGTATATATGGATGGGAGGAGGGTTGCACACACATTAGTCGCAAGCCTTATTTTTTGAGAAGTGATTTCTCACATTTGGTATCAAAGCCTCATAACCAAAACTAGAAGTTTTTTGGCATTCTTGGGATTTCAATTTGCATGATTTTTCATCATTTTTGGCATTTTGCATGAGATGATCTTCTTTGTGATTGTTTTAGGATGGGGGAGCTACTATAGCAGGGGGAATGGTCGTTGTCTTGAAGCAAAAGGGTTGGGAGGACAGAGAGAGAAGCCCATGGGACTCCCCCCTATGCCACCTCCCTCGCGCATGGCATCCAAAGAAAAATCACCATCTCGAGCCCGAACGCCTTCCTCAGGGGTGGATCCATTAGAGAGAGAGAGAGTACACGTTGTGTTTAGGTGCATTTTGTCAGAATGAGATCATGCCTTCTTCTCTTTCTTATGATGAGATAAACAAACAAGATGAAGCTTTATTTATCTCCACCCCTCAACATTGAAAACAACCCATGTGGGATCAAAACACCAGCTCACGTGCACTCTCTTGAAGAAGAGAGCAATTTTGATTCTTCTCTTGTGTCTCATTTAATGGAGAGTGTTAATCTCCAAAAGAACAAGTTAACCTTGAATTTAGATCACCTCTATATCAAGATCAACTTTAGACTCCACCTTGTTTAGAGATCATTCACCAATTTATCAGGAAATTGATTATTCTGAAAAATTCAACTTCTCAAAAACGTCTGCTGCAGATTAATCACTCATTGACTAATCAATCCTGTAAAGTTTTTGATAAAACTTTGTATGATGCTTCGCCTTGAGATTGCGCAACTTTACCAAGTTAAATTTCTCAAAATGATTGAGTACACACTGAGAAATGTGTGAAACACTTTACCTATGTCTGAAACAGCTTCTCTGCAATGGCGACTTTGACACCTGCAACTTCTTAACTCTGGTTCTCCCAAAGTAAATCCCGTTTGATCAAGATCTTTTAGCCATAAATGGCTTACCTTCCAACTTAGATTTTGAGTCCTCACTTGTCTAAAACTTTACACTGTGGACTGAGCAATGACCATTTCTCTGAAGATGAAAACTGCGCGAGTTTTCACGACTCTTACAACATTCTCACATATGAATGTTCCTAACCAAAATTCTCTCAGCCTGATTTCAATTAATCTCTCAAATTCTAGCCATAGATAGATTAGCTATGGACTTAGATATGTGCAAAAGGATTTCACCAAAGATTAAACACAGAAGGAGCAGACAGCAAAATATCGGGCGCAAGATTTTTTATTTCTCAGGAAAATTTACATCTAAGTGAGGATGAACAAATCACTCACTCTTCATGTGTCTAATGACACTTCTTACAACTGAATTCTCTCTCCCTATTCTCTATTCTTCTTCTACTCTAATTGCCCCGACATTTTCAACATATATATAGATGAATATATACAAGTGTATGACTAAACAAAAGTATAAGTCAGCTAATGTACATATGTGTACACAAATTTTTGATTTTCTGAATATGTCCTTCCTTCAACCTTCAGAATTCATTCTTCTCTTGACTTCTTGACTTCATTTCTTCATAATCCTTCAATTGATGATTTTCATGCACCAACAGCTCCCCCTCAATCATTAATTGAGGTTCTTCTCTATCTTCTTGATTCCTGCCATCTCCTTGAATCTCTGTAGCTTTGGTCCATCTAAACTTTTTGTCATCATATCTGCAAGTTGATCTTTTGTAGGAGTGTGTATGACTTCAATCTCCTTCTGAATGACCTTCTCTCTTAGGAAATGATACTGTATTTCAATATGCTTAGTTCTAGCATGAAACACAGGGTTAGCTGCCAAATATAGAGAACTCATATTATCTCCACAAATAATAGGAGTACTTTGAATCACATCAAACACCTTCATAAGTGTCTTTAGCCATATTATCTCCTTTGCAGCTTCCACCATACCTTTATATTCTGCCTCTGTGGATGACAAAGCAACTGTATGTTGCTTCTTAGAACACCATGAAATCAATTTGTCTCCTACATAGCACAAGTATCCATGTGTTGATCTTCTATCATCCACATTTCCTGCCCAATCTGCATCACTATATATCTTCACTCTTGTATCAGAAGTAAATCCATAGTACAATCCTTCTCTGAGTGTACCCTTGATGTACCTAAGTACTCTTTGTCCTGCAATCCAATGTTCCTTTCTAGGACAATGCATAAATTGTGAAAGCACACCAACTGCATATGATAAATCAGGCCTTGTCAATGTAGCATAAATCAAGCTACCAACTAAACTTTGATAAAGTTTCATATCTCTGAACTCTTCTCCTCCAAACCTAGACAATTTATGGTTCACTTCCAAAGGTGTAGGTGCAACCCTGCAATCTTCCATTTTAAATTTGGTTAGCAAATTTTTAAGATACCTTTCTTGGGTCACAAATACTCCATGTTGAGTATAAGTAATCTCCATTCCCAAGAAGAATGATAGGTCTCCCAAATCACTGATTTTGAACTCTTTCTCCATTTGCTTCTTGATCATTTGTATACCTTTTTCATCTGTTCCTGTAAGTATTATGTCATCAACATAAATACACACATAAATGAATCCATCTTCACTTGCTTTGACTAGCAAGCTACTATCTGCCTTTGATGCTTGAAATCCAAGATCATTCAAGAATTTTACAAGCCTATAATTCCATGCCCTTGGGGCTTGCTTTAGTCCATATAAAGCTCTCTTGAGCTTACACACATAATTTGGACTCACTTGATCTTTGAATCCATCTGGTTGCTCCATGTACACTTCATCTGAAATGTAACCATTTAAGAAAGCATTTTTAACATCTAGTTGAGATAACTTCCAACCTTTGCAAGCAGCAATTGCTATGAGAGTTCTGATGGTTGTCATTTTTGCCACAGGACTATAAGTCTCATCATAGTCCACTCCATATGTCTGTGCATATCCTTTCACAACAAGTCTATCTTTGTATCTAGACACATTTCCATCTGCAAATCTTTTGGTTTTATAAACCCACTTACATCCAATAATTTTTTGACTATTAGGTTTAGGAACCAGATCCCAAGTCTGATTCTCTATCAAAGCATCATACTCCTCTTGCATGGCTTCTTCCCAATTTCTCTTTCCTTTGGCTTCATCATATGTAGATGGATCTTCATCTGCTTTTACCAAATAAGCATAATCTTTAGTAGTCAAGAATGAGGTGTCATAGCTATACCTTGTAGGTTGCCATTTGTGCCTAGTTGACCTCCTAACTTCTGCACTTCTTGAAGTTTCTGGTTCATCACATTCTGGATCAAACCTTGGCCTCTCTTCAACTTCAACCTGTACTTCATTGTTCTCACTTTCATCAAGTAATTGAATCTTTGCTTTACCTTTCCTTTGATTCACTACTTCTTCATCATCTGTATGTATATTATATTTACCTGCATACCAAGTACTTTGCTCATCAAATGTAACATCCTTAGACACAATGAATTGCTTTGTGGATGGACACCACAACCTGTATCCCATTTGTTTATCATCATAACCAATGAATACATACTTTTCTGCCTTAGGCTCCAACTTATGTCTCAATTGAGATGGCACATATGCATATGCCAAACATCCAAATATTCTGCAATGATCCAAGGTAGGTTTCTTACCCCACCAAGCTTCATATGGTGTCATACCCTGCAAAGCTTTACAAGGCAATCTATTGACCAAGTAAGTAGCTGTATTAACAGCCTCTGCCCATAAATAATTTGGACAATTCTTCTCTTTCATCATGGACCTTGCAAACTCAACAAGAGTCCTATTTCTTCTTTCTGCTACCCCATTTTGTTGAGGAGAGTACCTGCAAGTAACTTCTCTCTTTATACCTGCATTCCACAAGTAATCATTGAATTCATTTGAAAAATACTCTCCCCCTCCATCTGATCTTAATCTCTTCAATCTTTGACCTGTAATCCTTTCTGCATAAGCATGATAGTGTTTAAATGTATTAAACACTTCTGACTTTTCCTTAATCACATAAATTGTGATCCATCTAGTAGCATCATCAATATAAGTGACATAATATCTTGAACCATTTATACTAGAGTCCTTTGAAGGACCCCACACATCTGTATGCACCAATTCAAGTCTTTCTGAATACATAAACCCATGCTTGGAATAGGATTGCTTATGAGCCTTACCTAATTGACATGCCTCACATCTGTATGTCATGTGTTGACCTGCAATGTTAGGCAACCCAAGCACTGAATCATTATTGATCATATCTTTGATACCTCTTTCATTAAAGTGTCCAAGTCTTTTGTGCCAAAGATCCAATTCTGACACCTTTTGCTCTCCATATGTGAACATAGCATGTCCAACATTTCCTTGTACCTTCAATGTGAAGAGCCTTCCTTCTTTCTTTCCTGTAACAACCTGTTTATACCCTTGACTAGGGTCTTCAACATAGACTCCATCATTTGTAAACCTTACCTCAAATCCTTTTTCCACAATTTGACCTACACTGATCAAATTCTTTGGAATTGTGGGAACATAAAGTACCTTACTCAGAAGAGTGCTCCCATCCTTAGCTTTGACTGAACCAATTGACTTTACCTTATGCTTTGTATTATCACCTGTCTGAACTGTATGATTAATTGCATTATGATCTAGATCAGTCATCAAAGCAATATTTCCACTTAAATGATTACTACATCCTGAATCAATATAGAACACTCTCATATCCTCTTGTGAAGTTTCACATGTATTCATAATGAGAGTTGAATCCTCCTTCTGATCTGATGCATAGTTGTAATAGGTGTTATTGTAGGATTGGTTTTGGAAGCTTCTTCCTCCACCTCTTCCAAAAGAGTTCCTACCACCTCTACCTCTGAAATTTCCTCTCTGAAATCTACCACCTCTTGCTCTTTGATTAAAGTTTTGATAATTGCCATTGTTCTGATTATTATGCCAACAATCATGAGAGAGATGATTGGTCTTACCACATATCCAACAAGCTCTTGTGTTGTCCTTGTTGTTTCTGCCTCTTCCTCTACTTCTGCCATTTCCTTTGCCTCTTATGAAATTTGCTTGGTTTGAAGTACCTTCTTCTTCACCTGATTGTTGCTTTCCTTTGTTGGCTTTCTTCTTATCTTTGGAGTACATTGCATGACCTGCACTCTTATCAACATCTCCTTTGACATCATTCTCAAAAGTTAGCATATGACCTAACAATTGATTCAAATCAGGAGTAAAGTGATCTAGTGAAAGTTCTGTGGATAAAATGAAAGGCTTCCACTTCTCATCTCCTCTTAGCCCTGTGAGTATTTGTCTTACCAATTTGTCTTCTTCAATATCTTCATCCACTGCTCCTAGAGAATCTGCAATGTCCTTCATCTTTGTCACATAATCAGAAATTGATTGTGAGGCCTTCTTCTTAAAGGTAGTAAATTCTGCCCATAGTGAAGCCTTCCTTGATTTGGTTGTGTTTTGGAAATGCTCCTCCAAAGCATTCCAAATGTCACATGCACTTTCAAGTCCTCTAATGTGAGGAAGCAGGTAGTCATTAACTGCCATGTAAATTATACTCCTTGCTTGAGCATCCTTCTTCATCCAATTCTTCAAGTCTGCAAGCTCCTCTCTAGTTGGAACACTAGGATCTCTGAATTCTGGCTTTTCTTCATCTCCTGTGATGTATCCTATCAGATCTTTGCTCATAAGATGAGCTTCCATCCTCATAGACCAAGCTGGATAGTTCTCTCTATCCAACTTTTCAATTTGGAGACTATCTCCCATTCTAGCTTCACCTGTAGTCTCAAGTCTTTAGCCTTTACAGGAAATAAATGTACCTTTACTTTGAACCTTACTCCTTCTGATCCTTTTGATAGCTTCAATATGTCTACCTTCAAGTTTTCTTCAACCTTTATCCTTCTGCACCTTCAAAATATAAAGATTTGTATTTCTGCAGTAGTCGGAGTCTTCTTCACTTCAATTTTGACACAACCTGCTCTGATACCACTAATGGAGAGTGTTAATCTCCAAAAGAACAAGTTAACCTTGAATTTAGATCACCTCTATATCAAGATCAACTTTAGACTCCACCTTGTTTAGAGATCATTCACCAATTTATCAGGAAATTGATTATTCTGAAAAATTCAACTTCTCAGAAAAGTCTGCTGCAGATTAATCACTCATTGACTAATCAATCCTGTAAAGTTTTTGATAAAACTTTGTACGATGCTTCGCCTTGAGATTGCGCAACTTTACCAAGTTAAATTTCTCAAAATGATTGAGTACACACTGAGAAATGTGTGAAACACTTTACCTATGTCTGAAACAGCTTCTCTACAATGGCGACTTTGACACCTGCAACTTCTTAACTCTGGTTCTCCCAAAGTAAATCCCGTTTGATCAAGATCTTTTAGCCATAAATGGCTTACCTTCCAACTTAGATTTTGAGTCCTCACTTGTCTAAAACTTTACACTGTGGACTGAGCAATGACCATTTCTCTGAAGATGAAAACTGCGCCAGTTTTCACGACTCTTACAACATTCTCACATATGAATGTTCCTAACCAAAATTCTCTCAACCTGATTTCAATTAATCTCTCAAATTCTAGCCATAGATAGATTAGCTATGGACTTAGATATGTGCAAAAGGATTTCACCAAAGATTAAACACAGAAGGAGCAGACAGCAAAATATCGGGCGCAAGATTTTTTATTTCTCAGGAAAATTTACATCTAAGTGAGGATGAACAAATCACTCACTCTTCATGTGTCTAATGACACTTCTTACAACTGAATTCTCTCTCCCTATTCTCTATTCTTCTTCTACTCTAATTGCCCCGACATTTTCAACATATATATAGATGAATATATACAAGTGTATGACTAAACAAAAGTATAAGTCAGTTAATGTACATATGTGTACACAAATTTTTGATTTTCTGAATATGTCCTTCCTTCAACCTTCTGAATTCATTCTTCTCTTGACTTCTTGACTTCATTTCTTCATAATCCTTCAATTGATGATTGTCATGCACCAACATCATTGTCAAGGCTAGGCTTATTTAGCCAATAAGCACTACATCTACTTCCACTATTTTGGCCATAACTTTGGCATACCACCTCCAAATTTAGAGATCTCTCTTGCTATGGATTGATCTCTAAGAGCTCTTTCTAGAGAGTGGTCAAAACTCATCTGTTGGCTTTAGTTCCATTCATCTTTACTACTTTTTGTTTTATCATTCATCATCATCAACCCTCATTCAAGCATCTTTTTGAGGCACCAACTATTGGGAGAATCTTGGAAAGCTAAATGGAAGGCAGGTAGACCATCTCCAGCATCTGCACACACTTGCATATTATCTCTTGGGCCTTCAGATAAGTTTCTTTGTCAATTAGTATGCATTTCGGCTTTCTATTTGCTTTATACTACATATAGAAACTATATATGTGCATAGTAACTATAGTATACACGTAATTAGGATGTTCTCTAGTATTGTATAGTGCATGAATTCCTCTTTGCAAGAATAGGTAAGTATTTTCTTACAGGTTCAATGAGGAAAGAAAAAAAATTGTTAGGGTGTGTAATCCCCTTCAGTCTATTTGTAGTTAGATTATGCCTACCGACATTATTACCACAGAAATTGTTTGTTGAGCACTTAGTATAATTTTTTTTTACTTTCAAAATTTTGTCGTTATGCTGCTGAAATTTTTAGAATTTAGTATGCATATGCATTAAAGATTAGCCAACATACTAAAAGATTTTTGCAAAGGCTTATGGCTTGTCTGTTTTTCACTACCACTTATTTGTTTTAAGTATTCATAGAACATCCAAACTTTATAATGAATAAGATGAATGATTAGTAGCATTCTAATCAAAGAATCATATAAGCTTGTGGATATCTTGCAGATATTACTAAATGGAAAAAATTAATTCAAGGATACATCCAAGAGGGTAGCCTTAAGACAAGGGCAAGTGTTGCCAAGGTCATTTGAATATGGTGTTTAGAAGTTTCACAGCTAAACATTCTAGGATGTCTAGTTAGAACCTAGAATAGAGGATCCTTCATCGTCAAAGATTCCATGATCAAGAAAGAATACAAGTATCATTCTGATTAAAAGGAATAAAGTTAGGATTTAACAAAAAGAGATGAGGATAAAATAAAACAAAAATATACCTCAATAATTAAGTCTGTTATCAGGATCTTGCTCACGTGCACATAGAGGTTAGAGATGCTAAAAACACATTGAAAAATGCACATGCAGGGAGATGAGACAAAACATAGTATTGGGTGCAATTTCCCCCCATGCACTCCGTTTCCACAGTCCCAAGGTGCATGTATTTATAAGAATTTTTTAATATGTCAAAATAGTGGTTACATGAGAGCGGCTTCAAAGATCACACGTGAAAGTAAAAGTTGGTGACTTTTGAAGAAAGCCTTTGCTTTTAATATCAAAAATTGCAATCTGCAATGACCCCTACTCTAACCACTACTTTACTAAATATTCCTAAAAATAGCACCCTCTGTGTAGGTTTATTTGCAAACTATATGAATTCTAAATTGCATTATTGATGTCTTCCCTTTCACGCATTTCACGCCCTCATCAACCTTCATCTACTATATCAAAAAAACCAAAATACATTAATACATTAATAAATTAACACTCCAACAATTCCTTGTTAAACACATTCCATAATTCATAACATGCCCCTCAGTTGAAAAAGCAACTGAACTCAGTTGATAAAATAAAAATAAACATGGATGGCCAGTCACATGTTCCATCATTGAACAAAAATAAGCATATTCCATGTAAAAAGACATACATGGAAATGTTCATGGAAGAGTTACATTAATGTGTTTGTGAATGATATGCAAAAATTAAGTGGTCATAATGGGGTGTTAATTTTGTTTTATGTATCCATTGACATTCTTCAATAGTGTTTTTTGTACTTAACTAAATATCAATGATATTGAGTACATGTGCATGTAGTAGTGATATCATGATCAATTATTTTCTCAAAAACTAAGATTTCAAATTCTTCTTCAATTAAAGGAGGTTCATCAAGAAGTGTGAAGGGTTTAAGTAAACCAATATGAAAAGAGTTATGTATATTCCAATGAGATGGTATATCTAATATGAATGAATTATCATTGATTTTCTATATAATACAAAATGGTCCATAATAGCATGGTGCTAGTTTAATTTTAGGATGCTATAGAATATTTTTGAGACGTCTTTTAATGATACGGAACCATACAAGATCATTTTCCTTAAGTTCCTTGGTTAATCATTTTGTATTGAGAGTATGTGTATAACGATCTTGACTTTTCCTAATGTGCTAGTGAAGATTGTGAATTATAGAAATGTGAACTTGCACAATAGAATCAGCAATTGGAATGTAATTTTGAGTAAGTGACAAGAGAGTGGGAAGCTTTTTACCATAAACGATTTCAAAAGATGCACGTGCACTAGTGGTGTGTGTGGTGTTATTGTAAACAAATTGAAGCAATGGCAACTTTTCATCCCAGACTGTGGGATTATATAATGAATAACAATGCAATAAATCAAGAATAAAAATGTTTGTAGCCTCACTTTGTCCATTACTTTTGGGATGAAATGCAGAGCTAAAATCTATTTTAGAACCAAAATGTTGAAATAAGGCAACCCAAAAATGATTACAGAATCTAACATCATGATCAGATAACATTACTTTAGGAAATCCGTGATGTGGGAAAATGCATTTAATGCATAATTTTGCAGCCTGAGGTGTAGATAATGTTTTTCTACAAGAAATGAAATATGCATATTTACTAAACCTATCAACTATTGTCCAAATCATATCATTATGTGATGAGTGATAGGAAGACCTGTGATAAAATCCATAGAGATCTGTTCCCATGGTTCGTTTGGAATGGGGAGTGGCATTGACAATCCAAATAGTTTACCATGATGACATTTTACACCTTGATATAAAATGCATTGAGAAACGTAATGTGCAATATCGTTTTCCATGTGTGGCCAAAAGAAAAAATCTTTGCAAGTAGAAATGGTGTTATGTATGCCTCTATGACCCATGTAAGATGGTTCATGCATTTTTTTGATGACAAAATCATTAAAAGCTTGGGTTATACACAATCTATGTTGAAAATATAGTAAACCATGATGAAATGTATAATGTTCATCTCATAAAGATGCACCATTGTTGCGGCCATGCCATGCACATGAAAAATACAAAGAAGATCCATAGGTGGAAATCATTTCTTGAAAAGAATGAATTTGGATGGAAGAAATATTATGCAAACAAACAAAATGTGAAGGAAAATGGCTAAGAGCATCAACAACAACATTAGCTTTGTCAGGTTGATATTGGATCATGGGTTGGAAATTTTCAATGAATGAAGCCCATTTAAGATGCCTACCAAAGATTAAGGGCTGATTTAATAAATGCGTAATAGCCCATTGATCGGTTTTGATTAAGACCTTAGAGCCCATAAGATAGTGTTTCCAAATTCGCAAAGCATGCACAACTGCTAACAATTCTTTATCATATGCACTATAACTTTTTTATGAGGGTTTAAGCTTCCTACTCTCAAATGCAATATGATTATCATTTTCCATTAAAACATCACCTATTCTTGAACCACTAGCATCAGTAACAACATGAAATGGTTGTGAAAGATTAGGTAACTATAAAATAAGTGCATGTGAAAGTGCATGTCTGAGTTTCTCAAAGGATTTTTGTTGGGTAAATCCCCATGAAAATTTTATTTTCTTTTTCAATAACAAGGTAAGAGGCAATTCTAAATAAGAAAACTTTCAAACAAACTTCTTATAGAACCTAGCCAACCCAAGAAAAATACGAACATCATTGACTGATTGTGGTGTAGACCATTCTACTATCACTTTAATCTTTTTTGGATCCACATGCATGTTGTTGTTATTTGGGTTGCCCACATTTCCTCATGCAATGGCACCCTCTAGACCTTATAAAAATACCTTTTTTCTTGTATCTAGGAGATGTCCATATGAACACTCTCCTAAGCCCCTTTTTGATATTTTCTTTAGACTATGGCTTTGATGCCTCTCAAATAAAGCATCTTTTTGACACACATATATACATTCCCACGTAGAAGTTTCCCACGCTTATGTCTTTGTCTTGAAGAGAGTGGGCTATTAGAGAATATTTTTCAAGATTTAGAGAGATATGAGCATGTGCTCCTTTTTTACTAGTCAAAAAGAGCACATGGGAGAATGTGCTTAGCCTATAAATATAGGCTCATTTCTTGTAAAGGGGGGCTTTTGGTCGTGCTCTCATGTAAAATCCTTTCAATGGAAGAACTCTCCTTTCTCTTAAGGCTTTGTACATATGTGTATTTAGTCTTGGAGTGTGTGAGAGTGAGGTGTGTGTGCATGCTAGCATTTCCTATGTGTGTAAGTAGAGTGTTGCAATTGTCTTGTATTTTACATATGTGACTAGGATCCTTGACTCCCATTGCTCCATATTTTCAAGCATGTGGCATAGCTGCGGGCTGATGGCCAATGGCTTGAACATGATGGAGGATGGGGTGGATGAAAGGAGAGTCATTCTTGGGCCTTCCTTCTTGCTTCCATGCAAGGTGGTGTGGGTCTTGACTCCCAAGGGCATACTACAACAACACATGCCTTCCCTTGAAATAATATGTCCTAGATATTCTAGCTTATGTTGAAAGAAATAACTCTTTTAAGGAATAGCCTAAAGTGTGTTCTTTCATAGCAAATGAAAAACTGTTTTAAGATGCTTCTCATGCTCACTATCATTCTTATTGTAAACAAGTATATCATGGGATAATACAAGAACAAAATCTTGGAAATGAAGAAAAATGTTGTTCATCATTCGTGTAAATGTAGTAGGGGCATTATTAAATCCAAAGGGCATTACCATAAGTTCATAATAGAGGGTTTGCGTTCTAAATGCAGTCTTAAAAATATCGCTTTATGTCATACGTATCTGATGGTAACTGGATTTAAGATGAATTTTACTAAAGATATGAGCTCCTTGTAACTTATCTAAGAGATCATCTACTCAAGGAATAGGGTATCTATTCTTTATTATGATCTTGTTAAGGGCCAAGACTGATTATGAATGTGGCCAACCCTTCCTTTTATAGGATTTCAAGGGTGGTTATGATTTGATGATGTCATTGATGACATCGTGAATTGGAAACAAGACCTTCGGGTGTCAAAATTCAGCAAATAGGCAGTCGATCTTGGAATGGTAGCATTAGTTTCTCCAAAATCCTAGCCAAACATGAGATATAGAAAATTGTCATGCAATATAAGGTTTAAGATGGTTTTCTTTGTGTCCATGACATCACCTCCTCCTCAAGAGACGAGCTCCACAAGGAGTGGTCATGTTCTCTAGCTTGGGTTTCATTGGACTCTTCCTATGGAACTCATGAGCCTTGAATTTTTCTGTAAGTTTCCAAGTACAATCAATGATGTCATACACTTTCCAATGAATAGGGCATTCCAACTTTCCTCGAGAGATCCTTGAATCTAATACATGCACGACCTCAAATTCTTCATGATCCTCAATCTTGATCAGTGGTGAAGGATTGGGTCTCTCTTTAGCTTCCTTGTGTTCTTCATGTGATAGATCCTTTGAGCTTCTAGTGGAATGGTCTGGTGCTTTCAAGATCTTTTGATGAAGAGTGTTGAGCAAGCACACCTCCTTGATTGAACATGAACTCCTCCTTATCCTTTAACTTCTTGATATCTTCATAACATGCATACTCCGTATCATTTGTAATGACTTTTTGGGCTTCAAAGATTCTTGGTTCAGATTCTTGAAGAGTAGTGTCTACATTATTCAAGACTTCTGACTCTTGGACTTGGATTTCTTTTAACAACTGATTCTTACACTGAATTGCTTGATTGATAACATCCTCCAAGGTATTTGCTTGATTCATGGATAATAAGAGATACTTGAATTCAGGTTTGAGGCTACCTCGAAACTGATTAACCATGTAGTCTTCATGATATGTGGTTCCACGAAACAACATCTTGATATTCAAGGCATAGCTTAAAACAGATCGATCATCTTGTCGTAGCAATCTTTTGATCTCTTGGACATGTTCGATCAAGTCCTTTATGGTAGATTGGATCTCCTTGCACAAGGAATCCATGGTGCCTAGAACTATAAGATCTTCTAGAACTCGAATCTTCATAGCTCTTGGTTATGTGACTATAAGATCTTCCAAAACTTGAATCTTCATAGCTCTTGGTCTTTGTAGAGCTCTTGGTATGTGGTACTAGAACATGGTGATGATGGATATCCATGATGAAATTGGAAAGGGTTTGTAGTATATCTAGGTGTGGAATCAAGGCCATGATTCTCATGATGGGTAGTACTCCTCTTTTGATTCTAATGATGATCCTTCTGATGTGGGATGGTGATTGTAGAAGTCCTAATTCCAACTTGCTTATTTTTCTTAGGACATTTGAATACCATATGATCATGATCTCCATAATAAAAGCATAATCCATTGTCTTTCTGATGTTTTCTTTCCTTTGGTGTAAGTCACCTGACTAATGTTATCCAACTACATGGGTTCTGGTTGAGATTCTTCCAACATGTGTTATTGAGGAACTGAGGTGAACTTGTGCCAAAGAAATGTCCTAGTGCTTCGAAGTTCTAAGTGAACCTCCAAGAAAATTTAGAAATAGCTAAAGCCAAGATGCAACAAGCTACTGATATGGCAAAAGAGTATGCTGAGAGGAAGAGATATCCTAGATCCTTTGAGAAGGGAGATAGAGTCTTTATTCAGATACCAGCTAGATCTACTTCACTCTTCACAAGGAACTGTAGTAACCTTTCATCAAGGTTTTGTGGACCTTGGAAGATATTGAAGAAGCTAAGTGAAGTTTCATACCGATAGCTTCCTCTAGATAGCATAGTCTATCGAGTGTTTCATGTCAATAAACTTAGAAAGTATATTTCCAAGGAGAAAAATATAATAGAAGGTATTGCTTCTTTGCACGAAAGTGATAGAATAGATCATTCTCCAGACACGATACTAGATCAGAGATAGAAATGGTTGAGGAGCTATGTCATCCAAGAGTATCTATGAGGTTGGAGAGGTTTACCACTTAGTGACTCTACTTCAGAACCAGAAGCTCTAGTCCGCAAGTACTTTACCTCATTGATCATTGAGGACAATAATCTTTAGAAGGGGGAGACAGTGCTAGACATTGATCCAGAAGGATCATTCCATGTGTGTGTGGTACAAGGGCCAACCATAGCCAAGGTCCCAAGCTCGGGGGCTATCCTAAGATATTCAATAGTAATGGGGATGGGTGTTGCATGATGGACACATGGTAGCACTAGAACATCGAGATCATTGCCATTTTTAGAATACAAGAGGGTATAAATGGATGGGAGGGGAGTTGCACACACATAATTCTTAAGCCATATTTTTTGAGAAGAGATTTCTCATGTTATTAAGAAATCTAGGGGTAGCGCCACATTTTGGCCAAAAATCATATGAAAGAAATTTGCATTGAGTACCATTTTATAGGCCACTTGACATGCCCGAATAGCATGATACAAATGTTAGTCCCAATCAAAACCTGTGTTCTCTATGAGCTTCATGAATACATTGCACACGATCTTGTTTTTGCTCTCCACTTGACCAATCACTTGCAAGTGATATGGTGTTGATTCTTGTGTATGACCATCAAATCGTATAGGATATATTCAATGGTTTCATTTAAGAGATGTGTTCCTCTATCGCTAACTAATTTAGTAGGAAGTTTGCATATTTTGAACACATTTTCAAACAAAAATTTAGCCATCATTTGTGCATCATTGTTTTGTGTGGCTTTGACTTTTGTCAACTTGTTGTGATGGTTTGTGGCTACAATGATGTATTCTACATGGGAGATTTTATTTGGGGGATTGATGGGTCCTACAAAGTCTATACCCCACTTAGAGAATGCACATCCTTCCATCATGTGTCTTAGTGGCATCTCATCTTTTCATATAGAATATTGAACTCTCAGGCATATGTCACAATGTTTCACATAGTTATGGGCATCCATGTGAAGTGTTGGGCCACCAAAGACATAAAAATAGAATGTCTTTGCTAACTCATTCAAGTCCAAAATGTCCACTAGTAACACCATTGTGTACGATTTCTAGTATTCTCAAATAGTTGCTTTCATGAAGACATAATCTCATATATCCACATTTTTTGTGTTTGTAGAAATTCTCTCCAACTAGTGTGTAGTTTCGGGCTTCCTGTTGTAGACTTCTTTGTTGAAATAGTGTCATGTCTTTAGGGAAAGCCTTTGTTTTTAAAAAGTCAGGTACAGAACTACTCCAATCTAGTATTAGTGACATGATATAATTTCTCATATTCAATTGGGGGTCTGCTAATACAAGATGGACACTCCTTAATCAACTTATGCACAATAGATTCCATTATTGGCCAATATACACCTAATCTCTCTAGTGTTGAGAGGGTTCTTTGTTGATGGGTACTAGTTGTTTTTCCTAGTTTGGAACCACTTCTAGGTTCAAAAAGTATGCATCTAGAAGATCATCCCACACTCCCTGCAAGGTTTCTCTAGAAGTTCATCATGAAGAAAGTGATGTTCCTTGAGATGGATGTATCTTTCCTAATGAATACCTCAAAATTGTATCCCATTAGTAAGATGAACCATCTTACTAAGCATCATGTATTGCAAGGTTTGTTCACTAGGTAAAGAAAAGCTTGATGTTCTTTAAAGAATTTGAATTTATTTTCCAATAAATAATGTCAAAACTTCTTCACTTCATACACCATTCCTAATCCTTCATGTAAAATTGGGGTGTAATTTCTCTCTACTACATTCAATTACAAAATTGGAGGCATCAAAATGGACAAGAAAAGGTTGATTCCAATCCGGGATTATTAAAATCAAGATTCAACACAGATATCATTTTAATTCTACAAATGACTTCTCACACTCATCATTTCACTCAAAATTAGTAAGAATGTTGGAGAGGGGTTTAGCTATGATTGCATAGATGTGTATGAATTGTGGATAATATCCAAAATGACTAATTAAGTTTTGTACTTCCTTCATCATTATTGATTGTGGTAACTCTACTATCGCTCTCCCTTTATCCTGAGATGTTGATATTCCATTCTTTGACTTAATGTGACCTAAGATATTTCCTTGTTAAACTGTGAGCACACACTTCTCTAGGTCTAAGAAAACTTGGTATTCTCTACATTTATCAAATATCTTAGTTCTAATATATGATTTTGTCATATGAGGAAATTTCCACACAAATCATCCACATAGACCTCTATATTCTTACACAATAACTATTTAAAGACATGACACATGGGCCTTTGAAAAGTATCACATGCATTTTGTAGCCCAAAGGCATCACATAAAATGCAAACATACCCCATTCAAAGGCAAAAGCCATTTTGTGTTGTTCTTCAAGGGTGATAGCTACTTTGTTGTAGCCTAAAAATCCATCAAGGAAGTTATTAACATCCTTGTTTGCTACACATTCCAATAGATGTTCAATGATAGGAAGCAGATAACTATCTCTTATGGTGGCAAAATTAAATTTCTTTAAGTTAATGCACACACACACACATAGTTTTCCATTCTTCCTAGGCTCTACCATGATGGGGTATACCAATTCAGTATGCTCAATTTCATAGATAGATATAGCTTCTATCAACATGTCAATTTATTCCTTTATCTTTGTTGCATATGTGTCATTATAAGTATATGTCTTCTTTTTTGGGCTTGGCTTCTACATCCAATTGAAAACATCTCAGTAATTTTGTAAGAGGGTTGTTCCCTATGTATGTGCTTCGTTCTTTGTTATCTTCCTTGTTTACTACTATTTTCTTGGTAAGTTACTTATTATCATAAGCTTCTCCCTTGAGAGCCTTTGTTTTGGCATTCTCGCCATAATCTTTATATACGTTGTTTCATATTTCTTGAAGTTCTCTAGTACTTTGAACAATGATTCCTCTTCATCTTGTGTTGATGGGTTCACTTTAGATTTCTTTTTCTTGCTCTTTGTCGCAACTTGAGTGGTTAGCAATAAATCATTCTTGCGTCCGTTTTGTTCATGGATCTTTGCATTGACAAAATGCAAGCACTATTCCTCCAAATCAAAAAAAGGATCAATAATGATGGATTCTACATCCTTGTCAATATCTTCTTTGTTGGAGACTATACTAAAGTCACATTCTTTTAGTATTGGCTTGCATATGAACACTAAAATGTCATAGCTATCCTCATTGCAATGGGCAGCCCATTGTCCTTCATTTATTGGTATGTCCATTCTTTCTAAGATTTATGCCCAACCATGAGGTTCAAACTCCTCATTTGGAAATATTATGAGTTCATTGGTTGGGTCTGTATTGATGTAGTGTTTTCAGACACTCCTCTATTTCTAGATTCAAATCATTCCTCCTCTTCTTTAGCAATCTTACACATCCAAAAATGGGTATCTTCATGCATCCATGAAGGATTTGACGACCCTACAGAGTGCACTGACTTTGTATTCTTTCGAGTCTTGTGTATGGGATTCCACTATAAGGGTGGGACATCTCTATGTGTGTAATCCTTGAGATTGACTTTAATTGTTACCCCTATGTTTTTTTGAGCGATGAGGAGTCATCCCTAAATGACGAAAGCATCAATGAACCACCATGGAATGATATGCCAATTCCAATGAGCCATAGGGTGGCACATGGAGGCAAGACATGTCCACAAGGACAAGGGCAAATACCAACAGAGGAGGAAACGGAGCAAAGTCAACAACCACATCAACAACCAAAAGTGCAAAATGAAGCTGGACCCTCACATCGTGTACATCGGAGAAAGAAAAACTATCAAACATGATGTAGAACTCAATGACAACAAAATATACCTCCCAACACAAGAGCTCCACAAAGACAAAGGAGGCACTGCAAGGCTTTCGTAGAGATACGACACTATTAAAAGTCTGTTGAACTACTCATACCACGAAGAGATTTTGCAAGGGTAGTAAAAGAAGAACTACAAAGCTACTGTGTAGGTCTACGAATACAAGGGATAGCACTTGAAGTGCTTCAAGAGGCAACTGAGGCCTACTGTTGGAAAACAATGTTCCTATTGGTCCTAAGTCCAGAATTGAAAGCATCTGTAGCATCTTTTATGTGTTCTTATATAACAAACGGTGACTAGCACCTTGGTTACTTCGTCAACCTCTCATCCTTGTGACCAGGGATCAAATCCCATGAGCTGCAGCATAGAAAATATGCTTTTATACAACTTTTCTTTATTAAAAATACCACACAAACAGGCGACACGCTTTCTGAAAAGCATCGAACAATGGACGGAGATCAATTAGCGATCACGTTTGTTTTTCGCTATGAAGCTTTATTATAAGCTTTTCAAGAGTTCACAAATCCTACATAAGACAAGCTTGGCTTATTGACTTGTATCCTTCACCTAGGATCAACACAAGCTTTCTAGAGCTTGTACCTCAGTAGAGGTGGTGTTTCTTCTAGCACATGGGGCAGCCATGATGCTAACTTGAAGCATGTTGAGGAGCAGCTATGGAGTTCTTCTTGGTGATTCTTCTTGGGGAAGATGAAGGGTGTGCTCACACTCTACCTCATGGAGAGGAGGTTATCTCTTGTTCATGGCAAGAAGACTTGATTATTAGCAGCTTTTTGGTGAGGATCGCCCATCTACATGATGTATTTGAAGATCATCTTCTACAAGAAGATGTTAGGTTGAAGATTATCTTCTACAAGAAGATGTCTGGATACTTCAAAGACATTGGATGGGACCATCTACATGATTTTGAAGATTATCTTCTACAGGAAGATATTAGGTTGAAGATTGTCTTCTACAAGAAGATGTCGGGCTACTTCAAAGACATTAGATGGAGATTAACATAAGATTCACATCTTATGTTAAGTATTCAGGTACATATTCTCTTTATGCACACAGGTACTACTTGAAGTTTATGGAGGCTGTGGCGTTCATATCAGGAGGAGTCCTATTCGGCATAGGTACAAGAGAATCAGTACTTATATGCTTTATGCATATTTTTATGAGGTGTTTGAGAAGGTGTGTTCACATGAGTTTGAGGATTTCCGGCAACAATCTTGTTAGCATTCTATGCTACTTTATAAGTATGTGATCTTTTCACACACATATCTGACTTAGGGTCTTCCATAGCCTAAGTTTAGATGTAGGTTTGTTGACCATCAGTTTCACACTGATCCTTCCTCATTTAGTCACTCATATTCACTCTTCTATAACCTATAAGGTCACACATCTCATGTATATTCAGATTAATGCCCATACATCTAAATATTTTTGTTACATTGTACATTCACTCATTCATCTATTTCTCATCACATAGAATGGTTGAGAATTTTGCTCCCACATTGTACATTGAACATTGGTATATATGATACTATGAGTAAGCAATGGCTTACGTAACACCTTACACATGTCATCTATTCTTTCTCTATCTTTGTCTCATCATTTGTATGATTAAGTTGTGGTATGTTCATGTTTTGTCAATATGGAAGATTGCTGGAATTAATGTTGTACATGACTGGAACTATGGAACCATGGACCTGTGACATGAGCCTAAGGGCCTATGTAGCTCAAGCGTAAGCACCACCTCCTTTACTTGTCAATCCGCGGAGACGTGAGGACCGGTATGAAGACCACGAGCAAGTGAAGGCACAAGTGCGTGAGTGAAAGCACACAAACATGCACACACATACACACACACGCGCACAAAGTAAGATCAAAGAGAGGAACAATGGAAAGCTTAGATTGCAAAAGAGTTCTCTTACAAAAGTTCTATTCTCTAACAAGCTAACCTCAAAAATGAGCTCTCTAGCTCTTTTTATAGTTTTTTGACTAGTTTTGGCCGTGTCCAGACCTAGTGTCCGGCCTAGTTAAAAATTAGGTTCCAGGGCTTATTTGAGGGCTCAAACGAAGTCTAAAAATTATGAAAATTGGTACGATGGTACTTCTAATACTCCTCAAGCTCAAGGACTCCTCGGCTTGAACAAAATGGAGTTACTAAAAATAGATAATGGTATTTACAATGGTTTTTAGTGATGAAAATCACTATTTGTGTAGGGGATTCTTCTGAAAATTTGACATACACTTCTTGGAGCTCCCTACTTGCTCCCTTTCCTTGTGTGTCCACCTTTTGATGTGCTTCCGTGCTTTGTCCTTGACTTTGAGCTTCAACACTCCCCCCCCTCTCGAGTCTGTCATCCCTGACAGACCCTTGTTGGAAGGGCTGTTCCATGTAGTGCTTTGAGAGGTGGTGTCCATCCGTTGTATGAGCTGGTTCCTTGGATTCCAGCAAGAATGTGTCATTGTGAGCTTTCAAAACTGCAAGTTTCTCAAAAGAGATTATCAAGAGTGATTTGGAGCAACTATTGGCTTCAATTTGCTTCCGAGATATGGATGTTGGTCCCAAAACGTCCGCTAGCTCTTCCAAAGATGATGTTGAGAGCAGTCATGCCAACTACTCATAACGCATAATGAATGAAGGGTAAGTGTGTTCATGCCTGGGTTGAAAAAAGTATGTGCCTTGTGCACGGCCTTGTAATGTAGCCCTACGCATGCTTACTTGGAAAATGCATTAGAAGATCATGGTGCAAAAATTGCGGGTCTTGAGCTAAGTGCTCAAGGGTATGTTGACGAAGAGGTTTCCCAAACTATCATGGTTGTGGTCCAAGTAGAAGATTCTTACCATAAGGGAAGGTCAGTCGATGCGGATCTCTTCGTGTTGTACACCTTTCATCATGATGGACCATTGGTTGGTTTATCATTGTCGATGAATGCCCTGGTTGATGGTCCACCCAAGCATGACTCATTCATGTTCCATAAGCCAAATCTAGGAACAAGCTCTCTCTCTCTTTTTTTTTTTTTTTTTTTGCTAAAATAGCACAAAACAAGAACACAAAAGTTAGTATCAATAGAAATATTTGACATATGTCAATGTGCTCTTGTGCTTGGGATTCTCAAGTGTGTCTATGCACGACCGTGTAATGTGGCCCTATATTAATGCATACTTTGGAAATGCATGACCTGAATGGTGCAGAAGACAGGGTTGTGCAAGGAGCACATGGTTGTCGCTCGTTCGAGGCTTTCGATGTTATTTGTGGAGGTTGATGCCGACCTTGGTGGAGGTATCCATTGAGTCTCAAACTGATGTAATCCTCCTTATTGGAGTCCATTTTAGAACATCATTTGGCACTGTAGAGGTCACTTCAGGCGTCTTTCTCTTTGGATGCTTTCTGAACTGTGGTATCCAGTGTGGTTGACGCTTTGGTTCGGTGGAGGCTACTTGCAATTTTGGCTTCCAAACTCATATCCTTTTTGCATGTCTTCCTACTAATGTTGAAGAGCTGATTTGATCTTCCTTTGGTCTCTGTACGTGGTTCTTACCCTTTTCTCTTTTTGGCTTCTTTGTTGAAACCTTTTGCATGTGGGAGAACAAAGGTTGTGGTGGATGTAGGAGCTTCTTAGGTACCCACATCTGTAACTGCCCTTGTTGAGCTGCAGCTAACTTCTTAGGCACCCAAACTTGTTGGATACCTTGTGATTGAGCTTGTCTGAGCTGCTTCCTTCGTCCTCTGGCCTGGTTGGTTTGCATGGATGGAATTTGTGGGGGCAAGGTTGGTGGTTGCTCTCCTTTGCGTACCCATATCTGCTTCATGCTCGGAACTGCTTTTTTATTGAGTGGTGTCTTGCTATTTGATGTAGCAGTTGTCGTGAACGGTTGTGTTTGCTTGTGTGGTGGACTCACTACTGTGGCTACTTGATTCTTTGGAGAAGAAGAAAGATCCACCCACCTTCGAACCTGGTCTTCCACGATTGACTCCTTCTGCATCCTAGAGCTTTTGACACATACAACATCTTCTTTCATATGATTAGTCTTGGAAGAACTAAGAGAGTGTGTGGTGCCATGATTTAGGAGCATGCAGTTCTCTAATTCTAATGTAATGCATTGTTCATGTACCCAAACTTGAAGAATTTGACTTCTTAGGTTTAAGTTAACTGCATGGTCATAGATCCAATCTTGACCCAAGACAAGTGGTTCTGTAAGGTTCTCATCTTGACATACTAGCGCTTTGACTTTCATTGGAACATCTTGAAGGAAGATCGGAAGTTCCACCTCGCCCAAACAAGGGGTTTCCACACCTCTCAATCCTATGAGATAAGCTTCTATGGGATTGATGTTCAACTGCAAGTCTTGGCAGTAGGAAAGTCGAACTGCACTACTTGCTGCACCTGAGTCAATCAACGCTTTCACCGTCCTTGCACCCTTCCCTTGTCCTATCTCTATGGTCACAAAGGGTCTTCGGTCAATGACCTGAGAAGTGGCTATGCCTGACTTCTGACACATATCCATGTGATATTTTGTGGCTTTTGAGTTGACATCTAGGCCTAATCGCCTTACCTTATTTCGCCTAATACGCTCTCTAGCCTCTACCTGTGCTTCTTCTCTCACTCTTAACTCTTCTTCTTTTCGCTTCTTAGCAGTGTTGAGTCTCATTAGCATATCCTCAGTAAGAGGTTCTTGATATAGCTTGACTCTACAGCCACTAATATAGTTTGGCAAGATATCTCCTTCTAGAGTAGCCAACTGAACTGCACCACTAGTGGAAATTCTATTAATGATCATAGGTCCGTATCCTCTTTTTTCCAACTTACGGGCATGTTGTTTTAGAGTATATACCAACACTAGATCTCCTTCTTTCAATCCCTTATCCTTGATGTGTGCATCAAAGTATGCCTTTTGCCTCTTCTTTGCAGCGTAGATGCCTGCTGCCGCTCGTAGCCTCGTCTCGCCCAAGCGTTCGAGATCAAAGATCCTAGAAGACAATTCATGCCCATTCCACTCATACTCTTGTGCTACTTTTAAGGCGGGGATTAAGAAATCTAATGGTAGCACAACGTTCTGTCCGAAGACCATCTGAAATGGGGTGGCATTGAGTACCGTTTTGTAGGCAACTCGATAAGCCCAAATAGCATGATGAAGTTGTTTGTCCCAGTCAAAGCGTTTATTATTTACCAGTTTTGTCAATACGTTACAGAGGATCTTATTGGTACTCTCGGCTTGTCCGTTGGCTTGTGGGTGATAGGGGGCTGATTTCTTATGTATCACCAAGAATTCTTGGAGAAGATTTTCAATGACTTCATTCAAGAAGTGTGTGCCTCTATCGCTCACCAACTCTATTGGTAGTCCATATCTCGTGAACACATTCTCGAATAAGAACTTAGCCGTAGTCTGAGCATCATTCTTTGTTGTAGCTTTGACTTCTACCCACTTTGTAAGGTAATCTGTGGCTACAATGATGTACTCTGCATGGGAGTTTCTAGCTGGGGGGTTAATAGGACCTATGAAGTCTATGCCCCACTTCGAAAATGCACGCCCTCCCATCATTGGCCTCAAGGGCATCTCATCTTTTCTCACTGGATATTGTGCACGTTGGCATGTGTCACATTTCTTCACATAGGTATGTGCGTCCATATGAAGAGTGGGCCACCAAAGTCCTGAGAATAGAATGGTCTTGATCACTCGGTCAGGACCAAAATGTCCACCTGCAACACCGCTGTGTGCAGTCTCTAAGACCTTTAAATAGTCTGATTCATGAACGCATAGTCTTAAGTAACCATCTTTGCCTCTTCGGTATAGGTTGTCCCCTACTAAGGCATAGCCTTGAGCCTCTTGCTCCATGCTTCGTCTTCTTGCTAGACTAGCCTCTTTGGGTAATCTTCCTGATCTCATAAACTCTACCAATGGAGCACACCAATCTGGAATTAATGACACTTGATAAAGGGTCGCATGCTCCACTGGAGGTCTCTCTCTGCACCTTGGACAATTCTTAATCCACTCATGTATTTCTTTGTCCATGCTAGGCCAATACACTCCTAAACGCTTTAGATTCTGCAATGTTCGTTGTTTAGAATAGTGATTTCCTAGCATTCCTTCATGGGCTTGTTGCAACCAACTACTATGTTCATCATCCTCCACACAACAAGCTAATATACCCTCAGTATCTTGTTTGTACATGCTTCCTGCTAATATGTGATATTTTTGTGATTTTACAATTTCTTCTCGTGATGTTTTCACCTTCTTATTTGCAGGGCCAAAGGTTAGGACTGGTACCAACTTATTTGCCCATTTAGGAACAACTTCTAAATTGAACAGATAAGCATCGGGTAATTCGTCAGACACTCCTTGCGGTGACTCTCCTGAAGTGATGCGAGAAAGGTGATCTGCCCGAAGGTGGGTTCTACCTTTCCTGACAACAACTTCAAAGTCATATTCCATTAGTAAGAGGAACCATCTTACTAAGCGTCCAGTATTGCAAGGTTTATTGACCAAATATAACAAAGCTTGATGATCAGTAAAAAACTTGAACTTGTTGGCCAATAAATAGTGTCTAAACTTCTTCACAGCATATACCATGCCTAAGCCCTCTCGCTCAGTTGTGGTATAGTTCCGTTCAGCTGTAGTGAGTTGTCTACTAGCATATGCTATGGGCAAATCTAAGTTTCCTTCACTTGTGGGTTGTGCTAGCACACATCCTATGGCATGATTGGATGCATCCACATGGACATGAAAGGGTTTATTCCAATCAGGAGTGGTGAGTATTGGTGCCGTGCACAAACGTTTCTTCAGTTCGTTGAAAGAATTCTCGCATTCGTCGTTCCACTCAAAATTAGACAACAAAGGCATATAGGGGTCTAGCGATGATCGCGTACATGTGGATAAACCTACGGTAGTATCCACAATGGCCCATAAAGGCTTGTACCTCTTTAATATTCCTTGGCCTTGGTAGCTCCGCTATGGCTCGTACCTTATCTTCATCTGTTGAGATTCCATTCTTAGAAACAATATGACCTAAGATTTTACCTTGACGCACCATAAACACACACTTTTCTGGGTTCAGACACACTCGATATTCTCTACACTTGTGGAAGATTTGTCTGAGCTCAGGGATGTGAAACCTTCTTTCTTGGGAATGAGCACATAAATCATCCACATACACTTCTAAGCTCTTTCGCAAGAACTCTTTGAAGACATGACACATGAGCCTTTGGAATGTTGCAGGTGCATTGGTGAGCCCAAATGGCATCACACGAAATGCAAAGATTCCCCACTCTGTAGAAAAAGCTGTTTTGTGTTGATCTTCTGGGGCAATGGCTACTTGATTGTAACCTGAAAATCCATCAAGGAAGCTATAAACTTCCTTGCCTGCAACATGCTCCAATAGGTGTTCTGTGATTGGAAGTGGATAACTATCTCTAATCGTAGCGGCATTAACTTTTTTAAGGTTAATACACACTCGCAACTTCCCGTTCTTCTTGGGTACCACAACAATGGGGGACACCCATTCGGTATGCTCAATCTCATAGATGAATCCAGCTTCAATCAACCTATCAATTTCTTCTTTTATTTTGGCTGCATAGGTATCATTATATGTGTAGGGCTTCTGTTTGGTGGGCTTAGCATCAACAGTCATGGGGATAGTATGAGAGCAAATTCTTGGATCTACCCCTTTCAAGTCTTTATAGTGCCATGCAAACACATCCCTATATTCCCTTAATAGAGCTATGAGCTCCATTTCTTCTCTTGCACTTAGGTCATCTCCTATATATGTGCATCTCTCTTCGTTCTCTTCAATGGTCACTACAATCTTCTTGGTCTTTTCTTTATTATCATATGATTCTCCTATGATGGCCTCTCTCTTAGGCATTCGTACCAAAATTTTGCGGTCGTCAACTTCATATTTCTTGAAGTTTTCTGGTACTTCAAACAATGATTCCTCCTCCTCTTGTTTCACTGCTTTTCTTTTCTTTTTCTTTTGACTACTCTCACTTCCATCCTTTGAGTTTACTGTTTTAATACTTGTGAGAGGTTCTTCTTCTTTCTGGGTGAACACTCCTATATCTTCTAGATAGTGCTGCTTTGAGTTAAAGCAACTATCCATCACAATAGACTCCAGATCATCGTCATTCTCTTCTTCTTCTATGACATCACTAGGGTCACATTCTTCTAGCAAGGGTTGACACATGAACACTGAGATATCATACCCCTCCTCATCACAATGAGGTGTCCACTGCTCCTCGTTGACAGCAATGTCCATGGTGGCTAAGATTCCTGGCCAGCCATGAGGCTCAAACTCCTCATCTGGAAAGATCATCAGTGTGTAGGCTGGGTCTCTAACTGGTCTATCTCCTAGCGAAGTTCCTTCTTCTCTTGCCTTTAAACGTTTTCGCTCTTCCTTTGCGACCTTGCACATCCACAAATGAGTATCTTCATGCAGCCATGATGAATCAGGTGAACTTTCAGAATGCACAGAGATGGAATCTTCTTTTGCTTTGTGGATAGAATTCCACTGTAGGGGTGGTACATCTCTGAAGGTGTAATCCTTCAAATTGACCTTGGTGGTGACCCCTAAGTGCTATAAGTACAAGGAGTTAGTTCCCCAATCCTGTACTATTTGCAATTGTCGTAGGAAGGGTCTTCCTAGGATCATCTCATAGACATTATTTTTCTCAAAGTCACATATAGCAAATGTGTGCTCAAACTCTACACCACAAGTGGTTAGAGTGATCCCTTCTAGCAATCCTAGAGGTCTTTCAAAATGACCATCAGCCATTTGAAGCTTCATTCTAGTTGGTCTTAATGTGGGCTTGCCCCATTGCTTCCACAAGGAGGTGGTCGCAATAGCAACACCAGCACCTGAATCTATGATTGCTTTGGTTGTGTAACCTTGGTAGGTGATTGGAAGATAAGTATTACCTTCTTCACCCTCACACATGTCCCCTATTTTGTCTAGAGGTATCTCTGGTATCCTATGCTTGGAGCCTGTTTTTGGCATGTTGGAATCAAGTTCTGGAACCTGATCCTTCACATGATTCCAAAGCTCAGGTTTTGCTTTGAGCAGCTCGTCTACAGTGAGATGACACTGAACCTTAGTGTTCTTCACGACATCCGTGTTCCTTGGAACCAGTGAGTCTTCATTTCTTACTAGTATTGTGGGAGCTCTAATCTGGAGAGATTCAGATTCCCATGGGCCTGGAAATTGAGGCAGTTCTTCTAAGGTATTAGATTCAAAATCTAACCTTTCGTCTTCTTGTTGTTCTGCTTCATCTCCATAAATAGATGGAATGTCTTGGGGAAATTGATCATGAAGATCATCAATCTCACGAATAGGAGGGGAATTACCCTTCTCCTTGGCCCATTTCTCTTCTTGTATTTCCCGCAAGAATTCTTGAGAGTACTGTTGAATTGAAGGAGGTATTCCTGGATCCGTGGAATTAGGAACATAAGTTCCCATTGGTGGTGAGCTTCCTCTTTCAATAACTGGTTGAGCCTGTGGAGGTAAAGAAACTTGTGGTTTGTTTACCAACTGCTCTAATCGTTCTAGTAAGCCCTGGAAATGCAAATCCCCTTTGACAGAGTTTGTCTGATTGAACTTTTGACTAGTCTCAAGTATAGCTTGAGCTTGTTCTACCATTTTCATGCACATTTTCATCCGTTCAATCTCTAAGTCCGCTCTAGGGTAACTCTTGTCTAGGTTTGCAGTTGTAGGCCCTTCTTGAAGTCGAGCCTGGTAGGCCTTGAACATCATGTCCAAGCCTTCTAGGGTTGGAGCTGCAAGAACAGACCCTGGTTGTGGTCTATTTACAATGGGTGGTGGGGTGGGATGAGGTGGAGTGGATGGAGTTTCGGCATGCGAGGGGCTTTGAGATGCAATGTCTTCTATTTTTGTTTTCGCTTCTTTTAAGCTTTCTTCTAGTTCCGATAACTTTTTATTCCACTTGCGATTGGCCTTCTCTCTGGTATCCTTCCATGTTCTTGTTTTCCTCTTACTAGGCTCTCCCGATTCACTCGACTCTGATTGTTCTACTGGTTTATCCTATTTTAAGGCTTGTGCTCTAGTGACAGCTTGTATAGGAGCCACATTGCTACTACTTGAACTTGAATCTGCCACTAAGCCTACCACATTAATGGGTGTAATCTTGGGTGCACTGGAGAGATTTCTTGGACAATCTCTGGGAAGATGGTCTTTGCCGCAATCAGGACAAAAAGCCTGTATTGTGATAGCTTGTCCTTGACTCGGAGATGGTGGGTGGGGACAGTCACGAATGAAATGGTCACCTTGACATCTGAAGCAAAATCCTCTAGGGGCTTGTGGTCTCATTTGTCTCAACTGGGGCCTAGGGTTAGGATTTGTGTACATGACATTGGAGTATTCTGGCTCCCAATTTTGCTCCATAGGTGGTGCCTCATATTGATACGAGTAAATCTCACTATGTTCAGGTGACTCTGTGTAATACGCATGTGGACTACCTTCATGGGACTAGTCTGAACTATGAGCATGAGAGTCATTATCTGGTATCAATGGGGTTAGTGGCACCAAAGCTCTATTTGGATTTTCTTCTCCCCCAGCATATTTGACTGGAATCACGTTGGCTGGAACTGGTGGTTGGTTTGCCAAGACAGGTTGTGGCCTATATGGTACCTGATATTGCTGTTGTGGTCTATAATATGGCTGTTGGTATTGGTTCTGATACCTACCTTGTGGGTAAGGTTGCTGATAATTCTGTCTAACAGCCTGCCTATTGTAGGGACAATCTTGAGCCGTGTGGTTTGTGTATTTTCTCTCAATAGTGCAATATGGAGCATTCCTTTCTCTAATGTTTTGGTTTTGCATTGGGCATGCATTAGGCATGTGGTCGCCCCCACAAGTATAACACCGATTCAATGGGGTGATTCTCTGTGTTTGTCTATTTTGGACTCCCAGCTTCTTGGCAACTTGCTCAGCTATCTCTTCTATTTCTGTGGAGATCTTTGAAGTATGACTAGTAGAACTATCCGAATCTTTATAGAGTTTGGATAATCCTAACTTCTCACCCAAGTTATCTTCTAAGTCAATGCATGTCTGCACGCACTCTTCTATGGATCTAGGTTCCTTCAAATATACATATGATCTTAACTTGGTGCTCAGTAAGCCATCTAAGAACAAAGCCACTTGTTTGGCTGGTGTGGGTAACTCGGGAGCAGGGCATCTTTCTAGGTACTGTCTGAACCTTCTACCTGCTAGTCGCACTGTTTCTTGGGGTGTTTGCTTGAAACTGTGGATCAGGGACGATGTGTTATGCCTGATACCACTCTTGGAAAATTCTACAATGAATTCGTCTAGCAGTTGACCTACATTGCGATAGTTGTGACTACTCAATGGTTGAAACCAAGCCAAAGCAGTGCCCTTAAGAGTCAAACCAAATGCCTCGTACTGGGTGAACAAGTCCTCAACCTGTTCAGCTCTTAACACTTGTTTGAACTCGGCCACATGATCATAAGGATCTCCTGACCCGTCAAAATAATTCTTCATTGCCTTGATCACTTGATTGGGTCTAAGGGTTCTTGGGTGCTCTCGGGGTCTAGGCAATGGAAAATCATGTTCGTCTCTTTGTTGCCTATGTGCTTGATGTCTCTCTCTTTCAGGTCTTTCATTTTCAAATCCTGATCTGTTCCTGTCTACGGTGTGTGCAAAACTTACCTCAGGTCTCTCTCTAGCTCTTTCTCTCTGAGCTTCATGAGCGTGGGAAGATCCTACACCTTGGGAGCCATGGGAAACATTGGATCTTGGTGGGGGGAAAATCATTTCATTCTTCCAAGTATATGCATGTCTATCATGTTCTGTTACCAAGAATATCTTCTCTGATGTGTTATCCTGGTAGACAACTTTGCCTAGTATCTCAGGATCTTTGAATTCATAGATGATAACTATGCCCAATTGGCTAGGTTGATCTGGCTTGAATCTCCAAAAGGCTTCCTTTGTTTCTCTATTCAAAAATAGTTCTATGCTTTTGTTGTCTTGAGGGATCCAGTCCGGAGTGATCACTCGGGTCAAAACTGACTTACCTCTAGGAGTCTGGGGTCCTTGTCCTACATTTCCTTGATCTAGGTCTCCTATTTCATTATCAGGAATGACATTTCCAAACTCATCAGTCCTATCTGGTAGGTTGGTGACCACATACATGGTTCCTTCCTTATCAATGTATGAACCCTCTTCGAACTTGACCACCGGGTGTTCAAGTCCAAAGGATTGATCTGGATTTTTGAGTTGGACCACTGATCGCCTCAGGCCATCCTCATAGATGCGAGCACCTAATTGGTTGGTCCGAATATATTCCAACTGTATCTTATAGGGCCCTTCTGGTGTTTGTAGATGGGCAGTCCCTGAGCCACCTGCAGGTTTTCCCATACTAAAAGACATTTCTGAATCACTTGTGTCAGAACTTAGTAAAAGATGACCACTTAGTTGTTGTGCCCAAGACTTGGATGTATGGTTGACACTAGCCTCATAAGATCTAATGCTTTGTTTATCCTTGCCTAAGTGTCTACCAGATCTCAGGTTCATAAGCTTTAGTCAAGAGTCCAAATTTTCCCTTTGGTATGGTTCAAAAATTCTTTGGAGTCCCCTTGGTTTCCTAGTCCCACTTGAGGCCCAACTTCAAATTAGTCTATCTGAAAATCAACGCATTATTCTTATAAAAAACAATTGAGGTCGTGTAGGATTTGAAACGAGCTTTCCAACGAACTATAGAGCTCAAAAAATGGACTTTGGATGAAAAAGTTATGCCAATTCAGGCTCCTAAGGGTCAAAACAGGCAAACAGGACCTTTGGAGAAAAACGCGATTTTGTGAACTTTCGGAGAATCACGATGTTGAGACTCAGAAAATCGCGATGTTGAGAACTCAGAAAATCGCGATGTTGAGACTCAGAAAATCGCGATGTTGAGACTCAGAAAATCGCGATGTTGAGGCTCAGAAAATCGCGATGTTGAGGCTCAGAAAATCGCGATGTTGAGACTCAGAAAATCGCGATGTTGAGACTTAGAAAATCGCGATGTTGAGACTCAGAAAATCGCGATGTTGAGGCTCAGAAAATCGTGTTTAGAAAATCGCGATTTTGATCACAAAATCGTATTTTGAAAATCGCGATTTTGATCACAAAATCGTGTTTTGAAAATCGCGATGTTGATCACAAAATCGTGTTTCGAAAATCGCGATTTTGATCACAAAATCGTGTTTCTGAAAATCGCGATGTTGATCACAAAATCGTGTTTCTGAAAATCGCGATGTTGATCACAAAATCGTGTTTTCGCAGAATCGTATTTTTGGCATGAAAATCGCGATTTTGAGCACAGAGTCGTGTTTTAGAGAATCGTGTTTTTTGACATGAAAGTCGCGATTTTGAGCACAGAATCGTGTTTTTAGAAAATCGCGATTTTGAGCAAAAATTCGTGTTTTCACAGAATCGCCTTTTTTCACAAAATCGTGTTTTTGGCTGAAAATCGTGATTTGTGAGAATCGCGATTTTGAGCCCACTGAAAATCGTATTTTCTCAAAATCGTGTTTTTGACATGAAAATCGCGATGTTGACTCATAGAATCGTGTTTTTTCCACAAAATCGTGTTTTCGCAAAATCGTATTTTTGGCATGAAAATCGCGATTTTGAGCACAGAGTCGTGTTTTAGAGAATCGTGTTTTTTGACATGAAAATCGCGATTTTGAGCACAAAATCGTGTTTTTGAAAATCGCGATTTTGACTCAGAGAATCGTGATTCACAGAATCGTGTTTTTTTGCTGAAAATCGTGATTTGTGAGAATCGTGATTTTGAGTAGGAAATCGTGTTTTTTGACTGAAAATCGTGATTTGTGAGAATCGCGATTTTGAGCACAAACACAGAATCGCGATTCTGAGAATGACCACAGAATCGTGAATTTTTCAGCCAACTTTTAGGCGGGAAAACTGAAAATCGTGATTTTTCAAAAAATTTTGAATTTTCACAGAATCGTGATTTTCATCACAGAATCGCGTTTTTTGGCGGGAAATTCAAATTTCTGAGCGCCGGCTATGGCGAGCTCCGTATGAGCAGAAAATCATGAAAAAAACACAGCGCTTGCTCTCCCTTGCTTCTCCTAACTCCTTCCCACACAATAATGCATGAAAAATGGTATGAAGATGGTGAAAATGCACTAAAAAACAAGAAATTTCTATGAAGAAGAAGATGGAAGAAGGTGGAAATGATGATGATGATGAAGATGAAGAGGAAAAAACAGAAAATGAACTGAAATGACAGATTTTTTACCTTCCAACGTCGCAAATCTACGATCTTACCATCACAACGCTCGTCCTCGAAGCTCTCTCCCCGGCAACGGCGCCAAAATTTGGTGTAGCTCAAGCGTAAGCACCACCTCCTTTACTTGTCAATCCGCGGAGACGTGAGGACCGGTATGAAGATCACGAGCAAGTGAAGGCACAAGTGCGTGAGTGAAAGCACACAAACATGCACACACATACACACACACGCGCACAAAGTAAGATCAAAGAGAGGAACAATGGAAAGCTTAGATTGCAAAAGAGTTCTCTTACAAAAGTTCTATTCTCTAACAAGCTAACCTCAAAAATGAGCTCTCTAGCTCTTTTTATGGTTTTTTGACTAGTTTTGGCCCTGTCCAGACCTAGTGTCCGGCCTAGTTAAAAATTAGGTTCCAGGGCTTATTTGAGGGCTCAAACGAAGTCTAAAAATTATGAAAATTGGTACGATGGTACTTCTAATACTCCTCAAGCTCGAGGACTCCTCGGCTTGAACAAAATGGAGTTACTAAAAATAGATAATGGTATTTACAATGGTTTTTAGTGATGAAAATCACTATTTGTGTAGGGGATTCTTCTGAAAATTTGACATACACTTCTTGGAGCTCCCTACTTGCTCCCTTTCCTTGTGTGTCCACCTTTTGATGTGCTTCCGTGCTTTGTCCTTGACTTTGAGCTTCAACAGCCTACCTCACTTCCAACACCTACCTCATCCCCATGCTTGAGGACTTTAACCTATGTGGTATCCATGCCCAGAGAGTAACCATACAACCCAACGACATTCAGCTAGCAAGAAGAATTAGAGGAAATAACCCATGACATGTGTATATTGTACCCTTTGATAGGCCTACTTTGTGATGTAATACAATGACTAATAGAAAATTTTGTTTTTACCTATATGTTCTTTGTGTCTTTTTTTTCTCTCTCTCTCACTCTCTTTATCTTTGACTCTCCACCATAAGTGTATGCAAATAACATTTGCTTCATTTAGTTATATATGGAATGATTTGAACCTGCATGCATTTGCCTATTGTTTTTTGACTAGATATGTAACATGTTGTACATAATATTGCCCAAGAGGTCATTTTCATGCAAAAAAAAACCCAGCCATAGAAACGCGAGATTCAGCCCTAAAAATATTTTGCAGGGTTGAATCCCGTGTTTCTATGGTTGGGGTTTTTTTTGTATTCTATTGCCTTGTTTATGCACCCTATGTATAGCTGAGATGTTAAGAGTGGATAATAAAAAGGTTAGTCACTCCAGGTAATCTTTGGCTTGCTCAAACATCAGTGTGTAGTTGATGCCACCGATAACCTAGAGAAATTGAATAATATCATACTATCCTACACTTTGGAGCCCTCATAAACACTAAAAAGGGCCAAAAAAGCCCCAGCCACAGAAACACGAGAACTAGCCCTACAAAACTTTTGCAAGGCTAATTCCCGTGTTTCTGTGACTGGGGCTTTTTTGGCTTATTTTATGCTTTTAAAGATACCATAGACCATAGGTAGCACTTAGATGAAGAAAAAAACTTAAAATTACGTAGAATTTGTGGAGCCAATGGTAGGTTCAATTTATGAAGCTCATTTCATACATAGGACTAGACACAATGGGAAAAATTAAAGTTTGTATTATCCAAACATTTACATCATTTTTTAGTTGCCTTCAATTTCACTGGAGAGATTGAGGCAGCTCGTAAGTCACTATAGATCTTGATATTACATTAGGGTCTTGCATTCCCAGATCCATGGAAATACCTATTTGCCCTAGTACTTTTCCTCTAAAGTTAAGTCCTAATAAAGTTACAACTAAGGATTTCCTAACCGAAATGACACGATTGGTGCCTTGGGTAATTGTACATAGACACAAAATTTTGCTAAGGCCCTTCAACCACCAAGTCATGAAGTGCCCATTCGGACTGTAGTCTTTATGTATGATAACAAAATCATCCTTTGAAAACTTTCCAATGTAGTTTGCCAAGGATGAACCACTCCTATGAGAAGCTCGATCCCCACCAAATCTTGCTGCGAACATGTCTAGCTCAATTACTTCCTGTTAAGAAAAATTGAGAATTCAAGATCTTACTTTATTAAATTAAATATTTCATTTATTTAATTTAATTACCACTTACATCATGGAGCTTGTCTTCTTCATCCCCTCTTCCAAGGGCATCAAGATCAATGCAAGAGTGGGCCATGCCACTCTGCTCTGCTACAAGGGATGTAGGAACTTTCTGCTTCATTATCATCTCCCGTGTTGTGTTGAACTCCTCCGTAGTAGTATAATTGTTGTCATCTTTTAAGATATTTGCACACACCATTGCTATGGTGTCTGCCACAGAATGTCCAAGTGGGATGGCTCTCTTTTCAAGTATGTCAGATGTGTTGTCAAGCAAAACATCTCATATTGTGGAGAAAATACTCAGGCATTCGTCTAGACGTAACCCAAATGCCTTCTCAATATCATGAAGAAAAATAAATTCGTCTCCATCCACAATGATGATGGAGAGATATTCTATTTCCACCTCTGGTAATCTCGGCTTAGAGGGGTTGAAATTTGCAGGGAGGCCTCCTCCATGCTTGATAGCTCATGTACTTTGTCCTCAACACCACCAAGGAGGTCTTGGTGGATTGTAATGCTTTCTTTTGCAAAATTTATGGCCTCTAGTTGAGGCTCACTCTTCTATTTAACAAAGCCCCCTGTGACAAGGTTGGGGAGATCGATGGGTGTAGGTTCGGGCTCCTCATTGATGATAAAATATGTTGTTGCAATGTAGGAAAGGTACTTTGTACGCATCCTCTTCTTTTTGTTAAGTTTCTTTATTAATGGCATATAGTCATCTAATAAGTGCCCTGCATTTTCAGCAATTGCCATGAAGCATTTAAGGTGCTTCATGAAGGCTTCATCGCCTTTGTGTCTGTAGAGTAAAAGGTCACATAGGACCCATTTACCCTCATAAGGTGGTATTTCTATAGAGTAACACAAGATGTAGTACTCAAGGAACTTTATGATTCCTCGATCACATCAGAGTTCAATTGAATTGTTTTGTCTAGATCAGGGACTTTAGACAATAGGTCATACAAGTGTGTTTGACCTTGAGCTTAGTTGATTCCAATAACTCATTGAAGAGTTCTCAAGGACATTTGGGTTGCAAGGTACTAGAGGTTGAGGCAGCCATTGTCCATGATACTAGCTTGTGTGCGTGCTCTACGAGTGCTTCTCGCTCTTCTTGGTTGCAAAAGTGAGAAATGAGAGAATAAGTGTCGCTTTTATAGTAGTGTCTAAAATTTTAAGTCAATGGGACCCATTTTAAAACTAAAATTGATACCTCCAAATAAAAGAATCATGCACAAAACTCTCAAAAAAATACTTTGGCTCGTAAAAAAGATTGAACAGAATCATTAAGTAGAATAAGATCCACCACATCTACACAATAGAAAAAATAAATTCTCAGAACTTTAAAATTATAATAAATTGCCATCGGAAAAATCAAAGATTTGGTGAATTGTACATCATATTGAGATAAAAAAATTTTACATGCTACATGTCTTGCATGCTAGATACATTGTAGCAGAAGAAGGCTTATGAATGGAACATAGGTTCTGTGTACACTCTAGCACTCAAAGAGTTCTTGAGCTATGACAATGAAAGTTGAGTTCCATCTACACTCCATTCAAGAAGGACTTTAATTTTATTCTCCAACCTCTTACCAATCTATAGACAAATAGGAAACTTTAAAATAACATATTTGAATCTAAAAATTTGTACAAACAAAAGACAAAATACCATATGTTGTTTACCTTATGCCCTTGTATTCTAAACTTTGATTGATCTAGACCCTCAAAGCCCATTATTACTAGATGTTCTCTCACGTTTGCAAGAGTCCAATGATGATTTACTGAAATAACTTCCATTTTTCTATTGGGTAGATTTTTCTTAATTTCAAATGAAATTAAAAAACCCCAGAACTTTGTTATGGTATCCATTCACCAAGTTTACACATCCAACGATCATAATAGAAACTAATGTACAATGAAGTATGATGTTTCAAGTATCAAAATCCTATGCATGTTGCACCAATTTTACAAAGGTATCTATCCCCTTTGGTGTATCCTTCTACAAGTCCCCAATTTTCACCTAGTAAACCCTCTACCTGCTCATACATGATATCTTTTAACATGAACATTGTTGAAGTCTCTAGAATTGTGAATATCCAAAATAAATGTACAAAACAATGAACCAGAACACACCAATGTAATCCTACAGATCTTGAAACTCTTATAAATTTCAAAGAATTGTGTATGTCCATCACCATCTTATGCTTCAAAGATGTTAATGTTCATATATCAAGTTGTGGCCACTCGAGCTTTAAACGATAATCTACCTTAATCATCTCTAACTTACCAAAATCATTTCATGAAGAGGTTACAACATATGTATGTGTGTAAAAGAAAACTCTCTCATGTAATATCTGAGCAGAACAGGCTTGTGGAAAGACTATCGACCCAACATCTGCATGCAATGCTTGGAAAGTACCTGTAAGACTATGAAGTGGTTTTTCTTCCACCAATGTAGAAGGAAATATGTCTACAACAAAAAACTACACAACTTAACAAGGTATATTATGTAATTTGAACAAAAGTCAATGAGTAATACTTACAGTTGATAGGATATCTCATTTTCTTTGAGTTTTCCAATTTCATGCTTGACATTGTGTAAACATGTTGCACAATGGCAACAATTTCACCATTTTTGAGCTTTTTGAAACCTAATAACTTCCCTTTCCAATGAAGATCCAAGTTTCCATGATCTTTTACACAATGAGGACCAAGACCAGAGGGTTGCATGTACACCCATGCACCTTTGCAGAACTCATGTCCTAACCAAATTCCTTCTATAGCCTTGATATTGTGACATTTTATCGTGATAACCTCATCTTTGGATGTCTATGAGATTTAGATTTCTCCATTGGAGTTTAGGTTATGGAAGTGACCATAGGAATTCAAATAAGAAGATGCACAGAGAAAGAAATGATCATGCAAGAGCTTCAATGGTGTGCTAGGGAGAGAAAGTAGCAGAAAGAGGTGACTTTTTGGGACTTGGGTATGAAAATGTGAGGTTTTGGAGGGAGAAAAATGTATTCTGTGTTATTTTTTAAAAAGTCACTTTTTTCAAGTCAATTCATGCATGGATTTTGATTTAGGACTCAAAAATAGCACTTTTTTTCCTAAAACATGGTTGGGGTACCATTAAGTGGTGTTATGATGAGTTTTATAACTTTCTGAAATTTTTGAATTTTTGGGCCTAGGTAAGTTACCATATTCCTTTCTCTCCCTAGAGGCAAAACCTGAACATAGGGGAATCATGTCCCCTCATCGCCATTTAGCCTAGTGATTTATAAGCTATAGATTGTGTCCACCACCCTCCACTCATTGGTCCATCACTAATCACTCCTTAATCCAAAAGGCCCATGTAGGGTTCATTTTTTCCCTAATGTGGAATAGCTCTTTTAAGGAGGGATGGCACTTCCCATTAATATTTTTTATAGCCTCTATATTTCTAGGTATGATTGAACATTTCTCCTTACGAATATCATATAATTTTTCATGTGAATGGATTTGAATTCTTAGAGATGTGAACTTTTCACTTTTTTTTAAGAATTGGATGCCAAATCTAATATTTTTCCTGATTGAATATCTTCTTGATATCCATATATAGGTGGAATGTCCTAGGAGAATCAATCTTGTAGATCATCTATCTCTTGAATAGGTGGAAAATGTGTCTATTCCATACCCCACTTCTCTTCTTGGATTTCTCTCAAGAATGTATGGGTGTACTTGTTAATGGAAGGAGCTATTTTGCACTCTTTTAAGTTAGGAACATAAGAGCTTTTTTCCAAGAAATATCCCTTTTTACTTTCAACAAAGTGAGCCTTTGGGGTGAAAAAGTCTTAGTTTTGGATGCCATTTGCTCTAATCATTCAAAAAGTTTTTGAAAATGCAACTTAGGTTTGGCTATGTTACTCAAGCTGAAGATTTGGCTAGCCTTGAACATAACTTGGGCTAGTTCTACCATCTTGATGCACAATTTTGTTCTTTCTACTTCTAGGTTTGCTCTAGGATAACTATTGTCTAGTTTGATTAGATTTGGGATTTCTTTTAGTTGTGCTCAATATGCCTTAAACATCCTCTCTATGTTTTCTAGGATGGGGTCTGCAAGTACTAAACTAAAATTAGGGACACATCGAGTTTGTGTTGGGACATGAGATGGTAGTTCTATAATTTTTTCCTTGGTTTCTTTAATGTTATCCTCAAATTCTGCTAATTTCTTGGACCTCTTTTGCTTCACTCTTTTTCTAAATTCTTTTCATGTTTTTTTCCTTTTAATCTGCTCTCCACTTTCACTAGACTCTAACTCCTCTCACTCTCCTTGCTTTTCTTGCTGCAAATCTTGTGCTCTAGTAACTACATGAATGGGAACTAATGTGGGTGGAATTCCACTTTGGTTTTGCACTATGCCTATCAAATTAATGGCACTGACCTTAGAGGCATTAGCGGGGTTCTTAGGGCACTCATGGATGTTCGAGTTTGAGGTCTGCAAATGCACATGAACAACACAAGGAAGAAGAAGAAGCTTGGAGAAAAACACACAATATTGAATGTCATACCAAGTGAATGTACAACAATAATTGACCCATTAGGGTTATAGTCATACATACAATCCGAGGCCAAAAAACCTGCTCTAGAGGGAAAAAAGTGCCCCAATAGTCCTAGTGTGTTCACACATATCATTATTGAAATATATCAAGAAATCCCACCTAGGAGTGATGTGGTGAACAAGGAGTTGGAACTCATGTATAAGGAAGTTCCAAGCTATGTGAAAAGAGATCAATCCACAAAAGGAAGTAACCCAAACCTTTGCAGAAAGCGTCAAACTTCGCCCTAGCTAGGGACCTTGTGAAAAAGTTTAAAATGTTCTCATGTGTGGGAACATATGCCAAACTGATCTCTTGAGCAAAGAACCTCTCCTTGAAATAATGATAATGCACCTCAATGTGCTTTGTGCGAGCATGGAACATAGGGTTCCTCACAATTACCAATGTGCTATAGCTATCATTGAAGATGGTGGTCACAAAAGATTGACCAACATGCAAATAATATAAAAGGTGTATGAGCCACACACACTCAATAGTCACTATGAAAGTTACCCTATACTCAGCCTCACAACTATAGTGGCCATAATAGGCTACTTCTTACTCAACCAAGATATAAGCTAACAAGCATGAAGCAAAAACCACTAGTGGACATACGAGTGTCAAAGCAATGAGTCTAGTCAAAGCCAAAAAAAGCATGTCAATCTAGTGGTAGTGATCACCCCTTGAGATAAAAAAATCAAAGTAGTTAGGTGCCACTCAAGTAGAAAAAGATGTGCTTAACCACCTACCAATCCCTTGTTGAGATATTAAGCTCAACATGTGATGATCCAAGATGACACGTACCAATTTTTCATTTCTCTGTCATGTATAGTGGTCATGTTGGTATATGTTAGGGATACTTCATTGAGCTTTATTAAATTTATCTACTGAGAGTGATGGCACATTTGTCCTTGCCAGCTCACTCATTCACGGCCATTACATTTTTCCTTATGTACTGATCTTTATATATTGCACTTGTTGTTCTTAGGTCATTCTTGTACATTCCTTTTTTATGTAATAGAAGAAGAAGAAGAAGATCATTCTTCCTTGCCTCAATTTGTGTGTGTGCTTCGCCTTGAGAGTAAAAGTGTGTATGTGAGCTCTCTTCCTTATCTCCTTCCTCGTGACATGGTATCAGAGCTAGCGTGGCTATAGAGAGCTCGTGGAGAACGTGAGGATGCAGAGTATGTGGCAAGGCATGGAGAAAACACGATTCACAAACAACCTCCGTTTGCTATGAAAATCAACGTGAAGGTAGAAGACCTCCGTTTTGAGCCTACAAGGTGGGGCATGCAAAAAAACTACGTCAGTTTTAGAAATTGTAACTTGCAGTGTGTTCGACACTCATATATTCAAGATCCAGAATTTCAAGCGATTCCGTGTACTATTGATACATGAAAACTATTTTTTTATTAAATCGAACTATCATGTCATATTGCAAGAGTGTTCAAGCAGAAGTGCTACTTGTAGTGTTTTGCAGTGTTGTGAATTGCTGCAGAAATGGCAAACATAGATGGAATGATTTAGCTTATGAGCGATAAGTTGGATAAGAACAAATTCCATGCTTGGAGATTCAAAATGACAAATTTCTTGATGGGAAAAGGCCACTGGAACTACATCGAAGGAGAGAATGAAAATGCTCTGCAGTTGTCAGAAAGGAATCGGTGGAGATCAGTTAAGAGCATATGAGGAATGGAATCAAGGAGCAGGAAAGGTTATGTATTGGCTATCTGATAGCATATGGGATAGCATGATTGGACACATATAGGATGCCAAGACTCCAAAAAAAGGCTTGGAACAGTTTGATCACATTGTATGAGACCGATACAAAGACACGGAAATTGCAACTCAAGAACAAGCAAAATACATTGGAGAAGAAGAGCATGTCGGTAAGTGACTACACCTTGAAAATCAAAAGCATATGTGAGTCACTCGCATCTATTGGTGTGAATGTGGATGATGATGATAAGGTGGAAGTATGTCTTTGTTGTTTAGGAGCTGCATACAAGCAGTTCAATACTTCTATATAGACCAAGGAAATATAAAAATGGTCTAGTATCTATGCTGATTATTGAAGAAAAGAATCTTGGTGAGGATTCAAACTCCCAAGGAAAATCTAGTTCTAACCAGGTATTCTACTCAGATAGAGGAGACGTTTGAAAGCACAATAATAGACCATCTTGCTCAATCAAAGGAAGAAGTATCTACAAAGGGACCAACTCTCGCATCGGCTAGTAGTGGAAGACTTAAGACCCAGACCAAGCTACAGTTGGGAGATGGACCGCTCCTATTGATAAATGAAGGAAACTATCTCTCAAAGTACTACATGGAACAACCACTCCAAGAAGGGTCTGTCAGGGACGACGGACTCGAGAGGGGGGGACTGTTGAAGCTCAAGGGCAAGCTCAAGGTCAAGTATGAGGACTGGAAGTGCATCAAAGATTGGATGCACAAGAAGAGGGAGCATGTAGGGAGCTCTAGGAAGCACATGTCAAATTTTTAGAAGAAATCCCTAAAGAAATAATGATTTTCATCACTAAAAACCATTGTAAATATCATTTTCTATTTTTTCAACTTCATTTTGTTCAAGCCGAACAAAATAAAGAGTATAAGAATAGTCTTGGAGCTTGAAGATTATTAGAAGTGTCATCCTACCAATTTTCATAATTTTTAGGCTCTGTTTGAGCCCCTAAATAAGCCTTGGAACCTAATTTTTAACTAGGCCAGACACTAGGTTTGGAGAAGGCCAAAACTACTAAAAAAACTATAAAAATGGCTAGAGAGCTCATTTTTGCGGTTAGCTTGTTGTAGATTTGAGCTTTGTAATAGATTTTGTTTGTAATCGAAGTTCTTCCCTTGTTCCACTCTTTGCTCTTACCTTGTGTGTGTGTGTGAGTGTATGTGTGTGCATGCTTGTGTGCTTTCACTCATGCACTCGTGCCATCACTTGCTCTCGGTCTTCATACCAGTCCTCACGTCTCTATCGATTGACAATTATGAGGTGTATCTCCTCATGTTGGTGTTGGGAAAGATGGATGGATGCACCAAGAGACTGAGTAGGTACTACTAAACCTGCTTTGTACCAGCCCTCTTTTGCTTCAGACTTGATAAGTAGACCTCCTTAGCTTTCCAATGACACCATAAAATGTCCTATGTACTTTGGAAATGATTTGTGAAATGGTTGAATCAAAACAGATAACTCTGAAATTCACAAACTCTAGAAAACCTTCTATTTATGTCTTGACACTTGCTGGGTATTTTTCTTAGTATGACCAGCACAGTAGGAATTGGAAAACTTCCTTTTAGGGGTATCTAATTACCTTAGTAAGCTACCTATTCCAAGTGGAATGATGTAAAAATATAAACTATACTAAGAGAAATCAATTTAACAAGTTAAGCTATACCCCTGACTTTTTAGGACTGTAGCAAAAAATGACTAGAGATCACCTCGATGCCGATTTCTCCAAAATGGCTGAATATAATTTCTTCAAAATTTGATAGCATGTAGATAACCTCAAGCTGAATCCAACAATCTTTGAATCACTAGATTTGGTGAAGAATTGACTGAGATATGCCCTTCACAAGTTGACAGACTTTTGAGTAGACTAACAGAGAACTCAGAGATGGACAATGTGAATGTATGTATTAATGAACCTTTGTATACAACTCCATTGGCATGAATATCATTGCCAAATGGTGTAGAGAAGTGTAGGCTAGAGTGTAGGCCTTACACACACTCAAAAATCAATAATGATAGGCTCGGGAGTGATCTCTCTTACCCGCGACTTTTCATGTCCATTTTTATAAGGAATGAGTAAACATTTGAATTCAAATTCAAACTTTTGGCTCCCTATGATCAAGCTCTTATATGCTAGGAGATATTATTTCAATCAAACAACTAACTTTTCCATGAATCCTTTTTGGTAGGTGATTACAAGAGATTCCAAGTCAATTTGACTTTTACAATGAGATAAAGTGGTAATTAACCACTAGCAATGGTTCCTATGCTTCTTCACATATGTAAGATCTTCAAGATATCTTTCAAGCCAAATGTGTAGGCTTGTGATTTACACCAACAGCTCCCCCTCAAGCCAAACATTTTGGCTTAAGTCTTCATCTTCAATCTTCAAGTATATCCTGCAATCCAATCATGGATTTGAACCTGCAAAGTTTCGTTCCATCCAAAGCTTTAGTTAAGAAATATGCATATTGCATGTTGGTTGATACATAGGTAAGTTGAATGTCCTTGCTTATCAACTTCTCTCTCACATAATGGTAATGGACCTCTATGTGTTTGGTCCTAGCATGATAAACAGGATTAGCTGCAAGGTGAACAGAACTTGTATTATCTCCAAAGATTATTGGAGACCTAGTGAATAAACCCAATTTTGTATACAAAAGCTTAATCCATATTGCTTCTTGTGTGGCATTAGCTAGTCCTCTATACTCTGCCTCTGTAGAAGACAAGCCCACAGTTGGTTGCTTCTTTGCAGACCATGAAATTGGTTTGTCACCTGCAAAATAAATATATCCAGAAGTGCTTCTCCTATCATCCTTGCATCGTGCCTAATCTGCATCTGAATAAATTTTGATATCAATATCTAAAGTGTAAGGGAAATACAAACCATGGTTCTGTGTACCCTTGAGATACTTCAAAATTCTCTTGGCAGCCTCTAAGTGAGGTATCCTTGGCTTGTGCATAAATTGACTTAGCACACTAACTCCATATGCAATATCTATCCTTGTTAAGGTAGCATAGTTCAAGCTACCCACCATACTTTGATAACCTATAATGTCTTTGACTTCATCACCTTCATGGGCACTTAGCTTTAGGTTTACCTCCGTTGGAGTGCTTGCTACTTTGGCAGCCTGTAAGTGAAACTTCTTCAACATATTCTGTATGTATTTTTTATGAGTGATGTATATCCCTGAATTAGTGTAGACTAATTCAAGTCCCAATAAATACTTCAATAGACTAAGATCATTGATCTTGAACTCCTTCCTCATTTGACTTTTGATATATCTTATTCCATTGACATCATTACCTATAATGATGATGTCATCAACATAAACACAAAGATATATTACCTCTGAATTACTTCTCTTGATGAACAGAGAAGTATCTGCCTTGCTCATGACAAAACCTTGGTCTTGGAGGTATGTAGTTAACCTGTAATTCCATGCCCTACATGTCTGCTTCAATCCATATAAAGCCTTTTTTAATTTGCAAACATATGTTACCTTCTTAGGGTCCTCATAGCCAGGAGGTTGTGACATGTATACCTCCTCTGAAATCCATCCAGTCAAGAAAGAATTCTTGACATCCAATTAGTACATATTCCAATTTTTTGATGCAGCCACACTTACCAACACTCTGATGGTTGGCATCTTGGCCACAGGTGAGAATGTCTCCTCATAGTCAATGCCTTGGGTTTGTGCAAAACCTTTGGCTACCAATCTTGCTTTGCACCTATTAATTGTGCCATCAGAATTTCTTTTAATCTTATAGATCCATCTGGATCCTATTACCTTCATGGAGTCCTTCTTAGGTACTAACTCCCATGTGTCACTCTCCTTGAGTGCATCAATCTCCTCATTCATAGCTTCTTTCCATTCTGATTTGGTTATTGCTTCTTCATATGATCCTGGTTCTTCATTTGACAAATCTTTGGCAAGATAAACAAATGTTTAGTAACAAGAGATGTATCATACCCATATCTGATAGGTTTTTTGCTTTCTCTTTGTGATCTTCTAAATGGTTGAGTTGAAGATTCAGGTATGTCTTCAAGCTTCTTCATCTTCATTTTGCCCTTGGACTTCCATGCTTTGAATTCTTCAATATTGATAGTGTCTTCATCATCTGAACTTGAGTCTTCATTCTGAGTAGGTTCCTCCTTTGTAAGTTTTGGAAATTCTTCTTCCAAATCATAGGGTAATTTGACATTCCTGCATTCATTCTCATACCAAGAATCATTTTCATCAAAGAAAACATCTCTGCTTACCATGAATCCCTTATTGGTAGGATTATAAAACCTGTAAGCTTTTTTATTTAAATCATACCCAATAAAGATGCATTTTTCAGCCTTTGGGTCTAGCTTACCTCTTATCTGAGAAGGAATATGTACATATGCTACACATCCAAATATTTTGCAATTGTCAAGTGAGGGTCTGTTACCATGCCATGCTTCATAGGGTGTCATACCATCAAGAGACTTAGATGGTAACCTGTTTATGAGGTAAGTGGTAGTAGAAACACTTTCTGCCCATAGATAGTTAGGTAATTTTTTCTCATTCAACATAGACCTAGCTATCTCAACAATTAATCTATTTCTTCTCTCAGCTACCCCATTCTGTTCAGGAGAATACCTTGTGGTTATTTCCCTTTTGATGCCTCTGTCCTGCAAGAAGTCTTCAAATTCATTGGAGAAGTACTCACCTCCTCCATCTGACCTTAGCCTCTTCAAATTCCTTCCTGTCTGATTTCAACTAGTGCAAGTTATTTTTTAAAGCAATTAAGTACCTCATCCTTGTGCTTCATGAAGTATAATAAAGTCCATCTGCTATAATCATCAATATAGTACCTTGATCCTAAGACTAAGGGGTCTTTGCTTGGTCCCCATACATCTGTGTGTACAAGCTCTAGGTAGTCTTCATGCATGCATCCTTTCTTTGAGAAGGGTAACGTGTGAGACTTCCCAAATTGACAAGCACCACACTTGTATATCATATGTTGCTTGGATACATTAGGTATCCCAAGCACACATTGGTCCCTGCACATTTGTTTCAAGGTTCTTTCTCCTATGTGCCCTAACGTTTTGTGCCAAATCTCAAGCTCTGAAAGTGTTTGATCTTTATAACTATGTAGTGCAATATTCTTTGTATCTTCTAACTCAAAGGTGAAAAGTCTACCTGATTTATCTCCTTTAGCAATCCTCTTGAACCCATGCCTTGGATCCTCCACATATGCTTCATATTGATTGAATCTAACCTACAAACCTTTCTCCACAATCTGACCAACACTCATCAAATTTTTGGTAATGGTTGGTACATAGAGTACCCTGCTCAACAAATTTTGATTTCCATCACAAGTCTTAACATTTCCAACTTTAACTACTGAATGCTTTGTGTCATCACCTGTTTGGACTTGATGCTTACCTTTTGGTTCCTCAAGATCAGAGAGTAGTGCTACATTGCGAGCCACATGATTTGAGCATCCTGAGTCAATGTAGAATAGGTGGTCATCATTTGCACCTGATTTTGAAGTCATGTTCATGATCAGAAGAGAGTCATCATGCTCCTCTATGTAGTTGTTGTAATCCTTCCCGGATTTGAATCCTCCTTAGTAGTTGCCATTGTAATTATTGTTGTAGTTGTTTTTGTAGTTATTGTTGTAGCCTTGGTGATGGTTGAATCTACCTCTTGACTATGAGTATCCACGTCTTTGATATCCTCTTCCTCTCTGATTCTTGTAATTCCTGAAACACTCATCTGTAGTATGATTTGATAAACCACAAATGTTGCATGGTGAGGAGTTATAAGATCTCCCCCTACCTTGCTTACCTCCTCTGCCCCTTCCTCTTGATGATCTACCTCTCCCTGCATACTTGGCTTGCGAGGTAGAACCTTCATCTTCCACCTTCTTGCTCTTGCCTTTATCTTTAGACTTCTTATCAGTATATAGGGTAGAAGAGTTATTACCTTTGGATGTATCTCCATTTTTGTTGAGCTTTGCTTCATGAGTGAACAATTGTCCCATGAGAGTTGTAAGATCTGGAGTGTGCATGTCCATGTAAAGATCCATAGCAGTGATGAAGCTTTCCCATTTGTCATGAGCCTTGATCCCATTGATCACTTGCCTTAGAATCTGTTCCTCTTCAATCTCTTCTCCTATGCTTGCTAACTGATCTGCTACATCTTTAATCTTGGTCACAAATTCTGAAACAGCTTGCTTAGGTTGCTTCCTTAATGTTGTGAATTCAATCCATAACTGATTTTTCCTAGCCCTTGTGTTGGAGGAAAAATATGATGACAAGGTTTCCCAAGTCTCTTGGGATTTCTTACAATTTCTAATATGTGGAAAAAGAAAATCATATATAGAGTTGAGTAAGTAAGACCTTGCCAATGCATCCTTAGCACACCATGTGTTAAGCTTTTCATGTTCTTCCTTGGTTGGTAATCCTCTTGTTTTGAATGAGGGCAATTCCTCATCTCCTGAGATGTATCCATACAGACTCCTTCCTTGTAAGTAGGCTTCATCCTTAGAGACCATGCTTGATAGTTGTTCCTCTCCAATTTATCAATAAATGAAGGAAAACCATCTCCCATTTTACCTTGACTTTCTCTGATACCACTGTTGGGAAAGATGGATGGATGCTCCAAGAGACTGAGTAGGTACTTCTAAACCTGCTTTGTACCAGCCCTCTTTTGCTTCAGACTTGATAAGTAGACCTCCTTAGCTTTCCAATGACACCATAAAATGTCCTATGTACTTTGGAAATGATTTGTGCAATGGTTGAATCAAAACAGATAACTCTGAAATTCACAAACTCTAGAAAACCTTCTATTTATGTCTTGACACCTGCTAGGTATTTTGCTCAGTATTACCAACACAGTAGGAATTGGAAAAATTCCTTTTAGGGGTATCTAATTAGCTTGGTAAGCTACCTATTACAAGTGGAATGATGTAAAAAGATAAACTATACTAAGAGAAATCAATTTAGCAAGTTAAGCTATACCCCCGACTTTTTAGGATTGTAGCAGAAAATGACCAGAGCTCACCTCGACACAGATTTCTCCAAAATGGCTTAATAGAATTTCTTCAAAGTTTGACAGCATGTAGATAACTTCAAGTGAATCCAATAAGCTTTGAATCACTGGATTGGGTGACGAATTGATCGAGATATGCCCTTCACAAGTTGACTGACTTTTGAGTAGACTAACAGAGAACTCAGAGATGGACAATGTGAATGTATGTATTAATGAACATTTGTATACAACTCCATTGGCATGAATATCATTGCCAAATAGTGCAGAGAGGTGTAGGCTAGAGTGTAGGCCTTACACACACTCAAAAATCAGTAATGATAGTCTCGGGAATGATAGCGACTTTTCATGTCCATTTTTATAAGGAATGAGTAAAAATTTGAATTCAAATTCAAACTTTTGGCTCCCTATGATCGAGATCCTATATGCTAGGAGATATTCTTTCAATCAAACAACTAACTTTTCCACGAATCCTTTTTGGTAGGTGATTACAATAGATTCCAATTCAATTTGACTTTTACAATGAGATAAAGTGGTAATTAACCACTAGCAATGGTTCCTATGCTTCTCCACATATGTAAGATCTTCAAGATATCTTTCAAGCCAAATGTGTAGGCTTGTGATTTACACCAACAGTTGGTACTTGCCATTATGTTAGAATGACACCAACTAGGTCTGTAAGACCTTTGACATTAAGGGAAATGATACGAAGGTCAATCATAACAATAGAGAATTATTTCCTACTACTCATGGTTGGATTTATAACTAAAAGGGAGGATCTTGTAGTATCCTTCCTCTTTGGTTTAACCCCTACTGAATTAGATATCATTAGCTCCTCATCTTGATACATGGGGACAATCTCGTTAGGATCTTCAACCTCCACCATTTGGTCCATGGAATCTTGGTCCAAAATCTCAAGTTCTTGACTAAAAGCACGAGAATGAATAGGAGTGAGGGCACTTACGTGGCCACCCAATCCAAAATTATCAAGGGTGAGTTTCAGAGGGTTGATCACTTTATTTTTCTTTCCCACCACCGACCATCCTATGGCCTCCTTTGTGCCAAAGGTTGGACAAACCTCTTCAAATAAGTTGTTCTTCTTGAGATTAACACCTGCATCATTCTTATTCGGATCTTAGTTTTCTTTTTGATCAGGTGACTTGACACCGTTCACCTCTGGAACTTGATCTTCAAAAGAGTTAGAGAAATCTTCAATAAGAATGTTATACATATTATCTGGCTTACCCAAATTTGTTTACTCCTATTGGGAACTTTTTGGATGAAGAAACTTGATTACTCGAGGGGCCAGCAACATTTTTTTGTTGAACTTTAGAAATATCCTCCTTTTGCAATAGGGGGCAGTCCTTAATCAAATGTCCCTACTTATAATAGTTATAACACGTGTTAGGAAGATTTTTTGTATACAATTTTTTTAGTATGAAGCTTCAATCCACTCGAGTCCTTTATAACGATCTGGGTTTTAACTTCGCTTGAGATGTCTACTTCTATAAGAAGTTCAGGATCCCATTTTGGGTTGATGATGCCAACCCTATACTTTTGTCCAATAACTTTACCTACCATATTGCCCAAGTTTTCCACCCAAGGGTAGTATTCAATAGGTAATTATGGGAATTCTACCCAAATAGGGATCTTGTTAGGTTTGACACCAGGGTTGAAACCAATGTGCCATTTGAAAAAAGACCATGGGGTATTGTGAATTATCCATCGACCCTCACTAATGACATGGAGCGCACTATTAGCATCTTCAAAAAAGAACAGGAAGTAATTATTAGGAAAGTATTGTATGTGTTTTACAAACAGCCCTTTGGTTTTCAAGTCATTTCCGATCCATGATTTCAAAACCTCTTGCAGTGATCTTGGGCCAGACATAGCCCAATGAAAACCCTATCGCTTAGGTGCACATGTGAGTTGTCTAGCGATGTCCTATCAATAACTAGAGGTTCCTCCTCATCGTGACTGTCAAAGCTATCAACAAACAAAGCATGCGGATTTTCATCTTCCACCCCTTTACCTTTAGACAAAATAGGAAGAGAGAACAGATTACCTGTAGCATCCTTGAAATCAAACATTGGAGAGGCATGACAATGGGTAAATTTTGACCATCATTGGGCTTTTAGTTTCGACCATCACCGGTATAAAATATTGCCTAGTGCCCACACACTCTAGATGATCATGAAAGGATGCCCAAAGCTTCATTTGATGCCCAATGATTTTGCCATCAACTTTGAGCCTTGCCACACTTGATTCAAGGAGGAAAATCCACTTCTTTGTGTCAGTGATCTCGTCATGGCAGAGCTACTAACTTTTCAGTCTATCGTAGCCCTGGCAGCCTACACGTTTGCGTAATGAGAAGTTAGAACTTAGAAGTCTCGAGAGTCGAGAGTGTGAGACACCACTTCTTGGGTACCTCGTCCTTTTATCACCGTGTTTCTCTGAAGCATGCTTTAACTCGTAGTGTTAGACATGCGTGACCACTGGCCAAGGCCTAAATTTGACGGGCAAAATGGCAGTCAAAGGCCATTTTGTTTGTCAAAAGGTAATTTTAGAAATTACTTGTCAAATGACAAATAAACCAATAGATTTTTGTTGTCATATGACAAAAAAGAGTCAATTTTATCTGTCTTTTGACAAGCTTCTCTTTATAAAATGGCTGTCACTATATATATATATATATATATATATATATATATATATATATATATATATATATATATATATATAGACACACACACGAGAGAGAGAAGCACTAAGTGTAGAAATCGAAGACATGTATGATGTCATTAAACTATTGAATAAGTTCTGAACGGTGTGCATGGGTAGTAGGTGGGAATTTAGAAATTTAAAATGAGCACCAGATAATCGGGCAACGTAGTGGACAAGAAAATGTGAAATGTGCATGTTCGCCCTATTTCTAAGATTCTCTCGACTCTCATTGTTTTCATTCTACTGATGCTCGTCATTGCATGCACCGAGTCCTCTGTTCAGGGAGAACATAGAAGGAAGAAAGGTTGGAGTGATGCCTCGGAGTCCCGACACCTATAAGGCCACAATGCTCAAGGTATACCTTGTTGATGTCTAGCATCGAGAAAGGTGAGAAGCGGAGAGGTATAAGCGGCACTGAGAAAGAGGATAATAGGAGGGCTAGCGTTTTCATGTGTGAAGCATATAACTCGAAGGAACTATAGAGTTTTGAGACATTGTGCTCCTTGGCATTGATCAAGGACCACGAACCAAAAAGCTTATGCAGAGTGCTTTCATGCGCTTCATGTAGCCAATCGGAAGTGGGGTTGAAAGTGTACGAAGGTAAGAAAGTTTTTTCGTTTTAGACGTGCACATCTCTTGCTTCATCGGTTGCTCTCAGAAGTGTGTCGTTTTTATCTTTTTCATGCGTGGTGTAGTTGCACAAGCATCCACCAAGCGAGCTGATGTCTCATCTTCTAGCTAATCGAATTCTTTGCAGGCCAAGCATCTACCCCTTCAGTCCTTTCATATCTTTTGGAAGTTTTCTCGCCCTCAGATCATGGATATGGACTCCACTAGAATGCCTATTGTACATGTTTCCAAGGGAGGCAGCATTCATGCTTGGTAAGCCTCGGTCATAGATTTCCATTTTCATCATTTTGACTCCATGCAAGCTAAACACGTTCTTCAAGGAATTTGGGCGATTTTCAAGGACTTGAAAGAAGATATTCTTAAGATAGAGGAAAGTGTCAAATCAACTTGATTGTAGCTCAGTAGAACTTCTATTGAATGTGACACCGTAAACTTGAAAAATTCAATTGACCTTCAAAATTAGTAGTAAATTTTGTGCAGCGAGATAAAACAGAGTTTCAAATGAATTTGGATCAGAGGAGGCACGGGCTGCGATTTAATGGAGAAGCAAATGACATTGTTGGATTACTTGTTATAGACCTTGTTTTAGCTACTCAAGTATCTTTCTCCTAGGGCCATGAAGGAGAAAATGTAGAGGATTCTCCTTGGATGATTACTATGGACAATCTTAGCTACATGTCTGTTATGTAGCATGTGTGTAATCATGGTTTGAGGGCTTTGTATCATGCATATTTGACATGCTTCTTGTGGAGAGCTCGATAATACACCAATCATCAAGAAGATCTTGGAGCTTTGTGAGAAGGGTAAACTTATTGGTTTCAAAAATTACGGAGAGGTATGCTTGGCCATGAAGATGGAGACCTAAGAGAAGGCTAAATGGCTTGTGGAAGAGCTACGTAGCACATCCTAGAAGCTTTGCAAGATTTAGAAGATTTGAAAGCATTTACAAAAAAGTATGCCACATCATCAATTTTTCTGTTTTGCATCATGAAGAGTTCATAGAGTGGGGCATTATACGGTTGAAGTTTCCTGAATCTTAGCTTCCTTGGTGCAAAATAGATGTAGGGGAAGAGTAAATAATGCTTAGTACTATGAACTTTGTTTGAATGTTCTTGTGGTCGATGTTGCATTACTGTGAACGCGATGGGTTTTTTGAAGAAGATTTCAATTTGTTCAAGCTCGCTTAGTGTAGCATTTTAATCAAAACGCTATATGCAATGCTGGAAGAATGGTAGCAGATCTCTATGTCCTTTATCTCAAAATATCATGAATCATACTACGGAGTGGCAATGAGATCCGTTCAGTTTTTACTTGGAGGTCACTTTGTAAGCTTTCTGAAGCTTGGAAAATCTGTGGATCCATCACATATAAATGGTTTGCTTTGAAGAGCTATAGGAAATTTGTATTCATGCTTGAAGTGTACAAAACGTTTTATCCTTGCAAATTATAAATCTTAAGGTAGCTTAATGAATTGTATTTCGGACATCATAACGTTAGAGAACCTATCATCCATGTATTGCATTATGATTGCAAAGGTTGCATTTAATATTTTTGTCGACCCTTTCTAATATAGTAGCATGATCTCATGTCAATGTTTGGACAAGTGTACTTATCACGTTTCGAGAGTACTGGAGCATTCGGTCTTCATCTTTGGATGTTTTTTCATTCTCTGGAAAATGATCTCTGCACATGAATTACAGAGAATGAAATCTTGTACCATTTGAAAAACGATGTTCTGCTTGGGCGTTTTAAAATGTTTAGTGAGACTGAAGTTTTGTATCTTTAAAGCTCATATTGGTTTGGTTTGCAGTTTATAAAATGGATCCATTTTGAGGATATTGATCCTAGCGTCAACATTTCGTACGAAGAATGGAACACTTTGCAAAGCAGATGTCTCGCCTGAGACCACCACAAAGTTTGCCTTCTCATGGGACACGACACGTCGAGCTCGCTTGGTCTCAAATGGCACAATGAGAATAGCCTATCAAAAATCCTGAACATCAAAGAAACGATTGACTATCAGGTTAACCTCAACAAGAAGTGGTGCCTGTCATGGACACGGCTTCGGTGGGACATGAAGTTCATGGCTATCTGGCACCCCCTCATAGAAATCAAAAAGTCTGTCCTCTTATGGAAGATTCTTCAGCATGGAATCTGGACCAACCTTAAGGCTAGCAAATTTTGTGGGATTTCTTTGTGGTGCAAACGCTGCTACCGGTCTATTGAAGATGTTCCACACATCTTCTTTACATGCCCCAACTCTAACAAACTCTGGCAGATGGCTGGAAAGAAATTTAGACTTCAGAAACATCTCAGTTGGAAGCAAGCCATGCTGGGAGAAGCGATCGGCTGCTCCGCGACTCTCTGGAACACCATCAGAGGGGAGTTTGTATGGAAAATTTGGAGGGAAAGATGTGCTTTTAACTTCGGTGACTCCCCCAAAGAGTGATCAATTGAGAAATCGTTGTTCTTCCTTGGCAAAAGGATCGTTAACTGTAAGAAATCCCCCCCTTCAGGCATCATCAAGTACTCCTTTTGATCAATAACAAGTTTAAACCCAAGTGGGTCCCACATGAGGGTGATGAGAGGGTGATTAACCTTCTTTGTAATGCCATCTAAGCTCTGTAAAAGCTTCCCCTACTTTGTGGGATTTGGGGGGTCCTATGAGCAATAGTCCCCTTCTCATGTACTTTTCTTTATTTAATTCAAGTCCAAGAGAGTAGGCTAATGCCGAACTTCGTTTATATAAAAAAAAAATGTGTACAAAAATGAAGGAATATGACATGGGAATATGAGTTACGTCTTGTTGAATGAGCGCAAGCAAAAATACTCATGATCAGATAAGTGAAGTTATTAAATTGTGATTGGACAACATGAGTTATGCCTTATACATATGTCATGTTGCCATTGAGTTCCATTGTTGGAAGACATCCATAGTCTCAAACAGTTATGTGAACCTGTCTCCACAAAATAATGCATGTCATTTGACAGGGATTATTTAGAAGAAACTTGTCATATGAGAGGCAAGGGAAAAATTTGCTTGTCATATGTAAAATTTGGCTAGCTCTCAAATTTAGGCCCTGCTGGTGACCACCTTTGTGCTTTGACTCGCAGTATTAGACATGCGTGACCATTGGCGACCACCTTTCTGTCTTTGTTTGACAAGTACTTACTTCTCTCTCTCTCTCTCTCTCTCACTATTGAGCTGTGACAAGCTTCTATAATGGTGTAGTTGAATAACTAGCGCTTATAGCCTTGTTGTTGTCCCAAGCAGTTAAGGCGGGTGGTTGGTCTCTCATCTCTTGAGGGGGGGCAAGGGTTCAATCCCTGCCGGCAACATGTAAGGGACATGCATAACCTGGAATAATGAAGTATGTGGTTGATGTGCCATTGTTTGACTAGCCCTGTGGTAGTTGTGATGGCTGTTCAACCTAGTCTTGTAAACCCTTCTTATTTTGGGATAAGGGGGGTCCCATGGATACTATGCCCTTCCTTGTACAATTGCAATTTCAAAGTTAAAGTCCTGAGGAGTAAGTCTTGATTGAAGCTCCATTAAAGCAAAAAAACTTGAAAAATGACACATGCCGGATGGAGATTCCTTTTGCAATTTGCAGCAGCCTTTAGGGCGACATGATCCTATGGACATTTTTTGAAATCGCATATGGAAGCTAAGCTCATGATATTCGATATTCGCTTTAGCCAGTGTGTCATTCCTTCTCTGGAATCCCTTGCTCCATGTTGCAAGGGTCAAGCGCAACATGTGATTCTGGCTTTCTTTCCTCGATTAGGAGAGTCATATTCGAAGAATCTTCTATCGATGGCTGATATAGTGATACTTCAATGATTTTTCAGTTCAAAATACATGTGAATGGAGATAACTATTGAACCCCATTGATGCCATCTTTGAGCTTTTCTTTTCTTTAGTAGAAAGCTTAAAATTTAACAAATTCGATATGATTCAACACTAATACTTTTTGGCAAAAAAGAGTCGATTGTTTAGTGATGTGAATCACCTTGAAGGAGATCTACTCGGTCTAAGTATGATGTGGGACATAATTTAATTAAATGTTGAGAGTAGGTAGTAGGTTGCATGTATTATATCTATTATTGCAAATTATTAAGTTCACTATTTAAGCATGACAATTAGAAGCAATGGCCGTGCGTTCAATTGAGCATGGTATATTGTCTCCAAGGGTGCAGAAAAGAAGACATAGTCTCTTATTTTGATATTTCCAAACATTAACTCGACTACCTACACCATTCTTTTCTAATTGTCTACACAAACTCGATTCAAAGTCCATAATATAGGGAAATTTCCATAATTTAAAGGATTATGATAATCAACATAAGGAATCTAGAGCTCTCTGCTTGTAGAAAATATGAAGATGCACAAATGCAATCACAAGGATTCACTCATATCCAAGTGTATAGTACTCCAATGATCATAAAACTTCGTAAGCTTATTCACAAGAGTCCTACCTTCATACTTCAATCGATAAACAAGACACTCAGACCATGGACTTGTTGTAAGTTGAAAGACTAGAGGCTATATACTATAACAATAAACAATGATAAATGTAGATAATGAGATATAAATGTATTGCCAAGTAAGATATGATACAAAGATATGTTGGAGGACTCAACAAGAATTTGAGGTAAGTATTATATTCACTCAACTGAGTGTGATCTTTAGCTCTCATACCATAATATACCTATTGCTAGTGAAATAATTCATTTTGAATTTTTCAAATTACATTGTGGGGATAAGGCTTAGAATGAACAATCAGGTCATTTTATGCATGTAAGAAAAATTTTGGGATGACAAGTTTTATATTCTTTCTCTAGAACTTATTTGCATCATGTTTCATGGTTGAAAATTGAACACAAAGATGAAAGAATTAAGAAAAAATTTGTACGAGATAAAGGTAGAGCATGCATAAGAAAATAAAAGTGTTTATGTAAAATTTTGTGAATTGTGTTTTAAGTACCTCATTTAGGGTTCTACATTTAGTTCATTGTAAGTAATTGCCTTGATTTTATTCTCTCTAGAATTTCTAAAGTTGCAAGGCTCAAAAGTGATACTTAGAGGATGATTTGGACCTAGGTCATCTCTAACACTATCGTGCAGATTGAAAATTGAATAAAAGTGTCTTTTACAAGATTAAGCTAATTCCTCACTATTTTTGAGTTATAGGACTTGGAAAAGTGTAGTTTTTTTAGTTTCTTAAAAAAAGAGGGCTTCTCTATTTCTATTGGATCCGTGATTCTAAAGCACATGTGTTATCATGCCTCATTATGGATGTCTTCGAATATGTTTTTTCAGTACTTTTCTTCTATTTTTGGATAGTTAACACTTAAGAAATCACTACTATAAGTGCATGCTTTTTTCAAGAAACTAAGAGTTAGGACCACCACATGCTAGAGAGATGACTCTCCTCTCAACCTTATGCCTATATATATAGTTGCTCAAATCAACAAGGAACACAAATGTAACTAGATTCCACAAGTGCATGTGCAATCCCCTCCACTCCTTTCATATCTTCCACTAGAGTCTACTAGTGGTTGGAGTGATATCAACCACTTACCTTCCACTAGAGTCGACTAGTGATTGGTGTACTTGCCACTCCTTAAGTCTTGCGAGACCCAAGTTAACTCATGTTAACTTGAGTTAGAAGGTTCAAGAGCTCCTTGGACAAAACTCTCTCCCATGCTCCCCATGGGGGTTGAACCCAAGACCTCGTCCTTCACAACCTTGAGACTTAACTCATTGGCTAAGTGGATTACTTATTTAAGACAACACATGAACTTATGCTTAAGTCTCGTCTTGAGATCTTTGGCCATACACATGAGTGACCAAATGGTGTTCGATTTGAGATATATCTGGTCATAAATGTAAAGTATTACATTCTTCCCCCCTTGGGAAAGATCTTCATCCTAAAAAATAAAAATATATATAATAACCATGGGCAACCCCGAGCCTCATGTTCTTAAATCGAAAGAACATGGTCATGTTCTAAACCTAGAAGAACATGTCTCATCTCTGTGGTGGGATGCTTACCCAAATGATTCAAATCATCATCTAGCTTTGCACTTTGATAAATTGGTCAAAGTACAAAGTAGTGAATGAATAATAAGGGCGGATCTAAAAACATACTCAACCACTTCATTGTTTCTCGATGTATGATATAGGCACAAGCATATGAAATGGATGGATTCGAATTAATAGTCCATTTTTGGGAGATTGGTGCATGGACTTTAGTAACTAAGGTGGGATTTTTATCCCAATCAAGAATTTGAGAACTCTTGATTCATTTTAATTTGTTTTGGAAAACTTGAAGTTTGATTTATCCAAACATCTAACTTGGATGTTTGTAAAATGGTTTACTTCCATCCAATGTTTAATTGGTTTTTTCACCTGACTGGAGGATTACTTTGTTCTAATAGGCTTAAAAATTCAATGTAAACTATAGAGGAGAGTTTTCCATTTACTTTGATTCAACCTTACTATATCTTGACCAAGTCAAATTCAAAATGAAAATCATCCAATTTAGGATACTTTTCTCAAAGCCTGTAGTTGAAAGTTCTTGGGAATTGTCAATCTTATGAGCAATTCCTAACTTCACTATTCTAGAGTTTACTGAACTCTAGAAAGTTATTAGAGTTTTGCTAGATAACTTGAAGCAAACTCAAATGAATAAATCAATCTTGGACTTGTCATCTTCTGAAGATTGAATAAGTTCTTATACAAAATTATAGTTAACATGAACAGTTCAAAGAAGACTCCATCTTCTAATAACCAAGGTAAGAATCCTCTTCAAGTGGAAAACCAAAGGAGGTGTCAACCCATGTGTTGGCAACAAGATCTTAATTTTCTTGGCAAGCAAGAAGACTTGGCCTTTGATTTCATTGTGAGGAGCAAGGGCATTAGACATTTGAGTGCCCAAACATGGCAATCTTTTGGCTTGCATAAATGAAGGAGATAAATATCATTGGGGAAAATACAAAAAAACGAAAAAGTGGATGATGGAGATAAGTGCTCTAACTCTACTTTACATTACATGGTGACGAGTTCTTTCCCAAAGGCATATGTAATTACAATTTTGGGTATGATATAGATAAGTGCTCTAACTCTACTTTACATTACATGGTGACGAGTTCTTTCCCAAAGGCAGATGTAATTCCAATTTTGGGTATGATATCTATGAATAGAATCACGTTTCTTATTCATTCAGGTAGTACACATTGTTTTCTATCTTTCAAATTGGTAGAAAATTTAGGGATACCCCTAAATTAGCAAATAACAAAACCTATATAGATGGCCAATTGATGACTACACTATATGAAAGGATACATTGAAAACCTTACATTTACTTTTTTTGATAGATGTTTTTCTCAAAGTTCTCATGTGATTCAGATGAAACAGAGTGATGCAATCATAGCCATGGACTGGTTAGTTCAAAGTTTTGCAACAATTGGTTTCGAACAAAGAACAGTCACTTTTAATGCTAGAGAGTGAATATATTCACATTCTAGGTCATGCACATAATCTTAAGCCTATTCTCATTTTTTCTATGCAGATAATTAGAGGTGTATGTGACGATTGTAGAACATTTATAATATATGTTAATAATCCGCATGAGGAAGATAATGATGATAATCTTCCAAATTGTGTAGAAAATCTTTTGAAAGAATATGTAGATGTATTTCTAAAAGACCTAAGTGGTGTACCTCCACATAGGTAGATTGACCACACCATTGACTTGTATCCAGGGAGTGAACCATATTTTAAAGCACCCTATAGATTTAAGATAGATGCATTGAAGGATCTTAAGATTCAATTAGATGATCTTTTCAAGAAAGGCTTGATAAGATCGAGTGTTTCACCTTTGGTCCACCTATTTTAATTGAGAAAAAGGAAGATGGCTCTTATAGATTATGTATTGACTATAGGGGGTTGAATAAAATAACAATTCAAAAAATTTACCCATGCCCTCACATAGACAACTTATTCACTAACGTTAACTTAACACCCAGATATCACCAAATTAGAATCAAAATAGAAGATATAACCAAGATAGCATTTCGAACACGTTATGGTCATTGGACTTTACAATTTTACCTTTTGAATTAACAAATGCTCCTACCACATTTATGTTCTTGGAAAACAATGTTTTTCATGATTACCTATATGAATTCATCTTACTATTTCGTGATTATATATTTGGATACTCTAAAGATGATCCTAAGCATGTTGTACATCTCAAGAAGGCTTTGCAAACTCTTAGAGAACACAAATTGTATGGATAGAGTAAGTGTTTCTTTCCTAAGGATAAACTTGTATATCTAGGAAGAGATATATCTAAAGAGGGAATTCATATAGACCAAGATAAACTGAAAACAATAGTTGATTGACTACTTCCTAAAACTATAAGGGATTTTAGAAGTTTTAATGATTGGTGCAATATGAAAGAGCACATATTAAGGATTTCTCCAAGATAACTAATCCCCTCACAAAATTGACTAAAAAGAATGTAGGATTTGTGAGGAGTGATGTCTATAAAAAATCATTTGAATCATTGAAACAAAAAGTCATTGAAAATTGGTGTTTTGAAAATACCAAAAGTAGGAAAGCCTTTTGTGGTCGTGTGTGATGCAAGTGGTAGTTAGATATGATTTGTTCTTTCACAAGATGGTAGGGTGTTTGCATATGAGTCTAGAAAATTAAGAAAGCATGAACTTGATTATCCTACTCATGATCTAGAAATGTTTTTTCTTGTTAATGATCTTAAGCATTGGAGAAATCTATTGTTAGGGGTTAAGTTTGAATTGAAAATAGATCATTAGAGTCTAAAATACATTTTCACACAACCATTGCTTAACAACAGGCGAAAATGTTGGATTGAATTATTAAGCGAGTATGATTTTGAAATTAAGAATCTGGCTCATAAGAAAAATAAGGTCGTTGATGCATTGATTTGGAACCTCTATGTAATCTCCTTTTAGTAATAAATTTTGATTTTCTCAATCAAATTCAAGAAGAACTAAAACAAGACTCTTTTTATGCACCTATTTTGAATTTTTTGCATGCAAACACGCCATCGATGTATCAAGATAAATTTCATTTGCAAAATGTATCTTTGTATGGTAACAATCGATTATGCATATCTTCTGAGTCTCCATTGAAAGTTTAAATATTGCATGATTGTCATGATGTAGGTTTTTCTGCACATCGAGCTTATTCAAGGACCTATGTTAAAATGAAATATTCTTACTTCTAGCCATGTATGAAGTAGGATATTAGAAAATGTGCTAGTGAATGTTTAACGTGCCAACAGGTGAAATCTAAGCTTAAAAGAATGCTCGAAATTCTTCAACCTTTGGATGTTCCAAATCAAAAGTAGGAGTCTATCACTATGGACTTTATCACTAGATGACCTATGAGCAAACATAAACATGATACCATATTTGTGGTAGTTGATTGACTTACCAAGATGGCACATTTCTTCCTTATGAAAAACCATTGATACTGCCTTGAATGTTGCAAGACTATTTGTAAAAGAAATTTTTTGATTGCATGGAATTCCTAAAAGCATAATTTTTTATAGAGACTCTAGGTTCACATCAAACTTTTGGAGAGCAACATTTGAATAGATTGGAGCTCAACTTTGTATGAGTACATCTTTTCATCCAAAAATTGATGGGGAAACCTAGAGGGTTAATCGAGTACTTGCAGATATGCTGCATATATATGCGAATAAAAAGCAAGATAATTGGAGTGATTATTTTCCCTTAGTCAAGTTTGCATACAATAGTGCATGGCATGCATCTATAAGAATGACTCCATTTGAGGCTATATACAGTTACAATTATTTGACTTCACCTTCGTTTTTGGGTTTTCCAAATAAAGTAGGATTGTCTAAAGAAATGTTTGATAAGATGAATGAAGAATTTTGAAAAATTAAGAAACACATAAAAGAAGCTCAGAAAAAGAAAAATAAATTCCATGATTTGAAGAGAAGACCACTTGAATTCCAAATTGATGATATGGTATTTCTTAAATTCAATCCTCACAAATCTAACTTGTTTATAGGGAAGGATCATGGACTTTCTCCTTGATACACATGTCCTTTTGAAGTTTTGAAGAAGATTGGATCTCTTGCTTATTTGTTGGAATTACTTGAACATTTAACCGTGCACCCTATATTTCATTTTAGCTTACTTAAATGATATGTACCTAATGTTGCTCATGTTTTGCAAGATAAATATAAACTAAAAGATGATGGCTCTTTTGAGCATTGACCTCAAATAGTACTAGATAGGAGGGAAAGATTACTTAGAAATAGACCTAGAGTAGAGATTTTGGTGAAATGGCATGCATATCCAATAGATGATTCGACTTGGGTGAACTCCGATGATTTTCTAGTACATTATCCTTCTTTCCAACTTTGAGGATAGAGTTCTTTCCAACTTCTTTCCAACTTTGGGGGAAATTATAATCGGCATTTTGCTAGTGAAATAATTCATTTTGAACTTTTTGAATTACATTGTATGGATAATGCACAATTAGGTCATTTTTTGTGTGTAGGAAAAATTTTGGGATGATAAGTTATAAATTCTCTCTTTGGACCTTATCCACATCATGTTTTCTAGTTGAAAATTGAACATGAAGATGAACGAATTAGGAAAAATTTTGTATGAGAGCAAGGTAGAGCATGCATAAGAGAATAAAAGTATCTCTGTGAAGTTTTTGTGAATCATGTTTTAAGTAACTCATTTAGCATTCTAGATTTCATTCATTGTAAAAATTTTCCTTGATTTTATTCTCTTGAATTTCTAAAGTTACAGGGCTCAAAAGTGATACTTGGAGGTAGATTTGGACCTAGTTCATCTCTAACACTATTATGTAGATAAAAGAATTGAATAAAAGTGTCTTTCACAAGCTTAAGCTAATTCCTCACTTTTTTTGAGTTATAGGACTTGGAAAAGAGCCATTTTTTTAGGTACTTTAAAAAGTATGGATGTCTTCGGATATGTCTTTTTTTTTGCAAAAGTTTTGTAGAGAATGGGCTTTTTCTAAATTTGGTGGTCCAAACAGTTCTTTGGGAAGTGAAAAACTTTGTTATAAGAAGACGTATGCATAAAAGAGGGGGAAGCTAGAAATTTGACAGTTAGCTTGTGATTAGGAGTCAGAGTGAGAGTGTGAGTGTGAATGAGATTGTGATAGCTCAGAGGCATTCGAGAGGTAGAGGCTTCATCAAAAAGCTATTTTACAAAGCTATTGTATTGATTCATTCACATCTATAATATAAGAATTTCTCTTTCTCTGAGTCATATCTTGTCTACTCTTTCGTGCCGAATTTTCCCTTATCTTGTGCAAGTTTTGTTTTTCTCTCTTCCACTATTCTTAAGTGATCGAAAGATTGTGACTAAGGATAGATTGTGATTGAGAAAATGCTACAAGTGGTATCTGAGTAGAATCAATCCTTGAGATTGATGGAAGATTTGAAGCAAAAGATCTGTTAGCAAGGGGAGCTTATTCAAAAGCTTCTTGGAGAATTACACAAAGAACAAAGTGGAAGACAACCAAATTTGTTCATGGAGTTGAACGATGAAGTAGATGAAGGTGTGGGAACATCTTATATGCCTAGACAAAAACACAAATGCAATTACGAAGATATGGAGCCATGTGAGTTTGTTCTTAACCAAGTCTTCAAGAAGGAAAAATTGAATGGTTTTGATGGTGAGAAGAAGAGTGGTGAAGATTTGGATGCATGTATTAAAGAGCTAGAGGATTTCTTTGATCTTTGAGAAGAGTGGCTTTCTAGAGAGCGAAAATCTTTCAACTTTACAAACAACTTCACAATCAATTTTTTAGAGAGCACTCCTTTGAACTTTCACATTTGAAATACACGTAACTTGTAAGACTTAAGTTGTGACACTCCTTTTGCATTTTCCTAGTGGTAAGTGCCTACGATGAGGGGTCAATGCCCAAGACCAAGGGCTAATGCCCAAGACCAGGGGCTAATGCCTAGTAGTAGGGGCCAATGCCCACTGCCTAGGCCCTAGGCTCCCTTGATGCTAGACAATATGAGACTCTCAAACTCGAGTGCGGAGTGCCCAGTGCCTAGAGACTAGGCTTGATTGGTTATTAAACTAGTGAGTTCACTCCATACTACATAGTGTGCACTAGAGAGTCTAAACTCTAGAGACACTGAGTGACACTCAACCAATATGCATGCCAATTTTGAAAGAGTTGTAATTTGTAGGTTGTATGCAGAGTCGACTCTAGAGAATTTCAGAGATGGCTGCTTAGTGCGGCAAGCTTCATGCTCTTGGGCACGCAACTCGATCATGGCCCATGGACTACAACTTGAGCATTGCGGGCATCATTCTATGAATCTAAGGTCTAGAGTTTATGGCCAATGGGTAATGGCCCGTCATTGGGCTTTTACTTTTGACTTTCTTGTAACTCCCAAGACGCAAAGGCTGGCCAACAACCGTGCTTCGTGACTTCACTTACCAGCTACCACTTGTCACACACAAGAATGGCCACGTTGAATGTACACTTGTGCAAACTCATCTCAGATCTCTTACATTTTTGTTGCGAATTCACCTTATTGCTATGTTATGTCCTCGTATGATATATCCCCCAACCTTTGCATATACCTACATATAAGGTACACCGGCGTAAAATATTGGGCATCCCGTAGGAGGCCCACACCCTCCAGATGGGCATGAAAGGATGCCCAAAACTTCATTTGATGCCCATTTTGGCAACAATTTTGAGCCATGTCAATGTTGACATCAATTTTGGCATCATTCACAGAGGAAAATCCACTCGTCTGTGACAGTGATCTCGCTATGGCAGAGGTGCTAACTTTTTTAATATAAAGGAAGTTCGGCAATAGCCTACTCTCCCGGACATGAATTAAATTAAGAAACAAAGGTACAATAGAAGGGGACTAGTGCCCACGGGACCCCCCAAATCCCACAAAGCAGGGGAAGCTTGATTGAATCCTAGGTTGCACTACAGAGAAGGTTAATCACCCTCTCATCGCCCTCATGCGGGGCCCACTTGGGTTTGAGCTTGTTGTTGATCAAAAGGAGAACCTGATGGTGCCTAAAGGGGGGGGATTTCTTACTGTTAACGATCCTTTTGCCAAGGAGGAATAATGATTTCTCAATCGACCACTCCTTGGGAGGATCGCCGAAGTTGAGAGCACACCTCTCCCGCCAAATTTTCCACAGGACTTCCCCTCTGATGGCGTTCCAGAGTGTCGCAGAGCAGCCGATCGCTTCTCCCAAAAGGACTTGTTTCCAACTAAGCTGTTTTTGAAATCTGATTTTCATTCCAACCGTCTGCCAGGTTCTGTAGGAGTTGGGGCAAGTAAGGAAGATGTGTGGGACATCTTCGATAGCACGGTGGCAGCGTTTGCACCAAGGAGGGATCCCACAAAGTTTGCTAGCCTTATGGTTGGTCCAAATTCCTCGATGAAGAATTTGCCATAAGAGGACAGACTTCTTAGTCTCTATTAGGGGGTGCCAGATACTCATGAATTTCATGTCCCACCGAAGCCGCATCCAAGACAGGCACCACTTCTTGTTGAGGCTGATCTGGAGGTCAGCCGTTTCTTTGATGTTCGGGACTTTGAGTAGGCTGTTTCCATTTTGCCATTTGAGACCAAGCAAGTTTGGTGTGTCGTGTCCCATGAGAAGGCGAGTCTTGTGACGATCCCAAGCGAGGCATCTGCTTTGCAAAGTGTTCCACTCTTCGTAGGAGATGTTTATGCGAGGGTCAATATCCTCGAAGTTGATCCAGCTGTTGGTGTCATGTTTCCAGAGGTGTTTCCATTTTTTGAATCCTTTGTTCCATAGCTTCTTGGCATTTTGGATGTTCCACGCCTCCACACTCCTGATGCCATGTATCGGAAACCAGATAGAGTCGTTTTGTCTGATTCCGGCCGCCCACTTCCAGTCCTCACTAATTCTTGTGAAGCTTTTGACTTTATTCCAACCCTTCCAAAGGGAGCACACGAGATTGGAGCCTTTCGGGAAGACGGGGATCGGGGAGAATAGCAGGGTCATGATGTCAAGGTTCTTCCAGTTCGGGAACCCCATGAGGGCCAACTCATTCTTGTTTCTGAAGATCAGCTTGGCCCACGAGGCCTCCCTATTGCACCAGGCCTTAATCATCCATTTGGCAGCCAGTTTGTTAGCCATACACCCGATGTCCAGGATACCAAGCCCCCCACTATTTCTAGGGCTAGTGCAGATGGTCCATTTGATTTTGGGCACCCCCCTTCTGTTATGATCACCCGTCCAAAGAAAGTTTCTACAGATACTATTCAGTTTGGACAGGCCTTGCTCATTCGGTCTCCAACAAGAAAGGAAATAGATGGTAGAAGAGAGAAGGAACGTGTTGATAACCATCGCACGTCCAGCGAGATTGATTTGCATACCTCTCCAATAGTTAAGCTTGTTTTCGAGTTTGGCCAGCACCCAGTTCCATCGCTGCTCCATAGAGACGCCAAACCCCAAAGGGATTCCAAGAAGTCGAAAGATTTGGCCCTGCGGGATGATTTGACAGCCATGATCAATGAGAAGGCCAGGATGATGTCCCACAATAGCCCTAAAGGCGGTCTTAGAGTGGTTGATTTTGGATCCAGAGGCATCACAAAAAGTAGCAAGACACCTCCAGAAAGTCTCCAGGCTGGTATTATCATTGTGAACGAAAGCATTCATATCATCGGCAAAAAGTCTCATGATGATTTGACTGTGGGCGAGAGGCAGCCGGAGGCCTTTGATATTGCCAGCCTCCACATGATGTGCCACAAGTCTGCTCAGACCCTCAGTGGCGATGGCAAAAAGAAGGGGGGCCAGAGGGCACCCTTGTCTAATAGATCTTTTAAGATGGATCGCCTTCGAAAGTTTGCCGTTAACGTTAATTTGGGTCGTTGCGTTTCCGAGAAGGGTCGCGATCATCTTGGTGAATTTCTGACTACATCCGAGATCTTGGAGTGACTGCAGAATATAGTCCCATTCTAGCCTGTCGTAGGCTTTGTCAAAGTCGATCTTGAGGAAAACCACATCTTGATTAGACTCATTTGCAAATTGAATACCTTCCCAAATATCCATAATGGTTTCCAGGATAGACCTGCCTTTGATGAAACCTTTTTGGTCCTCACTAAGCCAAGATCTCAGGTGGCACGAGAGTCTGTTGGCGATGACTTTGGAGATGATCTTGTATCCTGTTTGTAGCATCGTAATAGGCCGCCAGTTCTCGATTCTGTTCTTTTCTCCCTTCTTGTGTATCAACTTGATAATTCCATTATTTAGACATGAGGGAAGAGCACCAAACCTTAGCGCTTCTTGCCAAACCATCCGAAGAGGGGTGGCAACCACCAGCTTGAAGGATTTAAAGAACTCGTTAGTGAGTCCGTCGGGTCCCGGGCTTTTACCGAGAGGGAGGGCATCAATGACCTCAATGATTTCTGAGTCAGAGATAGGGGCATGAAGCAGGGAGTGGAGGTTGGGTGGTATTCTCTGGGGGGAAACCCTAGAAATGGCAGCCATACAGTCCCTTCTATGGTGGGAGAGGGGGTTCGAGGTTCCCAGGAGTCTCGTGAAGTGCCCTTCGATGATGCCAAAATTATCTTCTTCCGACTTGCATACATTGCCTTGTGGATCTAGCAGTAGGGGGATCGATTCTCTGTTGTGTTTCCTTTTAAGGATACGGCACATCTCTTTGGTGGGTTTGTCGGCTTTGCCAGCCCACCACTCCTTGAAGAAGATTTGCAAGTTTTTCCTTTGTATTTCTTCCTCGTATCTCAACACTGCTCTGATTTTTCGGAGACCTTTCTGGGCTTGGTGTTTTCCTTTGTTCACTTCCTCCTCGAGCCGCCAGAGTCTGTGGTAAAGAGCTGCCCTGCGAGCCCGCCGCACAGTCTCGAGCATCTTCTTAGTTCTGATCATGATCTTACGAGACTTGTCGACCGCACTTCTCCAGCACTTGGCTGGGGCCAAGCCAGAGGCGAACGCCACCTTCCACACATCGGCAATCTCTTGATGGACGGAGGGGAGGGAGAAGGTGGTTGCGTTGGCATGGAACCACGGAGCCTTGCGGATCTTGTTGGAAGGTTGAAAAGTGATAACGATCGGGTAGTGATCAGAGATAGTGAGGTCAGTGCGTTGTGTGATGGCAGGGTGGCCCCACTGGTGAGTAAAACTCTGAGAGATGTAGCATCTATCGAGTCTAGCTTTCCTCAGGTCCTCGCCCGCTTGGAGATTCGACCAAGAAAAGCCACTCGAGTCTTTGAGTTCAACCAAATCCAAGTGGAGTTTGGTCATGTCCCACGTTTCTTTCTCCCGACTGTCGATGACCCTGCCCTTGCCCATCCATCTGTCCATAGGGTCCTCCACCATGTTGAAGTCTCCACATATAAGCACGTTGTGAGGAAGCGAGTCTAAGGAAGCCCATGTGTTCAGTCTCTCCAGATCACCGTTAGGGGCGTACAAAGAAACAATAGTAGCACAAAGAGGAGCACCAAAAGAAACGGCAATCCAACGGTGACTTACATCTTCAATGGAGTTCTCGAGCTTTTCAAACCAGAGTTGTTTAACACCGATAACCGTTCCTCTAGACCCCCGCTGGTGCTTCGTTGAGATCCACACATGGGCCGAGGAGACCTGTCTGAGCCGCTTTTGGAGGTCTTCTCCGTCGATTTTAATCTCTTGAATACATATAAAGTCTGGGTTTAAGCTAATGTCGCGAAGCCATTGACCAATAATTGTCGCTCTTGAGGGATCGGTTAGCCCTCTAGCATTTAACGAGATGATGATCATTGTCGTAGTAATCCCTCTTTGCAGGAGGGAGCTTTGTCCTTTCTTTTCTTGGGTTCATCTTTCTTTTTCGCTCGGATCAGGTCCCGGGTTAGCAGTAGGTTCTTGTGGGGGCTTTTCCACGGTAACTCCATAGGTTGTTTTCCTTTGCGGGATGCCTCCTGCTGGGAAGAAAGGGACACCGCTTTTAGCTCCGTTTCCGGAATAGTCGATCCGATGATGGAGCTTTCACTATCCATGTTATCTTCGTTGCTGGTAGTAAAGCCGTCTTCTTTGCTTGTAGTGTAACCCTCCTGCAAGGTTTCTTTACTGTCAGGGATCTCCAGGCCTTTGACATCGGTGTCCTCCTCAAGTTGGTTCCCACCTGGGTAGTCAAACTCATTGATTTCCTTTTCTAGATTGCAATACAAGTTGCTGGAGGGGGAAACAGACTTGTTGTGTCGCTCAGAGGTTGCCCTAGGGCTTCTTTTCCTTCTTCTTCTGACTTCGATGAACCCGTCTGCATCAGCTTCTGGATTACGGGGACCCTTGAGTTCCTCTTCTTTCGTCGAGTGATTCAATGCTCCATTGCTGTCTTGAGCATTTTTGGGGGCTTCTTGATTTGGCTTGCTTTTTCGTCTCAAAGGGCAATCTTTGATCCTGTGACCATGTTGGCCACAGCGAAAGCATGCGTTGGGAAGGTTTTTGTAGCTGATGTCTTGCTCCCATACATCCCCTTCGCCCAAGTCCAGTTTGATCTTCGATGGGAGTGGCGTACTGAGGTCAGCCTCGACACAGATTTGAGGGTGCCACCGGGCGTTGAACGAGTGTCTTGCTCCTTCATAAATGAGACCGCCAATGTCCTCGCGCGAGGCCAACGGCTTGCCGATAGGAGAAACAATGTCCCATACGAAGTTGTACAAGAAGTATGGCAGGTTAGGGAGCTCAACCCAGAGGGGGTACCGAAGCGATTTCGATTTGTCGGGAGTAAAATCAGGGGACCATCTGAATAGGCACAGGGTCGCCCGGCCAAGTTGCCAAGTTCCGACACTAAGGGCTCGAAACGCCATATCTTCATTTTCAAAGACTAGCAGCAAGTGGCTTGCCGGTAAGAACTGACACTTACAAACAACTAGCCCGCGGGGGAACCACTCGTTGCGAAGCCACTGACGCACAGTTTCGAGCGGGGGCTTAGGGCCGAACATTTGGCCGACGAGGCAAACTTTCTTGAGCTCCTCCTGAGCTGACAAAATTGCGGATCTATTGAGGGAGACCAAGGGGGGTTCAGCACTCTCGAGGGTCCCTTGGGCGGCACAAGAGCCCCCCTCCAACAAAGAGGCCGGGTTAGCGGTCTCCCCGGGGGGAGGGGCCAGATTGCTTCTCACAAGAGAGGGGGATGCCAAATCCATGACGAAAGAGGGACAACCCGAGAAAGAAGAGCTTTTTCTAAAACTCTGAGAAGAGAAGCGACAAGGTGCTAACTTTTCAGTCTATCGTAGCTCGAGAAGTTAGAAGTCTCGGGAGTCGAGAGCGCGAGAAGCTGCACCTCTGACTCCTGAGCAGTGAGAAGTTAGAAGTCTCGAGAGTCGAGAGTGCGAGACGCGACTTCTCGATTCTCGATATTAGGTAGCTCGTCCTTTTATCACCGTGTTTCTCTGAAGCGTGCGTTGACTCGCAGTGTTGGACATAGGTGACCACTGACCACTGACGAGTCGACGACCACCTTTCTGTCTTTGTCTGAGGAGTACTCTCTCTCTCTCTCCCCCACCGACTACCGAGCTGTCAAACAAGCCTGTATAATGGTGCACTTGAATAATTAGCGCCTATAGCTCTGCCGCTGCGCATCAGTAACTTGGAAAATGAGAGATGCTGGACGGAGAATCCCTTTGCAATCTGCATCAGCATTGGCCTTCACCCAGCCAGCCTTCAGGGCGACATGATATTCCACATGGAAGCTCAGCTCATGATATTCGCTTTAGCCAGTGGGTCATTCGTTCTCTGGAATCCCTTGCTCCATGTTGCAAAGGTCAAGCGCAGCATGTGATTCCGGCTTTCTTTTCTCGATTAGAAGAGTCGTATTCGAAGAATCTTCCATTGCTGGCAGATACTTCAATGATTTTGCAGTTCAAAATTACATGTGAATCTCAGAAAGGTGTTGAACCCCATTGATGCCATCTTTGACCTTTTCTTTAGCAGAAAGCCTACAGTTTAACTAATTCATTATGGTTCAACACGAGTACTTTTTGCCAAAAAAGAGTCGATCGTTTAGTGATGTGAATGACCTTGAAGGAGATCTACTCGGTTTAAGTATGATGAGGGACATAATTTGATTTAATATTGAGAGTAGGTGGTAGGTTGCAAGTATTATATCTATTTATTGCAAATTTTTAAGTTCACTATTTAAGCCTGAGAAGTGGTTTCCACAGAGGATGGTATAATGTCTTCATGGCTGCGGAGAAGAAGACATAGTCTCTGATTTGGTATTTCCAACCATTAACTCGACTACCTACACCATGATTTTCTGATTTTGTATACAGAAACTCCATTCGAAGTCCATATTATGGGGAAATTTCCTTTAAGTTAAAGGATTATTATAATCAGCTTAAGCAATCTCTCTTCTCATATCTCAGTGTATACTAATCCAATGACCATTAAACTTTGTAGGCATATTCACAAGAATCATATCTTCATTCTTCAACCAATAAACAAGACTTTATACTTCAATCAATAAACAAGAGACTGGGACCATGTACTTGCTACAATGACTAGTTGAAACACTAGAGGTTGTAATAGTGAACAATGATCAATGTAGATAATGAGATATAAATGTATTGCTAAGTAAGATATGATACAAAGAGAAGTTTGAAGACTCCACGAGCTTCGAGGTAAGCATTGTATTCACTCAACTGAGTGTGATCTCGAGCTCTCACACCTGCCACCACAATGACAATGTATACATACACTTTTGCAAGAGCACGAAGAACTACTTTGATGTCAGAGGAGATCTTTATGATCATGTGGCCGAATTCAATAGGTGTTGAGATCAGAGCAAGTAGAGGACTTGTTCACCCAAAATGAGGCTTTTGGATTACCCCTAAAAGGAACAATCCTAGCATGCTTTCAGTTGTTGCATGGAGGAAACTATCGATACATCTCACAGTTGATGGAAGATTTCCTCAGTGAGTTCTCTAAGAGTTGGAATTAGGGAGAATACTTCATCCTTGATCCATAGTTTTAAGTAGAATCCCTAGGAGATAGTAAAGCTGACAGGACATAGTTTCAAGGAATACATAGAGAGATGTCATCTCTTAGAGCTACCTACATACACTACAAGAAAAAGGGGGGCGTAGCGACGCCCCCGAATCAGATTGTGCGACGAAAAAGATGAAAACCGTCGCTTATGCGACGAAATCGTCGCATAAGCGACGGTAAAAACTTAGGATTTTTTTTTTTGGCCGAGGCTCGTCGCATAAGCGACGATAGCATCGCTTATGCGACGCTAAACCAGAAGCGTCGCTAGTAGCGTCGCTGCTTAGCGACGCTACTAACGACGTTGGCAAACTGCAGAGCGTCGCATATGCGACGCTCTGCAATGTTAAAAAAAAAATTCAATTTATCCCGGCACATTTGTGCCGGGATTTGGACGCGAGAGCAAGAAGAGACCGAGAGCGAGAGAGAGAGAGAGAGAGAGCGCGCGCGCAAGAGAGAGAGAGACACATCTACTTGAAGGAAGGTATGCGCACACACACACACACTTACACACACATACATATGCATACACACACATATACACACATAGACACACACACATACACATAGACACACACGCACATACACACAAATACACTAACATATACACACATACACACATACACAAATAATGCTGCATACACACATGCACACATAATGCATACACATGCACACACATATACACATACATATACACATAGATATACACACACATACACACATACACACACACATACACACACATACACACACATATATGCATACACACACACACACATAGAGAGACATGCACACACATACACATACATGCATACATAATGCATATGCATATGCGTACATCCATACATACTTACATGCATACACACATATGCATACATAATGCATATGCATATGTGTACATGCATACATACTTACATGCATACACACATATGCATGCATAATTCACATGCATACATACACATACATAATGCATACACATACACACATAGACACATACACACACATAGACACATACACACACATAAACACATACACACTCATAGACACACACACATACACATAGACACGCATACACATACACACACATATACACACACACATACACACATAGACACATACACACATAGACACATACACACATAATGATGCATTCACATACATACGCATGCATACACACATACACACATATACACACACATACACACATACACACATACACACATACACACATACACACATACACACACATATATGCATACACACACACATAGAGAGACATACACACACATACACATACATGCATACATATGCATACATATGCATACATAATGCATATGCATACATACACATACATAATGCATACATAATGCATACACACTCATAGACGCGTAGTGTCACATACACATAGACACACACATATACACAAACACATACACACATAGACACATACACACATAATGATGCATACACACACATACACATGCATACACATACATATGCATACATACATGCATACACATACACACATAGACACATACACACACATAGACACATACACATATAAACACATACACACTCATAGATACACACACATACACATAGACACACACACATACACACACATATACACACACACACATACACACACATACACACATACACATGCATACACACACATACACATGCATACACACATACAGACACATATACACACACATACACACATATATATGCATATACACACACACATAGAGAGACATACACACATATACACATACATGCATATATATGCATACATAATGCATATGCATATGCATACAATGTAGATACATACTTACATGCATACATAATGCACATGCATAGATACATACATACACACAGACACATACACACATAGACATATACACACACATAAACACATACATACTCATAGATACACACACATACACATAGAGACACACACACATACACACACATACACACATAATGATGCATACATATACATACACATGCATACACACATACAAACACATGTACACACACATTCACACACATATATGCATACACACATAGAGAGACATACACACATACACATACATGCATACATATGCATACATAATGCATATGCATATGCATACATACATACTTACATGCATACATAATGCATATGCATATGCATACATACATACTTACATGCATACATAATGCATATGCATATGCATACATACATACTTACATGCATACATAATGCACATGCTTACATACACATACATAATGCATACACACACATATGCAGACATAATGCATACACACACATACACACATATGCATACATAATGCATATGCATATGCATACATACATACTGACATGCATACATAATGCACATGCTTACATACACATACATAATGCATACACACACATAACACATATGCATACATACATGCATACACATATACACATAGACACATACACACACATAGACACATACACACACATAAACACATACACACTCATAGACGCATAGCGACACATACACATAGACACATACACTTATACACACACATATACACACACACAAACATACACACATAGACACATACGCACATAATGATGCATACACACACATACATATGCATACATACATGCATACACATACACACATAGACACATACACACACATAGATACCTACATACACATAAACACATACACACTCATAGACACACACACATACACATAGACACACACACACATACACACATAGAGACATACACACATAATGATGCATACACACATACACATGCATACATACATGCATACACATACACACATAGATACATACACACACATAGATACATACATACACATAAACACATACACACTCATAGACACACACACATACACATAGACACACACACACATATACACACACACATACACATACATGCATATATATACATACATAATGCATATGCATATGCATACATACATACATACATACATGCATACATACATACATACACATACATAATGCATACACACATATGCATACATAATGCATACACACACATATGCATACATACATGCATATACACATAGACACATAGACACATATGCATACACATAGACACATACACACATAATGATGCATACACACATACACATGCATACATAAGAATGCGTACACACACATACACATGCATGCACACATACAAACACATATACACACACACATACACACATACACACATATATGCATACATACACACATATATGCATACACACACATAGAGAGACATACTCACACATACACATACATGCATATATATACATACATAATGCATATGCATATGCATACATACATACACACATACATGCATACATACACATACATAATGCATACACACATATGCATACATAATGCATACACACACATACACACATATGCATACATACATGCATACATAACACACATAGACACATACACACACATAGACACATACACACACATAGACACATATACACTCATAGACGCATAGCGACACATACACATAGACACATACACATACTCACACATATATATACACACACACACACACAAACATACACACATAGACACATACACACATAATGATGCATACACACAGATACATATGCATACACACACATATGCATACATACATGCATACACATACACACATAGACACATACACATACATAGATACATACATACACATAAACACATACGCAAACACATACACACTCATAGACACACACACATACACATAGACACACACACATACACACACACATACACACACACATAGACACATACACACATAGTGATGCATACACACATACACATGCATACATACATGCATACACATACACACATAGATACATACACACACATAGATACATACATACACATAAACACATACACACTCATAGACACACACACATACACATAGACACACACACACAAACACACATAGACACATACACACATAAGAATGCATACACACACATACACATGCATACACACATACAAACACATATACACACACATACACACATATATGCATACATACACACTTATATGCATACACACACATAGAGAGACATACTCACACATACACATACATGCATATATATACATACATAATGCATATGCATACATACATACATACATGCATACATACACACACACATATAAACACACATACACACACACACACATACACACACATACACACATAGACACATACACACATAATGATGCATACTCACACATACACATGCCTACACACATACACATACACAAACACATACACACACATACATACACACACATGCATACATACACATATTTAATGCATACACACGTACATATGTACACATATATATATCGATTTGTAACCATTTTGTTTTATATGTTAGGTATTATGGATCCCAGTAGAGAGAGAAAGGCGAAACTCACTCTCATAAAAAGTCTTATGAGAGCAAGAGTCCCGTCAGATACTCTAGGGGCCATAATGCGGGACTACGCAGAGATGTCCGATGAGGAGCTAGATTATACGATCCAGATGCTTACGCGATCAGACGAGGGCTCTTCTGTGGATCCACATGCAGGAAGAGAGCTATCTGCTCATAGGTATGTTTTTTTTCATAAATTTTTTTAATGATATTATAGCACATATTTTTATGTATTTCTATCTATCTATTTTCAGGACACCTATACCACCTCCAGCACGTGATAGCAGAGCAGAGACGTTGCCTATGAGGACATGCATAGGCACGTTAGGACTAGAGTGCGACATAGAGCCAGAGGGGAATATTGTATACATAGGAAATGGATTGGAGTTCAAGAGGAGAATGCGTGCACTATGCGACTCTTACCTGCGCTTTATCCACTTACCGTGGAAGTAAGTAAAAGTTTTACATATAAATTGAAATATATATCTTATGTTTTATTTATATTATGTTTTTTATTTTTGTAGTGAGCATGATGAGAGGGATAAAAAGTACGTGCTCAGTTCACTTGAGACGGAGTTTGGGACAGGGTGGTCTCTTAAATGGTGTTTAAAAGAGATGCGGACACTTATGGCGCATCGTCGTGACAATGCACGGTATGTATGTATATGAGAGAGAGAGAGAGAGCACTAATCTCGATATTAGGGTTTTGAAATCCCTAATTTAAAAACTCTAATTCAACCTTTTAGCCATATGTTTGAAGTATATGTACACCTCCGACGTCCTACTAGAGAGATGTCTCTCCTCCCAACCTTATGCCTCTATATATAGCTACTCGAATCAACGAGGATCATGATTCATAATATATGTAAAGATATATACACATCATGTAGATAGGATACATAAATATAAAATGGAGTAGATATATTATGCTTCACACATACATGCCTAAATGCACACATAAATATATATATACATACTAACATATTTACATGTACATATTTACACATACATGTACATGCCTACATGCACACATAAACATATATATACATGCATACATATTTACATGTACATATTTACACATAGACACATATACATATATACATGTACACAATTATAAACACTTGCATATATTACGTACATGAATACATGTATACATATATCACACACATGCAAACACATACATATACATGAAATACATATATATGCATACTAATATATGTATACATATAATACACATGAATACACACACATATGCATACATACATGATAAAAATTTACTCCTCGAAGATAAAGCTATATATAAAATAATTAGGCATACCCCCGAGCTTCATGTTCTAACTTAGAAGAACATGATTTCATCTCTCTAGTAGGATTCATCGTTATTCAAGTTAATAAAAAAAACCTATTATCTGATATCCATTCAGAAGCTTCAAGTTACTATCTAATCTGCTCATATGTTTTCATTATTGCCATCATTTTGGTAAGACATCAATATAGTCTCATCTTCATTATCCTTATTGATTTCATTTATTTCTTCTATTGTTAAATCTATGTTCTCATGAATCACATCATCTATTGGTGGATTAATATCTATTTCTGGTAATTCCTCTTCCTCATCAGTAGAATCAGCATGTAGAGAATTATCCTCTTCATCAAAAAGATTAGTATCATTATCACGTATAATGAGTCTAATTTCTATTCCAGATGTTGATGTATCAGTATCTGATGCTGAATCATCAAGAGGACTTTCTTCAATCTCTCGAACAATAAACTGTTCAAACAATGACCTACCTCTAGGTTGCACATGAATGACTTGCCACCAAGGATGAGCATCTGGGTTTTTATAAAAGAATGCTTGTTCAATATGCCTAGGAAGAATATAAGTATATACAAGATCATCCTGATGCCTTTGTGAGTATTTTTAAATTTTATATAATTATTTTGTTGTTATGAATGTTTTAATTATTTTATTGATTTATGTTTGTTATATGTAATACAGGAGTATTATGGGGAGACAAATATGGATGAGGTGGAGAGACAGACACAGGAGGGACGATCTCGATCGTCACAGGGTGATCATGAGGATGAGGATGAGGAAGATCAGGATGATCATGATATTGCTGCTGATGATGATGATCATGATGATGATGATTAGGATTTTAGTTGATTATGACATTGGATTATATGTATTTACATTGATATATATATATATATATTTCTATATATTTTTCATTTCAGTCATGTTTTGAATTGTGTGTATGGTATTAAGTAATGAAGAGTTTTGTTCTATTGATTGTTATAATTGTTTATATTAAGCATGTGTTTTAATACTTTAATTATATAATTCATTCATATGTGTGTACCTAAGTGTATATGTATGTGTGTGTATATGTATGTATGTGCATGTGTATGTGTGTGTATATGTATGTATGTGCATGTGCATGTATAAGTGTATATGTGTGTATGAGTATGTGCATGTGCATGTGTATGTGTGTATATGTATATGCATGTATATGTATAACTCTATGTGTATGTGTGTGTATTTGCATGTATATGTGTATATGTGCATGTGTATGTGTGCGTATATGTATGTATATGCATGTGCATGTATAAGTGTATATGTATGTATCAATATGTGCATGTTCTTGTGTATGTGTGTGTATATGTATAACTCTATGTGTATGTGTGTGTATGTGCATGTATATGTGTATATGTAGGTATATGCATGTGTGTGTGCTTCTTCATCATGTATAAGTGTATGAGTGCATATCAATAAGTGTGAGTATGGTATGTAATGAAAATAACACAATTCAAATGATCTACAAATAATAGAAATTGTACTTACAATTGTGATCCATAGTTTTTGCTTGGTTAGCTTCTTGAATAACCTGCAATAACGAGAGAGAAAAGAGAGAGAGAGAGAGAGAGATCTAGAGAGAGAGAGAGATCTAGAGAGAGAGAGAGAGATCTAGAGAGAGAGAGAGATCTAGAGAGAGAGATCTAGAGAGAGAGAGAGATCTAGAGAGAGAGAGAGAGAGATCTAGAGAGAGAGAGTGAGATCTAGAGAGAGAGAGAGAAAATTCAAAGAGAGAAAGATGTAGAAAGAGAGAAACAAAGACAGAGGGAGACAATAACAGAGAGCTTAAGCAAAACAACAATTCTGCATATACTTGCTTCAGCTCGTAAGCGCAGCGCAATTGCGAACGTTGGAGAGCTCTTCGATCGGATGCGTGAAAATGCCGATTGCAGAGCCTCCAACATTTTAATTTTTGTCCGTCAACAGATCGTCGTATAAGCGATGCAACCCGTCATCGTATAAGCGACATTTGCTTAGCGTCGCGTATACGACGGTCTGCACCGTCGCTTATACGATGGTCTAGACCGTCGCTTATGCGACGCAAAAATATGCGTCGCTTAAGCGACGCATTTGACAAGCGTCGTTTAAGCGACATTAAACCCAGGCGTCGCAAATACCATCATTTTTTGCGACGTATAATCGACGGTCCGTGCTCGACGGTAATTCCGACGCGAGTTGCAATTTTATAGCGACGAAATTCTGTCGCGTTAACCATCGCTACACGCCCGTATTCCTTGTAGTGATAGGATAAACTAGTTTCCTTGTTTTTAGATGGTCTCTTGAGCTAGAAGCTATGATCATATGTGTATGTAAAAGAGCCCAACACTCTAGATCAGTGCATGAGAATGTGCATCGACATAGAAGACAACCTAGGAGAGGAGCTAGAATTATAAAAAATCTATAAACTATTAAAATTGGCTAATGTCATATCGTTACCCACATCATTAGTGGAGGAACTAGCTTAAATAGTTGCACGAAGCTAGGAGGAAACTTGCAAAATAGGCAAAATCAAAAGGTGACAAGTATCAAGTGTTGTTGTGCATGTGATGGTGATCACATGGAAAACACTTTCCCTATGCAAACACGTAATGTATTAGTTGCAAATTCAAACTACTACACAATGGAGAGAAAGTACACCAACCATATGACACAAGATTGTCCTTATAACAAGCAAGTCGTCACATAAACCTATCATTAGCCATATCGGCAACCTTATAGGTATCAAAACCAATATCAATAACAAAATTACTACAGGCCACAAAAAAATTACCAACAACAATTTGAGTCATGGCCTAGGCTAAAACCATTGCTAAGTAAAAAACCACCACCCCCTTCCAATGTAGTTTCAATCGAGTATGCAAGTATAGAAGAAAACTTAGATTGGGCTTCAATATTAGTATCCCCATTCATAATAGAGAATGATCCAAACAAAAATACCTTTGACTCTTCACCCGGAAAAGATATTTCTACCTATTACATAGACTAACTAGACCATTTTGAAACTTATCAATATGAGACTCCATCTTAAGACTATAGCTGGGACCCTCATTATGCACATGTCTTGTATGCCAATCCCAACATGCAACCCCATATGAGGCAAATGCAAGCACACACTCCTAAAGGACCTTGTTATAGATGCCAAGGAGCTCTTCATACATGAATGTCTACATCCTCCACCTATAGGTTAGCTACACTATCTTAGAATCCAAGGATTTTTTTTGGAGTGTCACAAAGAGCATATTATCCATTGTTGATATATTTCATTAGTGATGTGTGTGAACAAACTAGGACCATCGGGGCACTTCTTTCCCTCTTTAGGAGGTTTTTTCCCCTCATTTGTATATAGGCCTATAGCTCTAATGGGTCACTTATCTTTGTATATTCACTTGATAATACATTTGGTATTACGTGTTGTGCTTCAAAGTTCTTCTTCTTCCTTGTGTTGTTTGCATTCTTCCCCCGACCTCAAACTCCAACAATAGGTATCAAAGTTGGTCATTGCTTCAGCTAGGGCATCATTGACACCTACTCGATCATAGTCTCATAATAGCATGAAAATTGGTGTGCATACTGAGGGCAATTAGGAGTTCACAACAACTTCACTGTGTGTGTAGAAGTTTGCATTTGAGCTCCTTTCAGCATCTGAATACACTATCTTAGTGCATGTGGAGACAATTTTATCCTTTTGTGACAAACATATATACATGTTTCAATTTTCCAGTACAAGCGCCTCAAAGTTTGCTACATGTTTAGCAGAGCTCGACAAGGTACTTATGTTCAACTTTTTGAGGTACACCATTCTTTTTGCATTAGGGTATTATAAAATTAGTGGCCATGGCTAAAAGCAATAACGTATTTCACATGTTGGTTGTTGAGGACAAGTTAGATGATAATAATTATCCATTGTGGGCATATATGATGCATAATGTCTTCACTTCACTTGAGGCTTCCCCTATAGGGAATACTATCACATGCACTAACAACTTCTCTTATCCCATAATGGGAGTTGATAAGATCATTATGACCACTACTCATCATAGTTCTTTCACATTGTGAACTACTTTGTTTGTGCCAGGTATCAAGAAAAATATCTTGTGAGTTTCAACATTAGCAAAGACTAACTTGGTTGTCAAATTTCTTGATTATAGGTGTATCATTCATGATCTCTCAAATGGAAATGTCATCATTGCTTTTGGAATTGTATGTCATGGGATATATAAGCTCATATATTATGCAAAATCTTTCAATGATTCAACATGTCTGGTTCAAGATTCATAGGCTATCTCAAAAGCAAGCCTTTGGCATGGACACTTTGGTCATCTTAATTTTTCTAGTTTTCTACACCTGTAGAAATCTGAAATGGTGTCCTCTTTGCCCAAACTTGAGATAACTCATAAACATGTCTATGAAGGGGGGATACATGTCTTCTAATTTGAATGCATTTTTTACTGAACGTGGGATAAAACATCAATTTAGGATGCCATATACACCTTAACATATTGGAGTTGTTGAAAGAAAGAGCAAGTCACTCATGGAGATGGTGAGGTGAACGATCAAAAGTCAGGCTTTACCATAGAGCCTCTGGCTTAAGGCTGTTATGGGTGAAGCATATGTACTTAATAGGTGTCACACTAAAGCATTGTGGTCTATCACTCCATATGAGGCTTGGCATGGTCACAAAGCATGTGCTTCTCATTTGGGTGCCTTTGATTGTTTGGAATATGTATTAGTGCATGAACAACAATGTAGGAATTTGGATGATAAAATTGTGAAATGTATTTTTGTTGGGTACAATTTTGAAAGCAAAGGCTATCATTTGTATCATCCATAGACTAAATGCATTTTGGTTTGCCATGATGTTGTTTTTGTGGAAGATGCAATTCAGCCATTACATTCATGTAACAAGGAGACATCAGTTAGCTCTGGACATGTGCATGACAATTTTCTACCTCTTCATTTCTGATGTAGATTTACATGATGCACTTGTTGATGAGAGGGATGATATAGAAAAGGGAAAAACTATGCCTAAATGGCTGGTGCAAACTTTGGGAGATAGAAAATTAGATGCACCTCTATCATATCATGTTCGTTCAATCTCTTTTAGTGCTCCTTTTGCATCAGATTGCTATGCAATGATTGCCTCTAGTCTTTGTGATGAGAATGGACTTATTTCTTTTGATGAAGCACAAAATTCAAAAAATTGGATGGATTCTATGCATCAAAATATGATGCTTTTATGAAGAATGGTATTAGGTCTTTATATGATTTGCCTCATGGAAACAAGGCCATTGGAACTAAATGGGTATACAAGATAAAACATAAACCTAATGGAACAATTGATAGGTATAAGGCTAGGATTATTGCAAAATCTTATGCTCAAGGGAGGCCCATTGATTTTGAGGAGACCTTTGCACCGAGTTGCCAAATGATCAGAGTTCCTAGCATTTGTGCACTTGTAGCTCATCATGGTTGGAATGTACATTAGATGGGCATTAAAATTACATTTTTGAATGGTGACTTACAAGAAGAACTGTGTGTAATCAGCCCCATGCTTTTGTGTATAAAGGGCATGAAAACAAATTGTGTAGGTTGAAAAATGCATTATACGCTTTCAAACAAGCACCACATGCTTGGTATGAAAAGATACATGTCTACTTGACTGCACATGGTTTTGAGAATGGTCCAACTAAGAGAACCTTATGTATTAAGCATGCAAATGACATGCTTATGATCATTGTTATCTATATTGATGTCATGTTGCTCACTGGTCTGAATGAGAAGCATATTTTTTATTTTAAGGGTGATTTACATGCCTCTTTTGAGATGTCAAATTCAGGGCATTTGCATCATTGTTTGGGTATTTGGTTTATCTAAGTTGATGGAAGAATAGCTTTATCTCAAACAAAATATATTGACATATTATTGCAATGTTTTGGCCTTGAAGACTGCAAACCTATTGCCACCCCTATGGAGATAGGTTTTGTGTTTGAGTCTTCATGATGTTGGAGATGCATTTGATGTTGTTCTGTATAAGCATCTTGTTGAATTCTTGATTTACTTATGCATAACTGAGATGAGTAGGTTTATGCATGACCGAGGTGTTAGGGATGTCATGAGGAAGGAGATAAGGAAAAGAGCTCACACACACACACACACTCTCTCACTCTCAAGGAGAAGCACACACACACAGATTGAGGCAAGGAAGAATGATCGTCTTCTTCTTCTTCTTCTTTTATTACATAAAAAAGAAATGTACAAGAATGACATAAAAACAAGAATACAACAAGTGCAATATATAAAGATCAGTACATAAGGAAAAACTTAATGTCCACGAATGAGTGAGCTGGCAAGGAACAAATGTGCCATCACTCTTGGTAGATAAATCTAATAAAGCTCAATGAAGTATCCTTGACATATATTGGCGTGAACACTATGTAAGACAATAGTTACGCAATATAACACAGGAGCAATAGCAGAGAAGATAACAGATATAGGAGAATCTCAACAATTTTCTACTAGCAGCAAGTACAAACATGATGGCGTTGTCCACCCGTGCGCTCTCAAGGTAGAGCTTAAATGGTGATCTAGACAACTCTAGATAGGGAGATACAAGGTAGAGGTATGCTGACTCAACTCAGTGTCTTAGGTAGTGCAGAAGTCATGTATATATAGGATCATGGGTGGCCTGCCATGGACGGCTATACATGGGCGGTAGAGCGTGGGTGGCCACCGCCCGCGTAATTGCCATACACGGCTTAGACTGGTTGAACCGACCTAACAAATATAAATGATTTCTATCTCCGACAGGGAATATTCCATGGAATATTTCCTTTACCATCGCGTCGGGGGCGCTGCCCTCGGACCCCCACCAGGGGGCCCGCTGGCCCCCTGGGACCCCCCAACCAGGGGGCTCGCTGGCCCCCTTGACCCCCCATCCGGGGCTGCTCACCGCTGCCTCGGACCCCACAATTGGGGACCCTGGTAACTCCCTTTCCTTATAATACCTTACATGGTCCAATATGACCTTCATCCAACATTCAAGTTGGGATTCCCATCAATTGGGTAATGCACACTTGGCTTCTCCTCATAAAGGGGGCCTTACAAAATGTGCATACAATCATGAGGGGTAGACATTGATCATATACTAACACCCCCCCTCAATGTTTACCGATGATAAATCAAGTAGGTCTCGATCCTATGCCCATCTGTTGAAGATGCTTGTTGAGCTGCTCTCTTCCAAGTGCTTTAGTGAATATGTCAGCACAATTTGCCTCTGTTGGGCAATATTCTTGCTCCACAATTTCATCTTCAATTAGCTCACGAATGTAATGGTACTGTACTTCTATGTGCTTGGTGCGAGCATGAAATACTGGGTTCTTTGCAATAGCCATACAACTTTGATTATCACACTTGAGTACAGTTGGCATATTTGATGGAAAGCCTAGATCTGCAAGAATTCTCCTTAACCAGACTGCCTCACAAGAAGCAAAACAAGCTGCTTTGTACTCTGCTTCAGTGGAGGAGAGTGCGAGAGTTGGTTGCTTCCTACTTACCCAAGAAAATATTCCTGAACCAAGTGAGAAACAATATCCAGAAACTGATTTTCTAGAATCACAATCTCCAGCCCAATCTGAGTCACAATATCCTTGGAGTGTATCACTTGTGGTATACAAAATACCAAAATCCAAGGTTCCTTCAATGTACCTTAGAATTCGCATACCAGCATTCCAGTGACTCTCCTTAGGTTTGTTGGAAAACCTGCTTAACACTCCAACAGCATAGCAAATGTCTGGTCTAGTGTTGCACAGAAAAATAAGACTTCCAACGAGCTTCCTATACTTCTTAGCATCTACATCAGGCATGTTATCATCCATAGATAGCTTATGATTTACCTCCATAGGTGTGCTAATTGGTTTGCAGTCCATCATTCCAAATGCCTTGAGAATTTCTTTGGAATATTTTTGTTGTGAGATGAAAATGCCATCCTTCCTTTGCCATACTTCAATTCCCAGACAAAAATGGAGTAGACCTAAGTCTGTCATTTCAAACTCAGTTCCCAAGCTGATCTGAGTTTGATTGATGAGTTCTTGATGATCTCCTGCAATGATCAAATCATCTACATATACAATGACAACAACTAGCTTGCTATCCCTTTTTGTTACATACAAGTTAGCATCAGAAGTACTTCTTTCAAAACCTATATTTTTGAAAAAATGATCTATTCGTTGGTACCAAGCTCATGGAGCTTGCTTAAGTCCATACAAAGCTTTCTTCAACCTGCAAACTTTATTTTCTGAATTGGGCACCTCAAAACCTGGTGGTTGAGATACATATACCTCCTCCTTGAGGTGACCATTCAAAAATGCAGATTTGACATCCATCTGGAAAATAGGCCAGGACTTTTGTGCAGCTACTGCAAGTACCGTCCGAATAGTTGTCATGCGTGCTCTTGGTGCAAAAGTTTCTTGAACATCAAACCCTTCAATCTGTGAAAAACCCTATGCAACTAATCGTGCCTTATACTTTTCTAATGTTCCATCAGCTTTATACTTAGCTTTTCAAATCCATTTAGTACCTATTACCTTCTTCTTTGGCGGCAAGTCGACTAGATCCCATGTATCATTTTTGAGTATACTATCATACTCAGACTGCATTGCCGCTCTCCAACCTGGATCATCAATGGCTTCTTCAATGGTGGTAGGTTCCTTTATCGAACCCATGATATCTGCCATTAGAGCCATGTTGACAATGTGTTCTGAGGCTCTTCTTTGCTCCTCTATTCTCTTTGATCTTCATAATCCATCTGATGATGATTCTGGTACATCTACATGTGGATTGTGATCATCAAAGAGCTGTTGTGCCCACTTCGGTAGTGGCTTACGCTGTGCAGCTACAACTGGTTGGCTTTTTATTGAGGAAATTTCTCCATCAGATGTTTCCTCCTCCTCAACTTTAACCTATCTTTTGATAGGCACAAGGTGAGATATTTCTCTGTTTGATGAGATAGTAGATTTACCTTTATCTTCTACTAAGTGTGGTCGTTCATCAAACACCACATCTCGGCTGACAAAAATCTTCCTTGCCTCAGGATCCCATAACCTGTATGCTTTAGACTCTTCACTATATCCTAGGAAGACACACTTTTTGCTTTTTGAATCCAACTTTGATCTTGTTGAATCAGGAATATGTGCATAACAGAAACAACCAAAAATTCTGAAATGCAAAACTGAAGGCTTTTTACCAGAATATGCTTCTTGAGGAGTCATCCCCTTCAGTGCTTTTGTGTAGCTTCGATTGAGGATGTAGACTGCTGTATTGACTGCTTCCACCCAGAATGAATCAGGCATGTCTTGAGCCTTCAACATACAACGAGCCATTTCAACTACTGTCCTATTCCTGCGCTCAACAATGCCATTTTGTTGGGGTGTATGAGCTGTGGTAAGTTGCCTTTTCACACCATGCTCCTTACAGTAATTGTTGAATTCTGTTGACAAGAATTCACCTCCTCTATCTGTTCTAAATTTCTTCATTTTCCTTCCTGATTCATTTTCTACATACTTATGCCACGTTTTAAATTTTTCAAAAGCATCAGCCTTCTCTCGAATGAAATAAACCCACATCTTTCTACTATAATCGTCGACTAACAGCAAGAAGTAGAAAGATCCTCCTAAAGCAAGTGTAGACATTTTACCGCAGAGATCAGCATGTACCAACTCTAGAGGAGCTTGAGATCGATTGCTGGTCTCTCTTGGAAATGCCTTTCGTTGTTGCTTGCCCATCATACAAGCTTCACAAGGTTCCTGCAACTCTGAAAATGCAGGCAAATGAGCAACCATCCCTGTTCGTTGCATCTCCTTCAAAACTGCAAATCCGAGATGCCCAAATCGTTGGTGCCATAACCTGCTTACATCTTTATCTTCTGTAGCAGTTAAAGCACTTAACTTATACAATTTATCCCGTCGTATGCCTTTACCTACAACATTACCTGATGAATCCATGATTTCCACACCACTCTTATTGAAGTGAACTTCGAGTCCTCGATCTGTTATTGCAGAAACTGACAACAAATTTCTTTTGAGTGTAGGTACATAGAGAACATCAGATAACTTTTTCTCAACACCTGGAGAAGTGATAAAAGAGATGGTTCCAGTTCCTTCAGCTGGACACTTGGAGTCATTTCCCACCACTACATTGATGGATTCCCGCAGAGGCACTAGGGAACTATACCAATCCTTTTTACTAGTCATATGGCGAGAAGCTCCACTATCTAAAATCCATGGCTCATCAACACGAGCTTGAGCAGATGAACATACCTCTTCAATAGCTACCCAAAGTTCCAGCTCTGTGTTGTTTGCAAACTCTTTGTTCTTCTATGATGATTTTACAGTCCCATTCCGTTCATCAGCTTGCTTCTTTCTGCAATCCTTGATGGCATGGCCTTTCTTTTCACAATAGAAGCAACTTCCTGTGAAATTTTTCTTCTTTGGCTTCTTCTTTGATCCCTCTGAAGAGCCTTTACCTTTTGCATTTGCTGAGAATGCAGCATCAGTTGTACTTTGCCGATTCTTTAGCCGCATCTCTTCTTCTAAAAGCATGGCACAAAACTCTTCAAATGTAAGGGGAGTTGGCCTTACCTGAGTGTTAAGGGCTGTTACTAATCCATCATACTTTGCTGGAAGAACACGTACAGATCTTCGAGCCAGCTCTTCTGGTGTTATAACAACACCAACTGCAGCCAATTTATCTTGAAGATGCTTTATCCGTTTGATAAAATCTTCAGCCTTTTCAGAATCAATTTGCCAACTTATTTTCTAAATTCTGTATCCTAGTGTGGTTCTTGGTCTCATATTGTCGAGCCAATATGCCCCAAGCCTCATGTGCTTTAGTAGTATGTTGAACTAAAGTAAGCACAGAATCACTTACACTAGTGACAATCGCACATAATGCATCAGCATTCCGCCTCTTCCAAGCTCGTAGAAGATTTGGATCTGGCTGAATCATCAATCTTGAATTTGCTGGATCTTCAACTGGTATAGGCTCTGGATCCAATCCCATCGGTCCCATGACAGTGTCAAGTAATTCATAGGAGTCCAAAATTGTAGAAATTTTGAACTTCCAGAGTGTATAGTTGGTTCCATCCAGCTTCCCTTCAGTGAATGCAGGTGGATGAATTCGAATAGGTGCAGCATTAACATTAGCTGAAGCACCAAGACTAGTGTTGGACGATGAAGCCATCATGTAATCACTCGAATAATCTATTGATATTCTAGTCTGCTAGTAGGCTAAAATAATGATACTTCTCAAGCTATTTGAACCTTACAGCTCTGATACCATGTAAGACAATAGTTACGCAATATAACACAGGAGCAATAGCAGAGATGATAACAGATATAGGAGAATCTCAACAATTTTCTACTAGCAGCAAGTACAAAGATGATGGCGTTGTCCACTTGTGCGCTCTCAAGGTAGAGCTTAAATGGTGATCTAGACAACTCTAGATAGGGAGATACAAGGTAGAGGTATGCTGACTCAACTCAGTGTCTTAGGTAGTGCAGAAGTCATGTATATATAGGATCATGGGTGGCCTGCCATGGACGGCTATACATGGGCAGTAGAGCGTGGGCGGCCACCGCCCACGTAATTGCCATACAGGGCTTAGACTGGTTGAACCGACCTAACAAATATAAATGATTTCTGTCTCCGATAGGGAATATTCCATGGAATATTCCCTTTACCGTCGCATCGGGGGCGCTGCCCCCGGACCCCCCAACCAGGGGGCCCGCTGGCCCCCTTGGACCCCCCAGCCGGGGCTGCTCACTGTTGCCTCGGACCCCACAATTGAGGACCCTGGTAACTCCCTTTCCTTATAATACCTTACATGATCCAATATGACCTTCATCCAACATTCAAGTTGGGATTCCCATCAATTGGGTAATGCACGCTTGGCTTTTCCTCATAAAGGGGGCCTTACAAAATGTGCATACAATCATGAGGGGTAGACATTGATCATATACTAACACACTATACATGTTAGAGAAACAAAAAACTGGTACATGTCATCCTAGATCATCACATGTTGACCTTGATATTTCAATACTCCCCCTCAAGCTCAATGCCATATCCTATAATCCAATCACCTCCCAAAACTTTTGCAACTTCTCAGCTCCAAGTGCTTTGGTGAAAATATTAGCAACCTGCTCATCTGTTCTCATGTAAACAAGATCAATATCACGTGATAATACCTTCTCTTTGATGAAGTGATAATGTGCCTTGATATTCTTTGTTCTAGCATGGAAAATAGGATTCCGTGTTAACTGTATGCTCCTAAGATTATCATAATAAATAGTGATAGGCTTTCCCACTTCCACACCTAAATCTACAAGTAGCGTTTCTAGCCATGATGCCTCACATGCTGCCATTGTAGCACCTCTATACTCAGCCTTTGTACTTGACAAAGCAATAGTGGGTTGCTTCTTGCTGCTCCATGTAACAGGTACACTCCCAAGTGAGAATTGTTGGAGATAGACGTCTATCTCCAACAATTGGTATCAGAGCAGGTCGTCGCTTCTTCTAGGGTGCCGTCGACACTCCTCCGTTTGCAGTCTCAAATTCGCACAAAATTTGGTGAGCATACTCAGGGTGTTTTCGAGAATCAAAACAGCTTCGCTATGTGGTGACGAAATCGCGATTTGAGCTCGTTTCGGCCTCTGAACGCACTATCGTAGTGCTTGTGCAGGCTATTTCGTCCTTTTGTACCAAAGGTATATACCAGCTTCTGTTCGTCAGTATAAGCGTTTCGAAGTCTACTACAGGTCTAGCAGAACTCGTCTAGGCAGTTTCGTTCAACTTTTTGAGATACAATCAATTTTCTGCATCAAGGTATTTTAGTCACCGGCCATGGCTGAAAGCAGTGATGTATTCCGTATGTTGGCTCTTGAGGATAAGTTGGATGGTACCAACTATCCATTATGGGCTTATATGATGCGACATGTATTGGTTGCAAAAGGACTGTGGAACATTCTGCAGGGTGTTGAAAGACGTCCTGTTACACCTGCGACTACAGGTACTACAAATACAGGTGCTGGAGGTGTTGGAGCTAATGAAGATGGTGTCGAAGATGATATTCCGCAGATTCCTGTTCGTGCTGCTGTCTCTATTGCACCTACTGTAGAGCAGATTCGTTGGAATGGCAGAGATGCCCAGGCACATGCATTGATAGCTTTGTCTGTCAAACGTGCCATTATTCCTCACATTCACTCTTGCAAAACAGCAAAGGATGCTTGGGATACACTTACCACTTTGTACCAGGCTAGGAATGAGGCTCGTGTTGCTTACCTCCGAAAACAGTTGGAGAGTGAGCACATGAATGAAGGTGATTCTATGGACAGTTTTCTCACAAAGATCAAAGACCTGAAGGAACAATTGATTTCTGCTGATGAGGCTATACCAGATAGCTCACTTGTGCACACCGTTCTGAATGGTCTTCCTAATTCATATCAGAGTTTTGCCTCTACTCTTCAATTGATGATGAAAGGCAATCCGAATGCCTTGTCATTTGAGGAATTAGCCTTTGTTCTGTTGCAGGAAGATCAGTCCAGGCAGAACAGGTCCACTATGCGTGTTGCAGATCAAGCTTTCCTGGCTAGTCAGAAGGGCAAAGGAAAATGGAGCTCTTCTACTAGTAAGCAGAAATCTGCAAATGCTGCACAATCGAAGAACCAGGATAAAGATGAGAAGAAATCAGAAAAGCAGAAATTGTTCTGCAAGTACTGTAAAGGAAATGATCATATTATAAAGAACTGTCCAAAATTGGCTGCTAAAGAGGCAAAGAAGAAAGAGACTGGAATGGTTGTTGTAGAGGCCTCTACACCAAAAACAGAGTCTGCAAATCTTGTGCAGGAAGAAGAATGGGCGTTTACTACTGTCTGCAGTTTTGACCCATCTTCTCATGATCAGTGCATGTTTGCAATAGACTCAGATGTTTGGTACTTTGACAGTGGGGCGACCAAACATAAACTTTCAGAATGCACAAAGATTCATTGGATCTTGTGGATAGGATTTCACTATAGGGGTGGTACATCTCTAAAGGTGTAATCCTTCAAATTGACCTTGGTTGTTATCCCTAAGTGTTGCAAGTATAAGGATTTGGTTCCCCAATCGTGTACTATTTGCAATTGCCATAGGAAGGGTCTTCCTAGAATCATTTCATAGGCATTAGTTTCACCAAAGTCACATATAGCAAAGGTGTGCTCAAACTCTACACCACAAGTGGTTAGAGTTATCCCTTCTAATAATCCCAGAGGTCTTTCAACATGGCCGTAAACCATTTGAACCTCATTCTAATTGGTCTTAATATGGGTTTACCCCATTGCTTTCACAAGGAGGTGGTCACAATAGCAACACGAGCAACTGAATCTACGATCGCTTTGGATGTGTTTCCTTGGTAGGTGATCGAAAGATAAGTATTACCTTCTTCGCCTTTGTTCATGTCCCCTATTTTGTCTAGAGGTATCTCTGGAACTTTTTTCTTAGTACCTACTTTTGAGATCTTGGAATCAAGTTTTGGAACTTGGTTTGCCACATGATTCCATAACTCAGGTTTTACTTTGATCAACTCTTCTAAAGTGAGATGATAGTGAACCTTAGTGTTCTTCACGGCTTCAGTGCTTCTTGGAACCACTAAGTCTTTGTTTCCGATCAATATTGTGGGAGCTCTGATATGGAGAGACTATGATTCTCATGGGCCTGTGAACTGTGGCAACTCTTGGAAAGAATTTGATTCAAATTCCAACCTTTCTTCTCCTTGTTGCTCTACTTGGTCTCCATAAATATATGGAATGTCTTGTGGAAATTGATCGTGAAGGTCATCAATTTCAAAAATAGGAGGGGGAACATCCTTCTCCTTGGCCCATTTCTCTTCTTGTATTTCCCGTAAGAACGTTTGAGCATGTTGTTGAATCGAAAGAGGTTTTCCATCCTCTATGGAGTCAGGAACATAGACTTTCTTTGGTGGTGAGCTTTCTCTTTCAACAATTGGTTGAGCTTGTGGAGGTAAAGAAACTTGCGGTTTATTTACCAACTGCTCTTATCTACCTAGTAAGCCCTGGAAGTGCAAACCCGGTGTAATGGCATTTGTGTGAGTGAACAATTGATTGGCCTCAAACATAGCTTGAGCTAGCTCCACCATTTTTATGCACATTTTTGTTCGTTCAATCTCTAAATCTACTCTAGGGTAGCTCTTGTTTAGGTTCCAAGTCTCGTATGCCTTGAACATCGTGTCCAAGTATTCTGGGGTTGGATCTACAAGAACAGACCCTAGTTCTTGTCTTTTTACAATGGTTGGTGGGTGGGGATGAGGTGATGTGGATGGAGTTTTGACATGCAAGGGGTTTTGAGAGGCAATATCTTCTATTTTTGTTTTCATGTCTTTCAGGCTTTCTTCTAGTTTGGATAAATTTTTGGTCCAATTTTGATTGGCCTTCTCTCTAGTATCCTTCCATGTTCTTGCTTTTCTCTTACTAGGCTCTCCTGACTCACTTGGCTCTGATTGTTCAGCTGGTTTAGCTTGTTGTAAGGCTTGTGCCCTGGTAACTACATGTATATGAGCCACATTACTGCTACTTGAACTTCAGTCCCCTATTAAGCCTACTACATTAATGGGTGTAACCTTTGGTGCACTAGAGGGATTCCTCGGACAATCTCTTGGGAGTTGTTCCTTGCCACACTCAGAACAAAAGCCTTGTATTGTGATGTTCTACCCTTGTTCCAGAGTTGGTGGGTAAGGAAATTCGTGAATGACATGGTTGCCTTGATATCTAGAACATGGTCCTCTAGGGGCTGGTGGTCCTATTTGTTTCACTTGGGGCCAAGGATTAGGATTTGTATAAATGAGATTAGCATAGTTTGGTCCATAATGATTTTCATGTCCCTCATTATCATAGTATTGCTTTCTGTGGCTAAGGTCATTTTCCATCGGTCTTGCCTCATAATAGTAAGACTCTCCTTGGATATGATCAAAACCTTGATTTTCCATTTCAGAACTGGTCAAAGGTATCAATAGTACTAGGGATTTTTCTACGTTTTCTTTGAGTTGGGTGTACTTTACTAGGACTACATTCTATGGGTGGGATGGTTATTGTCCTAGTACAGGTTGAGGTTGGCCATATCCTCCATGTTCATACTCTCTAGTTGCTTCTTGTGGTCTTGGATATGGGTTATACCTGGCAACTTCTCTACCTTGTTCTCGACGAGGGTATATGTATGGCCTATATTGGGGTGGTACAAATGGTCCTGGCTACCTATTAAATGGATAGCTTTTGGTGTTGTGGTTGGTGTAGTTCTGCTCACTATAGGAGTACATGTTAAGCTCGTGAGTTGGTTGTCTACCATAAGCGTAAGGTTGTGATAACACTAATCCTTCTCTGGTTGAGGCATGAGATGGGTGATCTCCACTGCAAAGTGTACAACTTCCCAACATTGGCACTCTTAAGGAGGGGTTCTGGTAGTTCCTTTATCCTTGTACTCCTAATTTCTTGGCCACTAACTCGGCCACGTCCTCCACATGACTCGATCTAGAAGTCTCATTGCTCCTTGTATCCTCTGATTTGGTAGGATCTTGTGTGGTTTTGAGATCCTCAGCTAAGTTTTCTTCTAAATCTATGCACCCTTGAAGACACTCACTCAAATTTTGCAACTGTTTTACGTATAGTAAGATTCCCAATATGCTTGATCTTGTTGGGAATGATGGTTGGATACACTCAGAAGATCAAGTTGGTGCTGCTAGACCTGCTTCACACCTGCCCTCCTTTGACTCCAGATATGTTTAGTAGACTTCTTGAGCCTCCAAATGATACCAAGAAACTATATATGTGCTTTGCAAATGATTTGTGAAATGATCAAATCAAAACAGACAACTTGGCTCCTTCTCAAATCCAAAAACTTGCTATTTTTGTAATGACACCTGCTCAGAGTTATGCTCAGTATGACCAGCACACTTACAATTGGTCTAATTCCTTCTAGACATACTCAAGTGGCTTAACAAGCTTCCATTTGCAAGTGGAATGAAAGGAAATGATAAACTACACTCATAGAAATCACTTTAGCAAAATAAGATACACCCCCCGATTTTTTAGGAGACTTACAGTAACAGACCAGCGAACACCTCGATTGCGATTTCTCTGTAATAGTTGATCCAATGGCCTTGAAATTTTGTAGCTGTGTAGTAGACTATGAGCTGAATCCAATGCACTTTGAATCATCCAATTTGGTTCAGTAGATCTTGAGATATGCTCCTCTGAAGTTGACAGACTTGAAGTGAAGAACACAGAGAACCAGAAATGATGAATGTGTAAATATCTATTGATTTGTATGAATGTACAAGCTCATTAGCATGACAAGCATAGCTAATTGAGGTGTGGTGGTGTAGGCTATGGAGTAGCACTACCACACACACACAATTACAAGAGCAATAAGCCTCGGGAGTTGAGCTACTACAGGAGAACTACAGTCGCGACTTTTCTCATAGCTTTTATAGAAGTTTTTTCCTATGATTTGAATTTGAACTTTAATTCAAATCTCCTAGAATCTTGTACCTAAAAGTGAATGAGATATTCTCTCAATCATTCACCTACTCAATCAATCAAATTTTCCACGACTTAAAGTAGTAGGTGTGATTGCATGAATGGTTAAAGTCATATTGACTTTTACAAGAGATAAAAGGTAATAACCAATAAGCATTGGTTCCTATGATCATTGTTCCATGTAGATATATCCTTCAAAGGTTCCAAGCTTTATGTGAAGTCTTCAAGGTTGATATTCAAGCCAAGTGTTAAGGCTTGAATTACACCAACAGCTCCCCCTCAAGCCAAACACTTTGGCTCAAGTCTTCATCTCTAGTCTTCAATTATTTCCTGCAATCCAATCATGGATTTAAATCTGCATAGCTTGCTTCCATCCAGAGCTTTAGTAAGTAAATCTGCACATTGCATATTAGTAGACACATATGATAATTGAATATCTTTGCTAAGTAACTTTTCCCTCACATAGTGGTAATGAACCTCTATGTGTTTTGTCCTAGCATGATAAATTGGATTAGCTGCTAGGTGAAGAGAACTTGTGTTATCAGCAAATATAATTGGTGGTCTTGTGTATAGACCCAATTCTGAATATAAAAGCTTCAACCATATGGCTTCTTGAGTGGCATTTGCTAGCCCTCTATACTCTACTTCAGTAGATGACAAAGCTACTGTGGGTTGTTTCTTGGATGACCAAGAAATTGGTTTATCACCAGCAAAACATATGTAACCAGATGTGCTTCTCCTGTCATCCTTGCATCCTACCCAATCTGAATCTGAATATACCTTAATATCAATGTCTGATGAATAGGGAAAGTACAAACCATGATTTTGTGTTCCCTTTAGGTACTTTACTATCTTCTTTGCTGCCTCCAAATGAGGTACTCTTGGTTTGTGCATAAATTGGCTAAGTACACTAACACCATATGATATATCAATCCTGGTTAAGGTAGCATAATTTAGACTACCTACCATACTTTGGTAACCTGTAATATCTTGTAGTTCTTCTCCTTCATGAGCACTGAGTTTGTGGTTGACCTCCATAGGAGTGCTTGAGACTTTAGCTTCCTGCAAATTAAACTTCTTGACCATGTCCTGAATGTACTTCTTCTGAGTAATAAAGATACCTGAATTTGTATAGACCAATTCAAATCCTAGGAAGTACTTCAATAGTCCAAGATCATTGATCTTGAATTCCTTCATCATCTGTCCTTTGATGTGTCTAATTCCCTGAACATCATTTCCTGTAATAATGATGTCATCAACATAGACACACAAATATATTACCTCTGAATTGTTCTTTTTGATAAACAATGAAATATCTGCTTTACTCATTATAAATCCTTGGTCTAGGAGGTAGGTTGTCAACCTGTAATTCCATGCTCTAGGTGCCTGCTTCAATCCATACAGAGCCTTCTTCAATTTACAAACATGATTTACCTTCTTGGGATCTTCATAGCCAGGTGGTTGTGACATGTAGACTTCTTCAGATATCCATCCATTCAAGAATGCATTCTTCACATCCAATTGGTACATGTTCCAATTCTTGGATGCAGCTACACTCACCATAACTCTGATAGTTGGCATCTTGGCCACAGGAGAAAATGTCTCCTCATAATCAATGCCTTGGGTTTGTGCAAAACCCTTGGCTACCAACCTAGCTTTATACCTGTTCATTGTACCATCTGAATTCCTTTTGAGTTTGTAGATCCATCTGGATCCTATCACCTTCATGGAGTCCTTCTTGGGTACCAAGTCCCAAGTATCACTCTCCTTGAGAGCCTCCATTTCTTCATCCATTGCTTCCTTCCATTCTGGTTTAGTGATTGCTTCTTCAAATGTACCTGGTTCTTCATTCAAGAGATCCTTTGCAAGATATACAGAGTGCTTGGTTACAAGTGAAGTATCATACCCATACCTAATAGGCTTTTTCTTTTCTCTTTGAGATCTCCTCATAGCTTGTGTTGAGGATTCTGGATTATCTTCTAGTTGCTTCATCTTCATCTTCCCTTTGGATTTCCAAGCCTTGAACTCTTCAATGTTGATGATGTCTTCATCATCTGAGCTTGTGTCCTCTTTCTGAATTGGTTCTTCTCTGATAAGCTTGGGGAAGTCTTCTTCCATATCATAAGGTAGGCTTACTTTCCTGCACTCATTTTCATACCATGAATCATTTTCATCAAAGATGACATCTCTGCTTACCTTGAAGCCTTTGTTGGAAGGGTTATAGAACCTGTATCCCTTCTGATTCAAATCATAACCAATGAAGATACATTTTTCAGCTTTAGGGTCTAGTTTTCCCCTTACCTGTGAGGGAATATGCACATATGCAACACAACCAAAGATTTTGCAATGATCCAAAGATGGTCTCTTACCATGCCAAGCCTCATAGGGTGTCATTCCATCAAGTGTCTTTGATGGCAACCTGTTAATTAAATATGTGGCAGTAGATACACTCTCTGCCCATAGATAATTTGGCAATTTCTTTTCATTTAGCATAGATCTAGCTGTCTCTACAATGAGTCTATTCCTTCTTTCAGCTACCCCATTTTGTTCAGGTGAGTACCTTGTAGTAATTTCCCTCTTGATGCCTCTTTCCTGCAAGAAATCTTCAAAGTCATTGGAGAAGTATTCTCCACCACCATCTGACCTTGGCTTCTTCAAATGTCTACCTGTTTGATTTTCAACTAGTGCAAGATACCTCTTGAAACAATTAAATACTTCATCTTTATGTTTCATGAAATATAAGACAGTCCACCTGCTATAGTCATCAATGAAGGACACATAGTACCTTGATCCAGATATGGATGGCTCCTTGCTAGGTCCCCAAACATCTGTATGCACCAATTCCAGATAATCTTCATGCATAAAACCTTTCTTGGTATAGGGCAATCTGTGTGACTTACCAAATTGACAAGCCCCACACTTGTATATCATGTGTTGCTTGGATACATTAGGTATCCCAAGCACACATTGATCCCTGCTCATTTGTTTTATGGTCCTCTCTCCAATGTGACCTAATCTCTTGTGCCAAATCTCCAATTCTGATAGGGTTTGATCTTTATAGTTGTACAAAGCAATCTTCTTAGTGTCTTCAAGTTCAAAGGTAAACAATCTACCTGATTTTTCCCCCTTGGCTATCCTTCTGAATCCATGTCTTGGATCTTCCACATATGCACCATGTTGAGTGAACCTGACCTGTAGACCTTTTTCCACAATCTGACCTACACTCATCAGATTCTTGGTGATTGTTGGAACATACAATACTCTGCTCAATAAATTCTGATTACCATCACTAGTTTTGACATTGCCTACTTTAACAACTGAATGTTTAGTGTCATCACCTGTTTGCACTTGGTGCTTGCCTTTGGGTTCTTCCAAATCAGAAAGTAGTGCAACATTTCCAGCTACATGATTAGAGCAACCTGAATCAATATAGAATAAGTGATCATCATTGATACCTGACTTAGATGTCATATTCATGATCAATAGGGAATCATCTTGCTCCTCTGCATAATTGTTGTAATCCTTCCTATTTTTGTATCCACCTTGATAGTTGCCATTGTGATTGTAGTTGTTGTTATAATTATTGTTGTAGCCATGGTAGCTTTGAGATTGATTGAATCTACCTCTGCCTTGAGAGTATCCTCCTCTTTGGTGACCTCTTCCTCTTTGGTTCTTGTAGTTTTTGTAGCATTCATCTGTGGTATGGTTAGACAAGCCACAAATATTGCATGGAGATTGGTTGTAGGGTCTCCCCCTACCTGACTTACCTCCTCTGCCTCTACCTCTAGAAGATCTACCTCTCCCTGCATAGTTTGCTTGGGAGGTAGTGTAAGACAATAGTTACGCAATATAACACAGGAGCAATAGCAGAGAAGATAACAGATATAGGAGAATCTCAACAATTTTCTACTAGCAGCAAGTACAAAGATGATGGCGTTGTCCACCCGTGCGCTCTCAAGGTAGAGCTTAAATGGTGATCTAGACAACTCTAGATAGGGAGATACAAGGTAGAGGTATGCTGGCTCAACTCAGTGTCTTAGGTAGTGCAGAAGTCATGTATATATAGGATCATGGGTGGCCTGCCATGGACGGCAATACATGGGCGGTAGAGCGTGGGCGGCCACCGCCCGCGTAATTGCCATACACGTCTTTGACTGGTTGAACCGACCTAACAAATATAAATGATTTCTGACTCCGACAGGGAATATTCCATGGAATATTCCCTTTACCGTCGCGCCGGGGGCGCTGCCCCCGGACCCCCACCAGGGGGCCCGCTGGCCCCCTGGGACCCCCCAGCCAGGGGGCCCGCTGGCCCCCTTGGACCCCCCAGCCGGGGCTGCTCACCGCTGCCCCGGACCCCACAATTGGGGACCCTGGTAACTCCCTTTCCTGATAATATCTTACATGGTCCAATATGACCTTCATCCAACATTCAAGTTGGGATTCCCATCAATTGGGTAATGCACGCTTGGCTTCTCCTCATAAAGGGGGCCTTACAAAATGTGCATACAATCATGAGGGGTAGACATTGATCATATACTAACAGGTAGAGCCTTCTTCATCAACCTTTTTGTTTTTTCCCTTGTCTTTAGCCTTCTTATCAGTATATAGGGCAGAGGGATTGTTACCTTTTGATTGCTCTCCATTCTTTGTGATCTTTGCTTCATGTGTGAAGAGTTGTCCAATCAGAGTTGTTAGATCAGGTGCTTGGATGTCCATGTATAAGTCCATTGCTGTGGTAAAGCTCTCCCACTTGTCATCTGCCTTTAGTCCATTGATCACTTGTCTGACTATTTGCTCTTCCTCAATCTCCTCTCCAACACTTGCAAGTTGGTCTGCAATGTCCTTGACTTTGGTAACAAAATCTGAGAGAGATTGTTTTGATTGCTTCCTAAGAGTTGTAAACTCAACCCATAGCTGATTCTTTCTGGCCCTTGTGCTTGATGAAAAATAAGTTGACAAGGTTTCCCAAGTCTCTTGGGAAGTCTTACAGTTCCTTACATGAGGTAAAAGGAAATCAGATATAGAGTTAAGAAGGTAAGACCTTGCCAAAGCATCTTTTGCACACCATTGATTGAGTCTCTCTTGCTCTTCCTTGGTGGGTAGGCCTCTTGCTTTGAATGAGGGCAATTCCTCATCTCCTGATATGAATCCAAACAAGCTCCTTCCTTGTAGATAGGTCTTCATCCTTAGAGACCAAGCTTGGTAGTTGTTCCTGTCTAATTTGTCAATGAAGGAAGGGAAACCATCACCCATGATTACCTTATATGCTCTGATACCACTGTTGGGAATGATGGTTGGATACACTCAGAAGATCAAGTTGGTGCTGCTAGACCTGCTTCACACCTGCCCTCCTTTGACTCCAGATATGTTTAGTAGACTTTTTGAGCCTCCAAATGATACCAAGAAACTATATATGTGCTTTGCAAATGATTTGTGAAATGATCAAATCAAAACAGACAACTTGGCTCCTTCTCAAATCCAAAAACTTGCTATTTTTGTAATGACACCTGCTCAGAGTTATGCTCAGTATGACCAGCACACTTACAATTGGTCTAATTCCTTCTAGACATACTCAAGTGGCTTAACAAGCTTCCATTTGCAAGTGGAATGAAAGGAAATGATAAACTACACTCATAGAAATCACTTTAGCAAAATAAGATACACCCCCGATTTTTTAGGAGACTTACAGTAACAGACCAGTGAACACCTCGATTGGGATTTATCTGTAATAGTTGATCCAATGGCCTTGAAATTTTGTAGCTGTGTAGTAGACTATGAGCTAAATCCAATGCACTTTGAATCATCCAATTTGGTTCAGTAGATCTTGAGATATGCTCCTCTGAAGTTGACAGACTTGAAGTGAAGAACACAGAGAACCAGAAATGATGAATGTGTAAATATCTATTGATTTGTATGAATGTACAAGCTCATTAGCATGACAAGCATAGCTAATTGAGGTGTGGTGGTGTAGGCTATGGAGTAGCACTACCACACACACAGTTACAAGAGCAATAAGCCTCGGGAGTTGAGCTACTACAGGAGAACTACAGTCGCGACTTTTCTCATAGCTTTTATAGAAGTTTTTTCCTATGATTTGAATTTGAACTTTAATTCAAATCTCCTAGAATCTTGTACCTAAAAGTGAATGAGATATTCTCTCAATCATTCACCTACTCAATCAATCAAATTTTCCACGACTTAAAGTAGTAGGTGTGATTGCATGAATGGTTAAAGTCATATTGACTTTTACAAGAGATAAAAGGTAATAACCAATAAGCATTGGTTCCTATGATCATTGTTCCATGTAGATATATCCTTCAAAGGTTCCAAGCTTTATGTGAAGTCTTCAAGGTTGATATTCAAGCCAAGTGTTAAGGCTTGAATTACACCAACATATCTCTCGCTTAGTGAATTCCCTAATAGATTCTTGGAAGAATTCTTCTATATTGCCAAAGGAATTTGGATCCAAGGATTGAAACCAAGTTAAGGCTATTCCCATGAGGGTTAGCCCAAAGTATTCATATTGCACGAAAAAGTCATCCACTTGCTCCGCTCGCAACACCTACTTGTATTCTGCAATGTGGTCATAGGGCTCTCTTGTGCCATCATAATGATTTTGCATACATTTGGCCAATTGGATTGTTCTCACTCTTTTGCGTGGCTTTGGGGATCAAATTATGATGGGAATAGTGGGTTTTACTGGCTGTATCCTAGCTATTGGTGCATGACAATCATCAATTGAAGGATTATGAAGAAATGAAGTCAAGGAGTAAAGAGAAAGAATAAATTCAGAAGGTTGAAGGAAGGACATATTCAGAAATCCAAAGATGTGTACACATATGTACATTAGCTGACTTATGCTTTTGTCTAGTCATACACTTGTATATATTCATCTATAAATATGTTGGAAAATGTCGGGGCAAAGAGAGCAGAAGAAGAATAGAGAATAGGTAGAGAGAAATCAGTTGTAAGAAGTGTCATTAGACACATGAAGAGTGAGTGAATTGTCTATCCTCACTTAGATGTAATTTTTTTGAGAAATCGAAAAATCTTGCGCCCGATATTTTGCTGTCTGCTCCTTCTGTGTTTAATCTTTGGAGAAATCCTTTTGCATATATCTAATTCCATAGCTAATCTATCTATGGCTAGAATTTGAGAGGTTAATTGCAATCAAGCTGAGAGAATTTTGTTTAGGAACATTCATATGTAAGAATGTTCTAAGAGTCGTAAAATCTGGCGCAGTTTTCATCTTCAGAGAAATGGTCATTGCTCAGTCCACAGTGTAAAGTTTTACACAAGTGAGGGCTCAAAATTTAAGTTGGAAGGTAAGCCATCTGTGGCTAAAATATCTTGATCAAACGGGATTTACTTTGGGAGAACCAGTGTTAAGAAGTTGCAGGTGTCAAAGTCGCCATTGCAAAGAAGCTGTTTCAGACATAGGTAAAGTGTTTCACACATTTCTCAGTGTGTACTCAATCATTTTGAGAAATTTAACTTGGTAAAGTTGCGCAATCTCAAGGTGAAGTGTTGTGCAAAGTTTTGAAAAAAACTTCACAGAATTGATTAGTCAATGAGTGATTAATCTGCAGCAGACCTTTTCAGAAAAGTGATTTCTTCACAATTAGTCAAATCTTGGTAATGTCTGAGTATGTTTCCAAAGTTATGTGGAGTCTAAAGTTGATCTTGATATAGAGGTGATCTAAATTCAAGATTAACTTATTCTTTTGGAGATTAACACTCTCCATCAGTGGTATCAGAGCAGGTTATGTCAAAATTGATGTGAACAAGACTCGGACTACTGCAGAAGTACAAATCTTTACATATTGAAGGTGCAGAAGGATAAAGGTTGAAGAAAATCTGAAGGTAGACTCATTCAAGCTATCAAAAGGATCAGAAGAAGCGAGATTCAAAGTCAAGGTACATTTATTTCCTGTAAAGGTTAAAGTTTTGAGACTACAGGTGAAGTAAGGATGGGAGATAGTCTCCAAATTGAAAAGTTGGATAGAGAGAACTATCCAGCTTGGTCTATGAGGATGGAAGCTCATCTTATGAGCAAAGATCTGATAGGATACATCACAGGAGATGAAGAAAAGCCAGAATTCAGAGATCCTAGTATTTGAACTAGAGAGGAGCTTGCAGACTTGAAGAATTGGATGAAGAAGGATTCTCAAGCAAGGAGCATAATTTACATGGCAGTTAATGACTACCTGCTTCCTCATATTAGAGGACTTGAAAGTGCATGTGACATTTGGAATGCTTTGGAGGAGCATTTCCAAAACACAACCAAATCAAGGAAGGCTTCATTATGGGCAGAATTTACTACCTTCAAGAAGAAGGCCTCACAATCAATTTCTGATTATGTGACAAAGATGAAGGACATTGCAGATTCTCTAGGTGCAGTGGATGAAGATATTGAAGAAGACAAATTGGTAAGACAAATACTCACAGGGCTAAGAGGAGATGAGAAGTGGAAGCCTTTCATTTTATCAACAGAACTTTCATTAGATCACTTTACTCCTGATTTGAATCAATTGTTAGGTCATATGCTAACTTTTGAGAATGATATCAAAGGAGATGTTGATAAGAGTGCAGGTCATGCAATGTACTCTAAGGACAAGAAGAAAGCTAACAAAGGAAAGCAACAATCAGGTGAAGAAGAAGGTACTTCAAACCAAGCAAATTTCATGAGAGGCAAAGGAAATGGCAGAAGTAGAGGAAGAGGCAGAAACAACAAGGACAACACAAGAGCTTGTTGGATATGTGGTAAGACCAATCATCTCTCTCATGATTGTTGGCATAATAATCAGAACAATGGCAATTATCAAAACTTTAATCAAAGAGCAAGAGGTGGTAGATTTCAGAGAGGAAACTTCAGAGGTAGAGGTGGTAGGAACTCTTTTGGAAGAGGTGGAGGAAGAAGCTTCCAAAATCAATCCTACAATAACACCTATTACAACTATGCATCAGACCAGAAGGAGGATTCAACTCTCATTATGAATACATGTGAAACCTCACATGAAGACATGAGAGTGTTCTATATTGACTCAGGATGTAGTAATCATTTAAGCGGAAATATTGCTTTGATGACTGACCTAGATCATAATGCAATTAATCATACAGTTCAGACAGGTGATAATACAAAGCATAAGGTAAAGTCAATTGGTTCAGTCAAAGCTAAGGATGGGAGCACTCTTCTGAGTAAGGTACTTTATGTTCGCACAATTCCAAAGAATTTGATCAGTGTAGGTCAAATTGTGGAAAAAGGATATGAGGTAAGGTTCACCAATGATGGATTTTATGTTGAAGACCCTAGTCAAGGGTATAAACAGGTTGTTCCAGGAAAGAAAGAAGGAAGGCTCTTCACATTGAAGGTACAAGGAAATGTTGGACATGCTATGTTCACATATGGAGAGCAGAAGGTGTCAGAATTGGATCTTTGGCATAAAAGACTTGGACACTTTAATGAAAGAGGTATCAAAGATATGATCAATAATGATTCAGTGCTTGGATTGCCTAACATTGCAGGTCAACATATGACATATAGATGTGAGGCATGTCAATTAGGTAAGGCTCATAAGCAATCCTATTCCAAGCATGGGTTTATGTATTCAGAAAGACTTGAATTGGTTCATACAGATGTGTGGGGTCCTTCAAAGGACTTTAGTATAAATGGTTCAAGATATTATGTCATATATGTTGATGATGCTACCAGATGGATCACAATTTATGTGATTAAAGAAAAGTCAGAAGTGTTTAATACATTTAAACACTATCATGCTTATGCAGAAAGAATTACAGGTCAAAGATTGAAGAGACTAAGGTCAGATGGAGGGGGAGAGTATTTTTCAAATGAATTCAATGATTACTTGTGGAATGAAGGTATAAAGAGAGAGGTTACTTGCAGATACTCCCCTCAACAAAATGGGGTAGCAGAAAGAAGAAATAGGACTCTTGTTGAGTTTGCAAGGTCCATGATGAAAGAGAAGAATTGTCCAAATTATTTGTGGGCAGAGGCTGTTAATACAGCTACTTATTTGGTTAATAGATTTCCTTGTAAAGCTTTGCAAGGTATGACACCATATGAAGCTTGGTGGGGTAAGAAACCTACCTTGGATCATTGCAGAATATTTGGATGTTTGGCATATGCATATGTGCCATCTCAATTGAGGCATAAGTTGGAGCCTAAGGCAGAAAAGTATGTTTTTATTGGCTATGATGATAAGCAAATGGGATACAAGTTGTGGAATCCATCCACAAAGCAATTTATTGTGTCTAAGGATGTTACATTTGATGAGCAAGGTACTTGGTATGCAGGTAAATATGATGTACATGCAGATGTTGAAGAAGTAGTGGATCAAAGGAAAGGTAAAGCAAAGATTCAATTACTTGATGAAAGTGAGAACAATGAAGTACAGGTTGAAGTTGAAGAGAGGCCAAGATTTGATCCAGAATGTGATGAACCAGAGACTTCAAGAAGTGCAGAAGTTAGGAGGTCATCTAGGCACAAATGGCAACCTACAAGGTATAGCTATGACACCTCATTCTTAACCACTAAAGACTATGCTTATTTGGTAAAAGTAGATGAAGATCCATCTACATATGATGAAGCCAAAGGCAAGAGAAATTGGGAAGAAGCCATGCAAGAGGAGTATGATGCTTTGATAGAGAATCAGACTTGGGATCCGGTTCCTAAACCTAATAGCCAGAAAATTATTGGATGTAAGTGGGTTTATAAAACCAAGAGATTTGCAGATGGAAATGTGTCTAGATACAAAGCTAGACTTGTTGTGAAAGGGTATGCACAGACATATGGAGTGGACTATGATGAGACTTATAGTCCTGTGGAAAAAATGACAACCATCAGAACCCTCATAGCAATTGCTGCTTGCAAAGGTTGGATGTTGTCTCAACTAGATGTTAAAAATGCTTTTTTGAATGGTTATATTTCAGATGAAGTTTACATGGAGCAACCAGATGGGTTCAAAGATCAAGTAAGTCCAAATTATGTGTGTAAGCTCAAGAGAGCTTTGTATGGACTAAAGCAAGCCCCAAGGGCATGGAATTATAGGCTTGTAAAATTCTTGAATGATCTTGGATTTCAAGCATCAAAGGCAGATAGTAGCTTGCTAGTCAAAGCAAGTGAAGATGGATTCATTTATGTGTGTATTTATGTTGATGACATAATACTTATAGGAACAGATGATAAAGGGATACAAATGATCAAGAAGCAGATGGAGAAAGAGTTCAAAATCAGTGATTTGGGAAACCTATCATTCTTCTTGGGAATGGAGATTTCTTATACTCAACATGGAGTATATGTAACCCAAGAAAGGTATCTTAAGAATTTGCTAACCAAGTTTAAAATGGAAGATTGCAGGGTTGCACCTACACCCTTGGAAGTGAACCATAAATTGTCTAGGTTTGGAGGAGAAGAGTTCAGAGATATGAAACTTTATCAAAGTTTAGTTGGTAGCTTGATTTATGCTACATTGACAAGGCCTGATTTGTCATATCCAGTTGGTGTGCTTTCACAATTTATGCATTGTCCTAGAAAGGAACATTGGATTGCAGGACAAAGAGTACTTAGGTACATCAAGGGTACACTCAGAGAAGGGTTGTACTATGGATTTACTTCTGATACAAGAGTGAAGATATATAGTGATGCAGATTGGGCAGGTAATGTGGATGACAGAAGATCAACACATGGATACTTGTGCTATGTAGGAGACAAATTGATTTCATGGTGTTCTAAGAAGCAACATACAGTTGCTTTATCATCCACAGAGGCAGAATATAAAGGTATGGTGGAAGTTGCAAAGGAGGTAATATGGCTAAAGACACTCATGAAGGTGTTTGATGTGATTCAAAGTACTCCTATTGTTTGTGGAGATAATATGAGTTCTCTATATTTGGCAGCTAACCCTGTGTTTCATGCTAGAACTAAGCATATTGAAATACAATATCATTTTCTGAGAGAGAAGGTCATTGAGAAGGAGATTGAAGTCATACACACTCCTACAAAAGATCAACTTGCAGATATGATGACAAAAAGTTTAGATGGACCAAAGCTACAAAGATTCAAGGATATGGCAGGAATCAAGAAGATAGAGAAGAATCTCAATTAATGATTGAGGGGGAGCTGTTGGTGCATGACAATCATCAATTGAAGGATTATGAAGAAATGAAGTCAAGGAGTAAAGAGAAAGAATAAATTCAGAAGGTTGAAGGAAGGACATATTCAGAAATCCAAAGATGTGTACACATACGTACATTAGCTGACTTATGCTTTTGTCTAGTCATACACTTGTATATATTCATCTATAAATATGTTGGAAAATGTCGGGGCAAAGAGAGCAGAAGAAGAATAGAGAATAGGTAGAGAGAAATCAGTTGTAAGAAGTGTCATTAGACACATGAAGAGTGAGTGAATTGTCTATCCTCACTTAGATGTAATTTTTCTGAGAAATCGAAAAATCTTTTGCCCGATATTTTGCTGTCTGCTCCTTCTGTGTTTAATCTTTGGAGAAATCCTTTTGCACATATCTAAGTCCATAGCTAATCTATCTATGGCTAGAATTTGAGAGGTTAATTGCAATCAAGCTGAGAGAATTTTGTTTAGGAACATTCATATGTAAGAATGTTCTAAGAGTCGTAAAATCTGGCGCAGTTTTCATCTTCAGAGAAATGGTCATTGCTCAGTCCACAGTGTAAAGTTTTACACAAGTGAGGGCTCAAAATTTAAGTTGGAAGGTGAGTACCAACGTGAGAAGATTCACCTCATAATTGTCAATCCGTGGAAACGTGAGGACTAGTATGAAGACTATGAGCAAGTGAAGGCACAAGTGTGTGAGTGAGAAGCACACAAGCATGCACACACATACACACACACGCGCACACAAGGCAAGAACAAGGAGAGGAACAATGGGGTTCTTTGCATTCGTCAAAAAGTCTCTTACATCAGCTCAATTCACAAACAATCTCCCCCCAAAAATGAGCTCTCTAGCTCTTTTTATAGTTTTCTAACTAGCTTTGGTCTTGTCCAGACCTAGTGTCCGGCCTAGTTAAAACTTAGGTTCTAGAGCCTATTTGAGGGCTCAAACAGAGTCTAAAAATTATGAAAATTGATATGTAGCTAGTTCTAATACTCCTCAAGCTCGAGGACTCCTTGGCTTGCACAAAATGGAGTCTATTCTACCAAAAACAGAATTTACAATGTTTGTGTAGTGATTAAAATCACTTGAGTTGTAAATGGTCCATGGAGAATTGATTGGGCCTTGTTGCCGTATTGTGCATGACTCCTCCGTTGCGCTAGTATGCTCTTCATCTGACTTGTATGCCAACACTCCCCCCTTCCTAGCGTCTGTGGCCCCTGACAGACCTCTATTCTATCGGGTGGTCGATATAGTATTGGATGACATTGGTGGCAAGCTCGTGTTCTCCTGTCCTTAAGCCTCTTGCTAGATCAACTTCCAATGCATCCCAATTTATTGCGCCAGGGGCTTCTGGTTGCGGGGTGGTGTAGTACTCAGAGTACATTGCTTGTTCACAAGCAAAGAGATGGAGCAGGTGTGTTGGCTTCGGTGCAAAGATCTCCGAGTGATACTCCCAGAAACCTGATCTGAACATTTCTTCGAAGGTATGTTTGTAACATGCAGGGAGGTATTTGATGCGTGCATGCCAGGCGTAAGCCACACGAATACTGGGGGTGGTGCTCATGTCATGCACCAAATCATAATTTCCATTGCTAAACCCCGGGAGACGTATCTGTGGTGCGGCTGCATTTCTAAAAGTTTTCAGGACTACCTGCATCATATCTAAAATTTTAAGCATCATTTGAGCTGCTACATCTGGCATGGGTTTCAAGCGCGGCATCCAATGGCGAATTGTTCCCATCATGTATGCCACCGACGGCGGTCCCTGTGGTGGCGCAATGTATGGGTAGTTCAGCCATTCCTTGCATTGCGCGTTGTTCTGCACTTTGATATTGAATGCCTTCCAAGACCTGCGGCGTGGAACTGGACCGTAGCATGGATTATATAGGAGATGTAAAGGTGCATTGTTCCATGTGCGTAGCATTTCTGGATATGTCTCTAGACGTTTCTGCCGCCAGGTGGGTTGACGAATTTTGCCTTTTTGCGCCTCTGGAGGAAGGTCTTCGGGTTGAAATTGGGTAGCAAAGGTAGGAATCTGACCCGTGACTCCCTGTATTTCTGCATTATAATCACCCAAGATAATATAATAAGGCCTGTATTGGAGTTCGGATGAGAGGATAAGGCGTCTCGATGAGAGGTTCTTGAAATAAGCAGATTGTAGCACAGTTTCCTCTATGACCCTCATGGCCTGATTTTGCACTACTGTGCGCTCTTCGTGAGAACTCCCGATTTCCTCCACTTGACGTAGCCATGGAGGCCGTGGTGCCTCGAATGTGTCCTGAGCTTCTTCTATTTGTTGGCCTCCTGGGAAGGGTTGTGGGTCATATTCTTCTTCAAATGTCTGTTCCACAGGAATTTGTACTACTTCTTCGTTAGTGGGAGCCTCTAGAGGGGAAGGTGGTCTCTCATATTGTAGTAGACGTGCCTGCAGTTCGGTGACCTGTTTCTGGAGATCTTTTAAGGCTTCTGAGTCTGTGAGAAGTGAAGCCGCAGAGGGGGTGGTTGGAAAGGCTGCTGTTGTTTCTTTTTGGTGTTTCTGCTTCAGTTATCCCAGTTCCTCTGATAGCTGGTCATGTGCTTCAAGCAGTATGGCATAGTCTTCCAATATGATCTTGATATTATCGGGGGTCACTGCTTGAAACTTTGATGGGCTGATGGGTGCCCCAGGTGTGCTTTCAATAGCTGCTTCTAGGTTCTCTTGATTTTGTACTTTCAGACGTCGATTCTCTTCCTGAGCGGCCGCAAGATGTCGCTTGAGTAGGGCCATATTTCGCTGAAGCTTTGAATTCCGTTCCAGCTGTGTCCGTAGGTGACCTTCTACCACCTGTATCGCTTCCTGATCTGTGTTCTGTAACTGTACCTCCAATATTCCATGAGCCTCTTGGAGAGTGTGGAACTGTGTGTGGAGGCGAGCATTTTCCTCCTCTAGTGCAGCAAGGCGGTGCTGTAGTGTCTCTGAGTGCTCGTGCAGGCGTTCATTCTGTTGCTGGAGCTGATTGTAATCTGTCCTTAAGTTTGATATGCAAGATAGCATGGTGTCCAATGCATTTCCTATAGATGAGTGGGTGGTGTTTACAGTGGAAGATGCATGGGAAGGGAATTGGGGAAGGGGGAGAGTGAATGATGTGTCTATTGAAGTCGTGTGTGTGGGTGAAATTGGTGGAGGGGGAATGGAAGGGGGTGGAATTGTGGGGGGAGGGGGAGGTGCTGTGGGTGGTGAAATGTCCATACTTTCAAGAGTGGGTGTGAGTGTGGGGTCTACCATATACGTTGGAATGGTAGGTGGTGTGTGTGTGAAAGTGGTGAATAGATGAGAGGTGGGGTGGGGAGCTGAAAATAAAGGGAATGGTTGAGAACCGGGTTGAAATGTTTTAACAAGGAAGTTATGGAGGGATTGTAGAAGTGGAGAGATGGAGGTTGGGGGTTGAGGTTGTAGAGTTGAGGAGGGCATGAAGGTTTGCGTGGTAGCAGGGAAACCCATGAATATGGACCTAGGGTCAGGATGACCTATGGCTGAGGGCATGGGGGATGGTTGTCCTAGGGCAGGCTCTATGAGCGATTCGGTGGATTGTGTAGTGATGGGGGTTGCTTCAAAGATTGGGTTATCAGTGGTGGAGAATAGGGTTGAACTAGAAATGGGAGTACGGAAGATGAAGGTTGGTTCGGTGGGTTGAGTGGTCGAGGTGATTTCCACTGTTTCTGCTCTTGGAGGCGATGGTGGGGGCGTGGGTGGTAGTGGCTCGGTGGGTTCCTCATGGATGACTGGGTGCTCTTGGCTAGCCGTTCCGGTTGCTTGGGAGGTTGTCCTGATGGGTTCAGATGTAATATTTGGCTCTTCTGCAGTTGTAATGGGGATCTGGATATTCTTACCTGAGCGTGGTCGTCTGTGGAATCTTCTTGGATCATATTGAACTGGAGACCTCCTAATGGCATTCCGCACAGCTTCCACTACCCCATATGTTTCTGCCATCAATAAGAGACCTTTACTATATTCTGAGTCAACTCCTGCTTCTTCCAGCAGCTGAGTCATGAGTACTCTACTGCTCTGTTCGGTGAGCAGTTGTTGCGATCACACCCGTTCCATAATTTGATACAGCCTTCGGAGTTCTGCTGTATAGGCTAGGGCTTTGGTGGTCTCCTCTTCATATGCTCCTTCGTCTTCTAGGTGTCCTTGTTGGTGGCCTTGCTGGGCGTCGTTCCAATGTACATGGCGGTCGTCTGTAGATTTTCTTCTCCTTTGTGAAGATGTGCCTTGTTCTTCTTCATCTGAATAAAACTCTACATCAGAGAGTTGTGTACTTTGTAAGAATGCTTCGAAGTCCTGGGGATCCATTCCTTCAGTATCTCCAGTTGCAGCAAATTCAAATTCAGGTGGAGCAGGAGGAGCTGAAGGGGTAGCTTGTGTCGTAGTTTCAGATCCAGACATGGGTATCCTAATGGTAAAGGGAGGTACAGTGGTCTCCCTTCGTGGCGATACCTCAGGTGTAGTCAGAACTTCCCTTGTCTGGACACAAGGGATCGCACCCCTCATGCGCTTGGACTGATGTGCAGACGTCTTGAACTTCTTAAACATTTGTAATTGTGCCCAAGTTAAGGCACGTTCAATGGGAACATTGTATGCTAGGCACCGGTAAATAATGCGTGTGATTGCACAGCAACCGTTCACCACTAATTTCCTAGAGGACCTTTTATTTGCTTCATACAATTGATCTATAATCCATACCGGCAGCTTAATTGGTAACGCACCTGCTTCCGCTAAGTAGAGAGCGAACCAGATTCTTTTGTGTGGTTGTGTGAAGCGGTCTTGGCCGGGGAAGGCAAAATGTTGCATGCACATACGGAGAGGGATGGACACGTTTGGGGTGAGTGCTGCCATGTCTTTAAGCTTCAATAGTTTCCTATCCTTCATATTAGTAGGAACGAGAGCATCCTTTTCAGAGGGTACATGTGTGTCGTGCATATTCAAAGCATCGCTCACCAACTCCACAGTAAGCTCAAACCTCTTCAACTCATTGTTGCCCAGCAAGGAAGGAAGAACAAATGATCCGGGTTTGTCCTTTTCTTCATTGGCTTGTAATGTGGAGACCAAATAGTAGCATCGGAGGAGATCTGGTTTAGGTAGTGGTGCTTCAAAGTATTCTGCTAGCCCTGCACGTTGCCATATGGTCTAGAGATCCTCGGTGTTCTGTAGAGTCTCGAATTCCTTGGAGAAAAATTGGAATCGAACCCATGATCTCTCATACTCGCACTTAGATTCCCATATATACTTGGCCTCTCCTAGTGGACCTGGCATGCCATTAAACCAATGAGAATTGGCATGGACTCTGTTTGTGATCCCTGTGGGTGGATCCGGTACCGGAATTTGCTGAAGGTGTTGTAGCTCCACAGGTCGTTCAGTTGGTGGCACATCCACAGGTAAACTATCCACATCGATTCCTGCAGTAAGTATTCCTACTTGTGAGCTCGGACCTGTCGCTTCTGCCATGTTACTTCTTGCCTTCTGATTCTGTGAGAATGTATAAACATGTGTTAATATTGTAAAGGACCAGTTAGAATCGTTTTTGTCCCCATTACAACATTATCAGGAGGTTCGGGAGAGATTAGTAGGTTAGTAAGTGCTCGGTGCTTGTGTGTGTAGTTAGGAATCGATTGGACCTAAGAAGTAAGTGGAACGATGTAGTGTGAGAGTGACGTAGTTAGTAGGTGGGCATGGATTTACAACTGGGATCTGGGGGTTTTTTACAAGTTTTAGGTTTCCAAATACAGTGGATGTTTTTGGGTCTTGGTTTTGTGGAGATTCGGGAGGGTTGCATGAGTAATTCTGCTGGGAGTTGTTGTGCCATTGGTACCCATTTACGAGTGAGTCTGTGCGTGCTTCTAGGTGGTAGTGGGTTCAAGTGTATCAGACAAGAGTGGGTGGCGGCTGCTTGAGCGAGTGAACCCTGTCGTGTATGATGTGAATTGTGTGGGGCTAGTTGAGCCCGCAAGCAAGCCTTAGGCACCCAAATTTGTCTTGATTGTGGGTCAGCCTTCATCGACTTCTTGGGTACCCAAATGGATTTCACTTTCTCAACAGAGGTTCTAGGAGTCCTCTTATTAGCATCAAGTCGTTGATTACTAATAGGAAGTTGAGACCGGTGTTGCAGCTTAGTTACGACTGGCAGCTCGTCTTTCCGCACCCACATTTGTTTCGTCGGCTGAGTTGTTCTGCTTCTCGCGTTCTTTTGGTCTCTCGCCCGGAGAGTCTTCAGTGATTGATCTGCCCTTAGTTGCTGCCTCCTTTTGGCCTTTGGAAAAGAAGGGAGTTCCCTTGTGGTTCTGACTCCTTTTTTGAGATCTTCATTCTTCTGCATCACATAGCCTTGGACAAGAACAGCATGATCAACTTCATGTGCACCCCTGGAGGGACCAGGAGTCCGTGTTTTTTCTAGTTCCTTGAGTGCTCCATTATTCAACTCAATTGTAAGTCTAGTTTGATTCACCCATACCTGAAGAAGTCCACTTCTTAGGTTTACGTTGACTGCTTGGTCATATATCCAGTCTTGTCCCAAGACAAGAGGTTCAGTGAGATCCTCATCTTGACACACTAGTGCTTTAACTGTCATTGCCTCATCATGAATATAGAGGGAAAGTTCAACCTCGCCTATGCAAGGGGTTTCCACGCCTCCGAATCCTATGAGATATGCTTCCACGGGATTGACAGTTAATTGTAACTCTTGACAGTAAGACAATTTAACAGCACTAGTGGCTGCACCGGAGTCAATCAAGGCTCTTACAGTCCTTGCACTCTTTCCTTGTCCTATATCTAAGGTTATGAAAGGACGTCGGTCAGTTATTCTATGTGAGCTAACACCTGAAACTTCACACATAGCCACGTCATATCCTTGATCTGCATATGCATCTTGCCTAGGGTGCTCTCTACCTTGTCTTCTTAATTTCATTCTCCGGATGCGCTTTAGGGCTTCTGCTTGAGCTTCTTCTCGAATTCGCTTTTCTTCCTCTTTGCGTTTCTTAGCAGTATTGAGTCGGCTTAGCATTTCCTCCGTGAGGGGTTCCTGATACAACTTGACTCTGCATCCGCTAATATAGTTAGGGAGAACATCACCCTCTAAAGTGGCTAGTTGTACTGCTCCACTCGTGGAGATCCTATTGATGATCATAGGTCCGTAGCCTCTTTTTTCTAGCTTTCTTGCGTGTTGTTTCAATGTGTAGACTAAAACTAGATCTCCTGCTTTCAAGCCCTTATCCTTCACGTGGGCATCAAAGTATGCTTTCTGTATGATCCGTCCATTCGTGCTCTTGTGCTACCTTTAAAGTAGGTATCAAGAAGTCCAAGGGTAGCACCGCGTTTTGGCCAAATACCATCTGAAAGGGGGTGGCTTGTAGTACCGTTTTATAGGCGACTCGGTAGGCCCAAACAGCATGGTGTAGCTGTTTGTCCCAATCAGAGCGTTTAGTGTTTACTAATTTTGTCAGTACATTGCATAGGATCTTGTTGGTGCTTTCGGCTTGTCCATTAGCTTGAGGGTGATAGGGGGCAGACTTCTTATGTATTACCAAGAATTCTTGGAGCAGGTTTTTGATAACTTCATTTAAGAAGTGAGTGCCTCTATCACTTACTAGCTCTATAGGTAGCCCATATCTTGTGAATACATTCTCAAATAAAAAACTTGGCTGTCGTTTGAGCATCATTCTTCGTTGTGGCTTTTACCTCTACACATTTGGTTAGATAGTCTGTTGCAACAAGGATATATTCTGCATGGGAACCCTTAGCTGGGGGATTAATAGGACCTACAAAGTCTATTCCCCACTTGGAGAATGCACGTCCACCCATCATCGGTTTCAGTGGCATCTCATCTTTACGTATAGGATATTGGGTTCTCTGACAGACATCACATCGTTTCACAAAGGCATGTGCATCCATGTGAAGGGTTGGCCACCAGAAGCCCGCAAATAGTATTGCCTTAATCACCCGATCTGGTCCAAAGTGTCCTCCTGCTACACCTTGGTGAGCAGTGTCCAAGATCTTGAGATACTCACTCTCATGGACACATAGTCTCAGGTAACCATCCTTACCGTGCTTGTATAGATTATCACCAATGAGTGAGTAATCCTGGGCTTCTTGTTCTAAACTCCTTTTCCTAGCAAGCGTCATGTCTTGAGGGAATGTTTTCGTCCTCAGAAAGGATACTAGTGGTTCACTCCAATCTGGTGCAATGGATACTTGATAAAGAGTGGCGTGTTCCACAGGTGGTTTAGTGCAACAGATTGGGCATTCCTTGCATACTTTTTGGACATCAGCTTCCATAGTTTGCCAATGCACTCCGAGTCTCTTTAGGGTCTGTAGGGTTCGGTGTTTAGAATAGTGTTGCTCTAATGCACCTACATGTGCTAATTGCAACCATTTCGCATACTCATCCTCTTCTACACAACAAGCCAAGATTCCTTGATCTGTGTGCTTGTACATACTTCTAGCCACAATGTGGTACTTTTGGGCTTTTACGACCTCTCTATTCCGTGTGTTTACCACTGGATGGTTAGGCCCGTATGTCAATACTGGCACTAGTGGCTTAGCCCACTGCGGTACCACTTCCAAGTTAAACAAGTAAGCATCAGGAAGGTCATCTGATACTCCTTGTGGGGCTTCTCCAGATGTGAGCCTAGAAAGGTGATCAGCTCTCAAATGAGTCCTCCCTTTTCTTACCACTACCTCAAAATCATATTCCATTAGCAAGAGAAACCATCTCACTAATCTTCCTGTATTGCATGGCTTGTTTACGAGGTATAGCAATGCCTGATGATCAGTAAAAAATTTAAGCTTATTTGCAAGCAAATAGTGTCTAAATTTCTTAACTGCATATACTATGCCTAATCCCTCTCTCTCTGTAGTGGTGTAATTTCGTTCAGCTGCATTCAATTGTCTACTAGCATAGGCAATTGGAAGATCCATATTACCTTCACCAGTAGGTTGCGCGAGTACACACCCAATAGCATAATTGGATGCATCCACATGAACATGAAATGGCTTGTTCCAATCTGGTGTGGTCAAGATTGGTGCTGAACATAATCTTCGTTTAAGCTCCTGGAAGGAGTTTTCACATTCATCAGTCCACTCAAAGTTTGTCAAGAGTCCGTACAGGGGCTTTGCAATGATGGCATACATGTGTATAAATCGTCGGTAATAACCACAATGCCCCATGAAAGCTTGTACTTCCTTGACATTCCTTGGCCTAGGTAGCTCTGCTATGGCCCTCACTTTCTCTTCATCAGTGGATATGCCATTCTTTGACACTATGTGTCCTAAAATCTTGCCTTGCCTGACCATAAAAACGCACTTTTCTGGGTTCAGGCAGACCTGATATTCTCTGCATTTGTCAAAGATTTGTCTGAGTTCGGGAATATGGGTTTGTCTAATGTTGGAATGCGCACAAAGATCATCAACATAGACTTCTAAGTTTTTCCTCAAGAACTCCTTAAATACATGGCACATTAGTCTCTGGAAGGTAGCTGGTGCATTGGTGAGCCCAAATGGCATTACACGAAAGGCAAATATGCCCCACTCCGTGGCAAAAGCTGTTTTATGCTGATCTTCTGGTGCAATGGCCACTTGATTGTAGCCCAAAAATCCATCAAGGAAGTTGTACACTTCCTTGCCTGCCACTCTTTCTAAGAGATGGTCTGTGATGGGAAGTGGATAGTTATCTCGGATTGTGGCTGCATTGACCTTCTTCAAGTTAATGCATACACGCAGCTTGCCATTCTTCTTGGGCACCACTACGATGGGGGATACCCACTCAGTGTGCTCAATTTCATAGATAAATCCAGCTTCGACCAGTCTATCTATCTCCTCTTTGATCTTAGCAGCGTAATTATCGTTATATGTGTAGGGCTTCTGCTTAGAAGGTTTAGCATCTGAGGTCATGGGGATGGTGTGAGAGCATATGTCTGGGTCAACACCCTTCAAATCCCTGTAACTCCAAGCGAATACATCTCTGTATTCTCTTAGCAAGGCTATTAACGCATGCTCTTCTTCCTCTGTTAGGTCATGGCCTATGTATGTGCCTCTCTCCTCTCCTTCTTCTAAGGCCACTACTATTTTCTTGGTGGTTTCCTTGTTATCATAGGCCTCTCCTGATTGTGCCTCTCGTTTAGGCATTCTTATCATGACTCTCCTATCGTCTATCTCATACTTCTTAAAATTTTCTGGGACCTCAAACAAAGATTCTTCCTTTTCTGGTGAGACTTCTCTCTTCTTTCGTTTCTTTCCTTCTTCCTTCGGGGTCACATGTGTGGTTAATCTTACATCATTTGTAAGCTCTCCATGCCTCTGGGGTTGAAATTCTACTTCATGGAAGTATTCTTTATCTGATGCAAATGGTGGGTCCATAATGATTGACTCTAGATCGGAGTCACTTGCATCCTCAAATGCATCAGGGCTAGGCTCGCATTCTTCTAGGACTGCCTCTCCCATGATTGGCTCTATGGAGAAGACTGAAATGTCATAGCCATCCTCATCACAGTGAGGTGTCCATTGTTCTTCGTTGATGGCTACATCCATGGTTGCTAAAATTTCTGCCCAACCGTGGGGTTCAAATTCCTCATCAGGAAAGATTACAGGTGCATAGGCTGGGTCTTGAGTTGATCTATGGTTTTCTTTTGCACCTATATCTCTGGCCTTTTCTCTTTTCTCCTCTTCTACTGCTACTTTGCACATCCATAAGTGGGTGTCTTCATGCATCCATGAGGATCCTGATCCTATGGAATGCACCGATTCCGTGTCATCTTTGGCTCTATGGATGGGATTCCATTGGATGGGAGGTACATCTCTATGAGAGTAATCCTTGAGATTCACTTTGGTCGTAACACCCAAGTGTTGCAGGTACAAAGAATTGGTTCCCCAATCCTGTACCACTTGCAACTGTCGCATAAATGGTCTTCCCAAAATCATCTCATAGGCATGATTTTTGCTAAAGTCACATATAACAAATGTATGTTCGAACTCAACACCACAGGTGGTGAGTGTTATTCCTTCTAGCAATCCTAGGGGTCTCTCTATGTGACCGTCGGCCATCTGCAATTTCATTCTCGTTGGTCTGAGTGTTGGCTTGCCCCAACGCTTCCAGAGGGAAGTGGTGGCAATTGCAACTCCTGCACCTGAGTCCAAAATTGCCTTGGTAGTGTACTCCTGGTAGGTAATGGGAAGATAGGTGTTCCCTTCTTCACCTTCACACACATCTCCTATCTTATCCAAGGGAATCTCTGGCACTGTCCTATGTGATCCTACCTGGGAGCGAGGTTTTGCTATCTCGGGCACTTGATTGGCTACATGTTTCCACACTTCTGGTCTAACCTTAAGCAGCTCTTCCAAAGTGAGATTGCACTGCACTTTGGTGTTCTTCACTACTTCTGTGTTCCTAGGTATGACTGAATCTTCGTTTCTCACCATGATTGTAGGCGCTCTCATACAGGTGGACTTTGCTTCCCATGGGCCTGTGAAGTGGGGTAGTTCTTGTAAAGAATTAGACTCGAAGTCTAATCTTCCTTGAGATTGGGTACTCTCCTGCTCTCCATAAATGGAAGGAAGGTCTTGTGGGAATTGATCGTGTGTGTCATCCACCAGTTCAATGGGAGGAGGAACTTCACTTTCCTTTGCCCATTTGTCTTCTTGAATCTCGCGTAAAAATTCTGGTGTGAATCGATTCATAGAAGATGATGTGTCTGGCTCCGTAAAGTTAGGCACATAAGCTTCAGGCACATAAGCTTTTGGCACATAGGCTTTCTGGGTAGGAAGTCCTGCTTTTTCACTGGCCTTGTCATGGTGTTGAGGGGCGAGTTCCTTTTGTGATTGTGCTATTAGATTCTCTATTCTTTCTAAGGAGGGGGGGTTGTCTGATTCAGTGGAATTGGGCACATAAGCTTTCGATGGGGGATGGGTCATGTTTTTGCTTGCTTTATCTCTTTCTTGATTTTTTTCTTCCTTGGCCGATCTTGCAATTATGCCCTCTAACTTCTCTAGAAGTCCATCTAGGTGTAATTGTGTCTTGGCTGAGCCTGAGTAATTGAATAGGTGACTAGCTTCAAACATAGTCTGAGCCAATGCGACCATTTTCGCGCAAAGCTTGGTTCTTTCTATCTCTAGCTCAGCTCTAGGGTAGCACTTGTCATGATCCGTTACATTTGGCCCTTCTTGGATTCTGGCCTGATATGCTTTAAGCATCATGTCTATGTCTTCAGGAGTGGGATCAGCTAATACTGATCCTGCTCGGGGTGGTGGGTGGGTTACATGGGGTGTATTAGAGGGTGGAGGGATGGAAGGTGATGGGGATGGTAGCGGTGGGAATGTGTGAGAGTGCGGTTGAGATGTGATCTCTATGATTTTGGCCTTGGTTTCTCGTAGACTTTCCTCTAGTTCACTCATCTTCTTTGCCCATTGCCTTTTCATTCTTTCACGACTATCTCTCCATGCTCTAGTTCTTTTCTTTGTCATGCTCTCAGTTTCACTAACGTCTGGGCTCTTTTCCTGGCCTACCCCTTGGTTTTGCTGCAATGCCTGAGCTCTAGTCACTACCTGTACTGGTGCAGTGGAAGTCACACTCCCTGAGGAGTCTACTACTAACCCAATAACGTTAATAGGAGTGATTTTTGGCATATTATTAGGATTTTTAGGGCAATCTCGTAAGAGATGCTCCTTCCCACACTCTTGGCAATAACCTTGGATCGTTACTGACTGGGGTTGTGTAGGTGGAGACAAGGGACAATCACGAATGAAATGATCACCCTGACATCGGTAGCATGGTCCTCTAGGGAATGGGGGTCTTACCTGCCTAGGTTGGGGTCTGGGGTTGGGGTTTGCATACATGACATTTGTGTAATCTGATTCCCAACTAGGTTCGTTTGGCTCTTCACTATAGTAAGACTCACCATGTTCAGGAGACTGCATGTAGTATGCCTGGGGACTATCAACATGTGTAGAATCGAAGCTATGGTCACTGGGATCACTTTCTGAAAGCAATGGTGTTACGGGGACTATAGCTCTATTCAGGTTTTCTTCTGCTGCTGCATATTTTACTGGGATCACATTAGCTGGGGCAGGGGGTTGTTGTGCTAACACAGGTTGAGGTCTTTGTTGGTTTTGGTATGGTTGCTGATAAAGTTGCTGTGGCCTGCCATATGGCTGTGGAGGGTACTGGTTCTGGTATCTTCCCTGCGATGGATAGGGTTGAGGGTAAGTTTGCCTGACTGTTTGCTTATTGTAGGGGCAATCTTGTGCGGTGTGATTGGTGTACCTCCGTTCTATGGTGCAGTACTGGCTACTAGGATTAACTTGGGGTTGAGCCATAACGGGACAGACATTCGCCATGTGGTCACCCCCACAAGTATAGCATCTTTTGACTGGGGCAAATCTTGGGATTTGTTTGCTAGAAACACCTAGTTTCTGAGCGACTTTCTCTGCAAGTTCCTCGATTGATGTGGATTGCGTGGAAGAGAGGCTAGAGGCACTATCTGAATCTTTGTATATCTTGGAAAGCTCTAACTCCTCCCCTAGGTTATCCTCAATGTCAATGCACATGCGTACACACTCTTCTATGGTCCTAGGGTCTTTCAAGTACACATATGATCGTAATTTGGTACTTAGCAACCCATCCAAGAATAAGGCCACTTGCTTAGCGGGTGTGGGTAGCTCAGGGACAGGGCATCTTTCAAGATATTGCCTAAATCTCCTCCCTGCAAGTCTCACTGTCTCTTGAGGGGTTTGCTTGAAGCTGTGAATCATTGAGGAGGTATTATGTCTTATGCCACTCTTAGAGAATTCAATAATGAAAGCCTCTAAGAGCTGGTCTATGCTTCTGAACTGCCTCTCGTTTAGCGGCTGAAACCATGTCAGGGCAGTGTTCCTAAGGGTCAGACCAAAGGCATTGTACTGAGTGAATAGGTCCTCCACTTGTTCTGCTCTTAGGACTTGTCTAAACTCGGCCACATGATCATATGGATCTCCAGTGCCATCGAAGTAGTTCTTCATGGACTTAACTAGCTGAGTCGGCCTCAAGGTCCTTGTGTGCTCTCTAGGTCGTGGTAGAGGGAACTCATCCGTATTTCTTTGATTCCTGTGAGCTCTAGGTATCTCAGGCTCTACTCTGTTTGTTTCCATTCTCGTTCTTTCTCTGCCCCCTGGGGTGGCAAAGCTTACTTCTGGCCTAGCTCTATGTCTGTCTCTTTGCATTTCATGAGCTTGGGATGTTCCAGCTCCAGGGTGACCATAGGATACATTCGATCTTGGTTGGGGGAAAACAAATTCACCCTTCCAAGTGTAAGCATGCCTATCATGTTCTGTCACTATAAAGATCCTCTCCGAAGCGTGATCTAAGTAGGTCACTCTGCCTGGGCTGTCAGGATCCTTAAACTCATAGACCAAGATTGTCCCTATTTCAATTGGCTGCTCTGATTTATACCTCCAAAAGGCTTCATCGGTTTCTTGGTTTAGCAGCAAGTCTATACTCTTATTGTCCTGTGGGATCCATTTCGGTGTGATAATCCTAGTAAGAACCGACTTACCTCGAGGGGTTCTAGGTTCTGCACCCATGTTTCCTTGCTCCAGGTCACCTAAGTCTGCTTCGGGGATCACATTTCCAAATTCATCCGTCCTATCTGGGTGACTGGTGACTACGTATATGGTTCCTTCTTTGTCCAAGTATCCATTTTCAAACTTGACAGCTGGGTGTTCTAATCCAATGGATTGATCAGGATTCTTAATTTGTACCACAGATCTTCCTAGGCCGTCCTCATAGATGCTGGCACCTAATCGGTTGGTCCTAAGGTATTCTAATTGCGTTTTGTACGGGCCTTCTACCTTGTGCAAGTATGGCACTCCTGCACTGCCTGTAGGTCTCTCCATACCTTGAGACATCTCAGACTCGCTAGTCTCAGAATTAGGGTAATACAAATGATGGCTCAACTGCTGGGCCCAAGACCTCGCAGTATGATTGACACTAGCCTCCGAAGATCTAAGACTTTGTCGGTCTCTCCCTAGGTGTCTACCTGACCTAAGATTCATATGCCCTTTGTACGTTGCTGATTCTTTGGTACCAGTCACTTGTTTCTTTTAAGTTCCTTTGGATGTGTTTTCTTGTTTTCAATTAAGCGTCATCAGGAGCACTTTCGTGGGTCGTACTTGATGTTCTACGTCTGCTTAGTTTAAGTTCTTTTCCTATAAGTTATCCCTTGACTACCACTTAGCCTACCCTTGCACTTGAGAAATTAAGGGCTCTTCAAACTTGAGTGTTCCTATCGTGCCCCTAGTCAATCAGAACAACTACTCGCACTTAGCCTATGCTAAGAATAGACTGAGGGGGTTGAGTGATGTTCCAATCTCAAGTTGCTCCTCCTGGCAATGCTGGTCTACCCAGGAAGCACGTTCCCAAGCTTGTTTGCCTTGGCACTTACTTTGCTTCCTTCAAGAGCTCTCGATGATCCTCAAGTTGCTCCTCTTGGCAATGCTGGTCTACCCAGGAAGCACGTTCCCAAGCTTGTTTGCCTTGGCACTTACTTTGCTTCCTTCAAGAGCTCTCGATGATCCTGTAAGAATCCCACGTTTAGCTTCAATTTGATCCTTCAATTGACAGACAATTTATTTCAGACACTTTTTTAATGATCCTTATTCCCCCTGTTGTATTGCTAAAAATTTCCCCTAGAGCTCCCTTGGTGTTCCTACCCCTCAGTGTGTCACCTTCCAAATATCCTATATGAAAATCAACGCATTATTCTTATAAAAAATAGTTGAGGGCGTGTAGTATATGCCACGAGCTTTCCGACAAGCCCTAGAGTTCAAAAAATGGATTTCGTATGGAAAAGTTATGACCGTTCAGGGTTTAGGGGGTTAAACAGACAACCAGAACCTTTCAGGAGTTTTAATGCATTTTTCTAAGGCCTTTGCGAGTGTGTGAGTATTTGAGAGTGCAAATAAGCCCAAAATTAGCCTAAATTTCCAAAAAAATTACCCCTTAATTTTTGCCAAAAATGTCGGTCTGTCGCGATAGACGGTGTCTGTCGTGATAGACGGTGTCTATCGCGATAGACGGGTCTGTCGCGATAGACGGGCCTGTCGCGATAGACGGTGTCTGTCGCGATAGATGGTGTCTATCGTCTGTCGTGATTTGGTCTGTCGCGATAGACGGTGTCTGTCGCGATAGACGGTGTCTGTCGCGATAGACGGTGTCTATCGTGGGTCTCTGTCTGTCGCGATAGACGGTGTCTGTCGCGATAGACGGTGTCTATCGTCTGTCGTGATTTGATCTGTCGTGATAGACGGTGTCTGTCGCGATAGATGGGTCTGTCGCGATAGATGGGTCTGTCGCAATAGATGGTGTCTGTCGCGATAGACGGTGTCTGCCGCGATAGACGGTGTCTGTCGTCTGTCGTGGTTTGGTCTGTCGCGATAGACGGTGTCTGTCGCGATAGACGGGGTCTATCGTGGGTCTCTGTCTCTCGCGATAGATGGTGTCTGTCGCGATAGACGGTGTCTGTCGTCTGTCGTGATTTGGTCTGTCATGATAGACGGTGTCTGTCGTGATAGACGGGGTCTGTCGCGATAGACGGGTCTGTTGCGATAGATGGTGTCTGTCGCGATAGATGGTGTCTGTCGCGATAGACGGTGTCTGTCGTGATAGACTGAAAAAACGCAAATTTTTGAGAAACTTCGAGTGATTTAGAGTGCTCTAATGGTGTAGGTTACCGTGCCAAACACGCATTCACGAAATATTAAGTTTTTTTGTCTATCGCGACAGACAGAGGTCGTCGTCCCGGGACCTGTGCAGAGTCTGTCGTACCTGCGCACACTGCTGGAGAAGGTGGTACAGCTAGTTCCTGCAACAAAAGCTCAAAAACATGCCAAAAACAGATAGCATGCAAGCTCTCTCTCGCTCTCTCTCACAAAGAAATGAGGGAAATGAGGTGGGGAGTGTAATATGACCAAAAAACTGAATTTTTTTGCGGAGATGGAGATGGAGGTGAGAGATGCTGGGGATGATGATGGTGATGCGAAAGTAAGGAAAAAATGAAGAAAAATAAAGAGAAGGAAGGATATTACCTATAACTCCAATGTCTCAACTCGACGTCTTACCATCACACGCTCGTCCTCTAAGCTCTCTCCCCGGCAACGGCGCCAAATTTGGTGTCACTCTAGCACAATGGTGAGTACCAACGTGAGAAGATTCACCTCATAATTGTCAATCCGTGGAAACGTGAGGACTAGTATGAAGATTATGAGCAAGTGAAGGCACAAGTGTGTGAGTGAGAAGCACACAAGCATGCACACACATACACACACACGCGCACACAAGGCAAGAACAAGGAGAGGAACAATGGAGTTCTTTGCATTCGTCAAAAAGTCTCTTACATCAGCTCAATTCACAAACAATCTCCCCTCAAAAATGAGCTCTCTAGCTCTTTTTATAGTTTTCTAACTAGCTTTGGTCTTGTCCAGACTTAGTGTCCGGCCTAGTTAAAACTTAGGTTCTAGAGCCTATTTGAGGGCTCAAACAGAGTCTAAAAATTATGAAAATTGATATGTAGCTAGTTCTAATACTCCTCAAGCTCGAGGACCCCTCGACTTGCACAAAATGGAGTCTATTCTACCAAAAACGGAATTTACAATGTTTGTGTAGTGATTAAAATCACTTGAGTTGTAAATGGTCCATGGAAAATTGATTGGGCCTTGTTGCCGTATTGTGCATGACTCCTCCGTTGCGCTAGTATGCTCTTTATCTGACTTGTATGCCAACAGAAGGTAAGCCATCTGTGGCTAAAATATCTTGATCAAACGGGATTTACTTTGGGAGAACCAGTGTTAAGGAGTTGCAGGTGTCAAAGTCGCCATTGCAAAGAAGCTGTTTCAGACATAGGTAAAGTGTTTCACACATTTCTCAGTGTGTACTCAATTATTTTGAGAAATTTAACTTGGTAAAGTTGCGCAATCTCAAGATGAAGTGTTGTGCAAAGTTTTGAAAAAAACTTTACAGAATTGATTAGTCAATGAGTGATTAATCTGCAGCAGACCTTTTCAGAAAAGTGATTTCTTCACAGTTAGTCAAATCTTGGTAATGTCTGAGTATGTTTCCAAAGTTATGTGGAGTCTAAAGTTGATCTTGATATAGAGGTGATCTAAATTCAAGATTAACTTATTCTTTTGGAGATTAACACTCTCCATCACTAGCTCCTACACCTTGAGGTGGTTCTGCCCTAAAGGTGGTTCTATTCATATTTCCCATTCCGTGGCTAGTTTGGTTGTGGGGGTTAATTCTTGGCATGGAGAATTGTACATGTGGTCTGTTGGGTATACCACCTTGGCTTGTTTATGCGAATATCACATTTTTTGTTCTTTGTCGGGTTTGGAATGGGTTTTGTGAGGTAGTTGCCTGATCTTGGGGAGGGAATATCGATAGACCCATGTGCTTTAATCATGACCCATCCCCTTCATCTACGTGCCAATATCTCCTTTGACTTTGGTCTAGGTATCTAACTCTAGATGGATTTTCCAGATCCCTTAACTCGTATATAGTTGTTGGGTTGATGTCTTCTCCTTATGTTAGTGAATCATTTTGTAGGAGTAGGTTTGATCCATGTACTAAGTACACATCCATGAGATAGTCATCTTGGGGTATCCTCTCCCCTCACAATACTTGAGTCATTACTGACTTTCCCCTCGGGGTAGTCACGGTATCTCCATTGTTGGTTCTCCCAGTAGTTCCTTGTCTCTCTAACTCTCCTCTTTTGTTAATCTGATCAGGGTTTTCAGTTACTACATATATTAGGCCAATCTTGTCCATGTAAACTCCACCTTCATACTTGACAACTAGTCTTAGAACTATTCCTAATTCTGTAGTGTTTATCATTCTTGCTACTAACCTATGTAGACCATCAAGGTAGATAGGTATTCCTTGCAAGTTAGTAGATATGTATTGAAGAGACATCCGATATTCCCCTTCCACTACGGACATAAAATCTTTCCTAGGTATTGAAGTATGCATGTCTTCTGAAGCCAAGATTCTCTCCATGTTAAAAGACATTTTTGACTCACTCGTTTGTGAACTTAGCACATGGTGATAACCACTAAGTTATGAGCCCATGACTTGGTAGTATGGTTCACACTAACTTCAGATGATTTGATACTTTATATATCTCTTCCTGGGTGTCTACTTGATCTCACGTTCATAAGCCTTGTCCACAAGTCCAAAATTGTCCTTTTTATTAGTCAAAATCCTTTGGAACACCTTGCTTCCTAGACCCACTTGAGCATCAACTTCAAAATACTATATCTAATAATCCACATATTAGGTTTACCCTAACCAGTTGATGTTTTTGCAGTACTCCCCATGAGCTTTCCAATGAACCCAAAATCACATTTTAGGGGTTAAAATAGGGAAATAGGACCTCTCTTGGAGTCCTTAAGAATAGGTGGTACGATACCTCTTTTTTCCACGATACCCGATACTGTTATGGATGATACCATCTGTGACGATACGATATTTCCAAGGTGATACCAACTGTCATGGGAAGACCAAGATCAAGTGATGGCACAAGTGCGTGAGTGAAAGCACACAAGCATGCACACACATACACACACACGTGCACAAGGTAAGAGCAAAGAGTGGAACAATGGAAGGACTTTGATTACAAAAGAAATCCATTACAAAGCTCAAATCTACAACAAGGTAACCCCAAAAATGAGCTCTCTAGCCCTCTTTATAGGTTTTTGAGTAGTTTTGGCCCTGTCCAGACCTAGTCTCCAACCTAGTTAAAAATTAGGTTCCAGGGCTTATTTGGGGGCTCAAACAGAGTCTAAACATTACAAAAATTGGTAGGATGACACTTCTAATACTCCTCAAGCTCAAGGAATCCTCAGCTTGAACAAAATGGAGTTGAAAAAAAATAGAAAATGGTATTTACAATGGTTTTTAGTGATGAAAATCACTATTTTTATAGGGATTTCTTCTAAAAATTTGACATGTGCTTCCTGGAGCTCCCTCTTCTTGTGTGTCCACATCTTTGATGTGCTTTCGCTCCTTGTGCTTGACTCTAAGCTTCAACACTAGTTAGATCCAAGGTGGTTCACAATTGGTTGCTTGAGTCCTCCATGGCTCCTAAGATTATTTGCCTACAGGAAGTCAAAGTTGGTGGCTGCTCTCTGCAAATGCACTTAAATGTTCTTTCTTCGAGATATAAGTAATTGTGGACCAAGCATGATTTTGGAAAAGGTGGGGCAGTGGTTGGTATCATTATGTCCCTTGCTCATCTTGTTACTTCTTTTTCAGCTAGTCCTTCCAACCAATGGTGCTCCATTATGCTTGATTTTCCTTTTAATGTTAATGTTGTTTCGGTTTATGTGAGTAATGATGATACCTCTCGTGAGACCTACTGGGAGGAGCTCTCTTCTATCAGTGGTAACATCATCCTTGTTGGAGATTTTAATATGCTTATTTCTAAAAGGGATAGATGGCAAGGTAAAGGAAGTTGTATTGGTGGTTTTGAAAAAGCTACCTAGGTAGAGCTGTGTAACAACCATTACTTGTTTAATTTGTTCTACAACACTGGTTACACGTGATCTATTAGGAAAACTGGTAATAACTTTATTTCAGCTAGACTTGACAGGTGTTATGCTAATTCTACCTTCTTTCAAAGTTGTTGGGATATTAGTGCTATTGTTGATAATTCTTTTATGTTGTCTGACCGTAAACCCTTATGCTTGACCTTCAAAAAAGGGAACCCATCCTATAGGGTTGGCTTGCCTCATATTGACCATAATTTGCTGAGATTAGTGTGCATTATGTCTAAGACCAAAGAAATCTTCACTTACCATTTTAGTTCTCAGGTCTCCCCATCCAAAGCTTGGGAGTTAGTTGTTAAGGACATCCAATCTTTGTTCACCCACTTCAAGAAGCAGGCTAAGACTATTAGGGCTCATCATAGAGACTCCCTTGTTAATAAATTGAAGTCCCTTGAGGTTAACTCTCAGGATTACCTCAAGGTTTCCTTGAGATTGTGCAAAGAGAGGTATCTGGAGGCTAGACACTCTCTTGCCTTATCTAAAGATTTTTGGAGTGAGAAATTGGATAGAAATAACAATCATAAGTGCTCTTTGATGAAGAAAAGGAAAATAAGGGATTTTGTTCCTCAGATTAATAAGAAGGATGGTGGGTACACTAATAACACTGAGGAGGCTTTACACGAGGCCAAAAGCTTCTTTATGAATGTTTTCACTCTCTCTCCCAAGTGCAGGTAGAACATCTAGAGGGCCAGAGCCACTATTGCCATAAAAAGGAAATAAATGATTCTTGAGAGCATGTTCCCATCTTGGACCTGCCCCTCATTGCGGGTGAGATCAAACAAACCATTCATAAATTGAAACCCTATAAGTCCCTAGGCATTGATGGTTTGAATAATGAATTCTTTATGATTTTGAATGAATTTCTTACTCCGCTCATTCTTTTGGTTTGGGAAGAGGTTTCTAGTAAAGGGTCCCCCCTAGACACCTAAGCACAAGGGTGATTCAGCTTATTCATAAGAGAGGCTCTAAAGATGACCTTCATAATTGGAGGCCAATTACTTGCTTGAACTACATCTATAAAATTTTTGCTTCTACCTTGGCTAGAAGGCTTAGTCCCTTGATGTCTCGCTTCATTCTCCCTAAACAAAAGGGTTTCATCCAAGGCCGATACATTTTAGATGCTATTATTTTGGGAAGGTATGGATTGTGCTAGGGAAAAAAATCAAGACTTTTACTTCCTCAAGATTGATTTTGATAAAGCCTATGATAGAATTGAGTGGGATTTTATTCTTCAATCTTTGCATGACCTAGGTTTTGGTAGTAGAATCATAAAGTATACCAGTACTCTGTTTGGCAATGCTTTCTCTAGGGTGTCCATCAATGGTCAACACTCAGACCCCTTCAAACTTACTAGATCTATAAGGCAAGGTTGCCCCCTTGCTCCCCTCTTATTTTCTTTTGTTAGTGATGCTTTATGTTGGCTTGTGGCATGGCACTAAGATGTCATCGAGGGTTCGAATCCCTCTCTCTCCTAAAACTAACTAATATTTGTAACGAACAAAAAAACAGTAAAAACCTATGGTGCATAGCTATTACCATAAAGGTATTAGGGCTAAAGAAACCCGAAAACCTTTACCTATCGAGCTAAAGAAAACCTAAAGGTGCTACGTGGGGCTAAAGAAAAGCTAAAGAAAATGTTGTAGCCTTACGGTTGTAGCGATCAACTCTTGTTAGGCACTTAGCAAAGACCAACATGGTCCCGAAGGGTTAATATTACCACGAAGTAAAGGCCCACCCAGCGGGCAGAGGGAAGACCATGTAGGTGCTAAAGAGACCATGTAGTAAAGAAGGGTTGCTACATCTACACCATGTTGGTCTTGAGGTCTTGACAGTGGTCTCATAAAAGGTATTTCCATCCCTAATGCTTCTTCTTAGTTGTGGTTGCAGTTGTTTGCTTATGATACTAATCTTGTTTTGAATTCGAATATCCATTCTCTAAATGCTTTCTTGAAATGGCTTAACCATTTTTGTATAGCCAATGGCTCTCAAGTAAACCATGCAAAAACAAGATTTAAAGCTTCAAACCACCAATTTCTTGATTGTATCACCAAGTTGGGTTGCAATGTTCTTAGAGATGGGGAGATCTTCAGACTTCTGGGTATACCCACAGGGTTTAATGTGACATTTGCTCAAAAATGGGATTGGGTTTGTGATAAATTCAAAAAACTCATGCTTTTGTGGTATGATGTGAACAACTCCCTCCCCCATAGAACTTTCATTTTAAACACATACCTTCTTCCCAAGTTGGTCTATTTTTTTTCCTCTTGGTCTCATTCCAAAAAGAAACTTGACCAGGTAATCATCCTTGCTAAAAGGCTTCTCTCGGGTGGTAGTGCAAGACACAAAAAAATAGTTAAGGTTCCTTGGGACACTTGTTGTTTGCCAAAATCTTAGGGTGGTCTGGTTGTTTTGTGCCCCAAAATGCCCCAAATAAATGGCAATTAATATGTTAGCTAAGTGGATTATGAGAAGTATTGGTAACTCTGAAATATGGGCTACTTTGCTGCGTAGGACTACTAACAGATTTTGTATCTCTGATTACAGGGCTTGGGTCAATATTAGTCTTTGGGACATCATTTCTTCCCCCATCTCCATCACTCCTGTTGGAAGTCCCCTGGCTTGCAATGTTTGGAAATCTTGGTTCAAGGCCAAGGATATGTCTCCCCCTCTTTCAAGTTAGTTAATAATGTTGGTTTTGTGTTGCAAGAATCACCTTGGTTTGGATGGGTTGCTCAGAGGTAGAAGTACAAGCTGTCCATCAGAGAACATAAATGCCACAGAGGTGGGTTTAAATCTTGGTAGGACTTCATGGATAGGGAGGAAACTTTATCTGATCATTATATCCTACATATGACTAATGTTTCCCCCTTTTACAAACAGGTTTTGTTGTACCAAAAAGGCCTGCTCATTACCAAATTGAGGACCTATTGCAGAAGTAGAGTTGACTTACAAATGCTAGTTGCCACTATTTCGAAAAAGTTCAAAGGAATTAGAGAATATGTGCATCAAATCCTCCATAAACTTAATTCTAGATGGAAGTTGAACTAGAATGTTCATTAATGGACTTACAGATTTAAAGCTCTGTGGGCCATACGTGACAGCAACAAGCATTCATTTCTCCAGTGGATGATCATTCATAATGGGTTATGAGTGGGCAGCAAAGTTAGGAAGTTTCTAACTAATGGAGGACATTGTTCCTTTTGTGGCATAGTGGAGCATGTTTCCCACTTATTTTATGAATGTGCTCATGCTAAAAGGTTCTAGTATCTGGTGGAGAAGTATTTGCATAGTAGAAAGTGTCCCAAGCTTAGTAGGGAGGATGTGATGCTGGGTTGCTGCAAAAACTTGGATCTTCTTCTATGGAACTCCTTGCGTGGACATATTCTCTTGCCCATTTGGCTTAGTAGAAACAACAAAGTCTGCAGTAATTGTACTAAAAACTTCTTGATCTCCCTTCCTATCATTCTCAAGAAATTGGCTGAAAGATGTATCCAGGATATTTATAACTCTGAAATCCCTTGTTCAGATCTATGCAGGGAATTGGCTAATTGTAAGTATAGTAGTTGGAGAGCTCTCATCTCTAAGTAGGGATCACCTGAATAAGTCTATAGGGAGTGGCTTCAATCTAAGTGGAGCATAGCCTTAGAGGTCGAGGCTTTGCTGGCCTGTACGGGTAAAAGATCCTACCGTAATGTACTCCGGAAATTACACCAGGCAACCCAAGCCGAACATACGACAATGCCCCTGTGAAAAACCAGCCTGGGGAAAGGGAGGTAGATGATAGTGTGATATTCTGCTATAAACGGACACGCAAAAGCGGGGTTCCTTCCCCGCCACCCGGCACCCAGAAGAAAGGTGCCAAAAGCATGAAGGAACTTGGGAGAAGTTTCCTCCCGACCGAATATCATATGAGACAACTGGAGTTTAGGGCAGGCTAGGCTACTTTTTCTTGTAGTCAATCCACGTGCATGGGTTTTTCAGACAATGCTTAGCTTTCAGAAAGCAAAATAAAGATACTTGCTCCTGTGAGCCAGCCATGGAGATTATACGCGAAATGAAAACCATAAAGGTAAATGTAGTTGACCGTATGGAGCGAAGCTAGTACATTTACAACTCAGTCAACTTTCCAAAAGTAAACGTTTTCGAGCGCACGTAGCTAATACTGTAAAGGGTTAAGCAAAAACCTACCAGTCCTTTAGGTGTAGCTAATACCTATACCGTTACGGGTAAGCTAATACCAGACTACAGCGTATTAGCTTAACCGTTTAGGCTTAAGCGTTTTCTTTAGGTTAGGCTTAAGCGTTTTCGATGAAGCGTTTACTGTATAGGGAATCGGGTTAGTTTACCGGTTAGGCGCTTAGCTAATACCCTTAGTAGTTCCGTGAACCGTTTTTGAAGGAATGGGGTTTCTTCAATAATGGAGATGCCATAAAGTGTGGATCAATATCCATAATACAAAGATCAAAATAATGATTAAGAAGACCGGAATATCGTGATGCGGGTCAATTATTCCTTACATCATAGATATGGATGCATCCTAAAATCCCAATTACTAAGGTTCCACGGCATCACAAGGAGCAATTAGAACAAATAGCTACCAAAAAGGGATTCTCGAAATCACCGGGAAGATCATTACTCCCAACAGAGATTTCTTATGTTGCTAACTTTATAACTTTATGGCTGAGTGGCTCCTGCCCTGTGCACATTTGTAACTATCCTCCATTAATTTAAACTTCCTGTTTTCTCTAAAAAAAAAATCGTTGGCCATAAAGCTTAGACCTAAATTCATAGAATGATTCCCTCAAGGCTCAAGCTGTAGTCCATAGGCCATGATCCATTTGCCTACCCAAGAGCATAAAACTTGCAGCACTAAGCAACCATCTCTGAAATTCGAGTCGACTCTACATACAACCTACAAATTACGACTCTCTAGAAATTGGCATGCATACTGCTTGAGAGACACACAGAGTCCTTGGAGTCTAGACTCTCCAATGCACACTATGTAGTATGCAGTGAACTCATTAGTTCAATAACTAGTCAAGCCTGGACCCTAGGCACCATGCACTAAGCACTGAAGTTCGAGAGTCTCACATTGTCTAGTGTTGAGGGCTCTAACTAGTGGACTTGGGGCCTGGGCGCTGGGCATTGGACCTTGGTCTTAGGCATTAGCCCTTGGTCCTAGGCACTGATCATGGTATTGGGCATTGACTTGAGTTCAAGTCTTGGCTGGACATGTCCATGAGTCTCTCATGATGCATGCCTCTACCTTACAAGGTTGGGTTTGTGATTGTGTATTTCCAATTCATTGTGGTCTCTCCACCATCAAAGCTCTGTTCAAGCCCTCACACTTCAGCCGCTAAGGTTCATTTCTCTTCTCAAGTTGAAACCTTTTATTTTCAGCAAAGTGTTCTCTTTCTTTATGTTGATTACATTCTCTCTGCTTGGTGAGTTTTCATTTGCTTATCCACATTTGTCACTATATAGAAATTCTTGAATAGTCATAGACTATAGCGCATGGTGAAAATTTGGTATTTCTTTATTCTTATGTATTTAAGAGTTGGGATGTTGGACGTTTAATGTTTAACATTACTTATAACAAGAAGTGGTATTGTGGTTGTTCGAGGAAGACCACAAAGTTCAAGTTTAGTACTTTTTTAGGAACATATTTTATGGGCTCCTAGCTTAGAAAATGTTTTGCCATTTGATGTTGTGTTTTTTCGTGCGCACACGCATAATACTCCACTCAACTTTTACCTAATGTGGTGCATATGAAAGTGCTATTGAAAAGTGAATACCCCTTGATTATTAAAGATCTCTTGGAGGCCCTATCTCGATAATATAGTTGGCTGGAACTAATGGTGTGAAAATGACTTGATGTTGCTCATTTATTTCTAATCTTTAGTATTTACAACATTTTGAGCTAATCACTATTCTACTTTGCCTCTACAAAGATGTAGTTTCATTTTAGTGTTGTGATATTTTTGTTGATAATGACATTCAATTATCTCCATTGTTGGTGATGCTCTCACTTTTCCATTTTACCTTGTGCACATTAAGCTAATTTGTTGAAACAAATTTTGAAATGGAAGACGTAAATAATGTCAATATTTAAAAAATTTTCTCATGCATCTTTCTTTGTAAATGCTTGACATTAGAATTTGTTGATATATTTAGATAGTGTATGTGTGAACACATTAGGACCATGGGGGCACTTTTTTCCCTCTTTACGAGGTTTCTTTTCCCCCCGGCTTATATATGCATCTATAACCCTGATGGGCCACTTATCATTGTACATTCTCTTGGTAATACATTGAATATTTTGTGTTTTCATTTAAGTTTCTTCTTCTTCTTCTTCCCTATGCTGTTTGCATGCTTCCATAGACCTCAAACTCAAACGATTTTGCATGCTTCCATAGACCTCAAAATCCAACGATTGGTATCAGAGCAAGTAGCCCTTCAGGCACAATCTTAGAATTGCACAAAATTTGATGAGCATACTCAAGGCGGTTAAAGTTCAAAACGACTTCCCTCTATGGTGTTGAAATCACGAATTGAACTCGCTTCAGCCTCCAATGCCTTTCCATACAATTTCATCTTTTTGTGCCAAAGATATATACAAGTTTTGGTTCGTCAATATAAGCATCTCGAAGTTTTCTATAAGTTTAGTAGAAATTGTGAGGGTAATTTTGTTCAACTTTCTAAGATACAGCTATTTTTTTGCATCAAGGTATTTTAGTTAGTGGCCATGGCTGAAAGAAGTGATGTATTATGTGTGTTGGCTATTTAGGATAAGTTGGATGATACCTATTGTAGCTTCTTCATAGTGATGTCTATGGTCCTATGTAGACACCCTCTTTTGGAAACTATATTTACTTTGTGACTTTCATCGATGATTTTTCAAGCATGCATGGGTATATCCCTTGAAGGCAAAGTTCGAAGTGTTTATGTGCTTCAAAGAGTTTTTGGTTTTGGCTGAAAATCTATCAGCATATAAAATGGACACCCTCCGTTCTAATCGAGGGGTGGAATATATGTCTTCTGAGTTCAATCCATTTATGGTTGAACATGAGATAAAACATCAATGTATAATGTCATATGCACCTCAACAGAATGGAGTTGCTAAATGGACGAATGGAGTTGTTAAACGGAAGAACAGGTCACGCATGGAGATGGTGAGGTGTATGATCAAGATTCAAGCTTTACCACATAGTTTTTGGCTTGTTGTTGTTATGTATGCAACATTTGTACTTAAAAGGTGTACCACTAAAGCACTCTAGTCTATCACTCCATATGGGGATTGGCATGGTGGCAAGCCATATATTGCTCATCTGTGTGTTTTTTATTTTTTGGCATATGCATTAGTGCTTGAACAACATCGCAAAAAATTGGATTATAAATCAGTTAATGTATTTTTATTGGGTACAATTCTAAAAGCAAAGGCTATTGATTGTATCATCCACAGACTAAATGCATTTTAGTTAGCCGTGATGTTTTTTTTGTGGAAGATGCTATTCAACCCTTACTTTCATGTACTAAGAAGACATCTGTTAGCTCCAAAGACATGTATAATACTTTGCTACCTCTTTTTAGAGATGGACAGTCTAGTGCTAGTCCTAATGAGGCAACTTCTCAACCTTGGCAGGTTTCATGTGATGATGCAAATCATTCCATTTTTTTTATGCAGATTTACATGATGCTCTTGTTGATGAGAGAGCTGATATTGAGGAGACAAAAACTATGCCAAAATGACTAGTGTAGACTTTGCAAGATAAAAAAGTAGACGTGTCTGTATCATATCGTACTTGTTCTAGCTCTCATAGTGCTTCTTTTGAATCAGATTGCTATGCTATGGTTGCCTCTAGTTTGCGTGATGAGAATGACACTATTTTGTTTGATGGAGCACAAAATTCAAAAAATTGAATGGTTTCTATGCAATTTGAATATGATGTTATTATGAAAAATGGTACTGGTGTTTATGTGACTTGCCTCCTAGCAAGAAGGCCATTGGTAGTAATTGGATACAAGCTAAAGCATAAGCCTGATAGAATAGTTGACACGTATAAGTCTAGGCTTGCTGCAAAGGGTTATGCTCAAGAGATAGGCATTGCTTTTGATGAAACCTTTGCTCCTACATGCCGAATGACTATTGTTCGTAGCATCTTTGCACTTGCAGATCATCATGGTTGGAATGTACATTAGTTGGACATTAAAGCTGCATTTCTAAATGATGACTTGCATGAAGAAGTGTATGTTTCTCAGCCCCATGGCTTTGTGTAGAAAGGGCATGAAAACAAAGTGTGCAGGATGTAAAAGGCATTATATGGTTTGAAGCAACCACCATGTGCTTGGTATGAACATATACATGCCTATTTGATTGCACATGGTTTTGAGAACAATCCAACTAAGAGCACCTTATATGTTAAGTGTGCAAATGATGCCCTTCTTATCATTGTTGTCTATGTTGATGACATGCTGCTCACTAGTCCTCATGAGAAGCATATTGTTGATTTTAAGGCTGATCCCATGCCTCATTTGAGATGTCAGATTTGGGGCATTTGCATCATTACTTGGACATTGATCTTATGCAAGTTGATGATGGAATAGATTTTTGTCAAACAAAATAGATTGACATATTATTGTAGTGCTTTGGCCTTGAAGATTGCAAACCTATTACCACTCCTTTGGAGACAAGTTTACGATTGAGTTTTTATGATGTTGATGATGCATTTGATGTTGTTCTCTATGAACAAACTATATTTTTTTGTCTACAATGCATGAATTCCAACCGTTTCCATTAATTAGTCATACTCAAGTAAAACGTGCATTTAGGAAAGGCTACAATTCATGTATTGTTTTTGTCAATAACATATTTGATTATACACATACACCTCCTAATGCACATAAATCATTTATGGCTTTCTATAAGGATTGCTTTATGGCTGATTTTCCTTCTAAACTACCACCCTATAGGGGATCTCTTGACCATAGTATATACGAAATTCTTACTAGTTCTCCTCATCATAAAGCACCTTATAAGCATGAACTTTACATCAAAAAGAAATTGCTAATCAAGTTAAAGATCTAATCCATAAAGGACTTATAAGGCCTAGTTCTTCTCCCTTTGGAGCACATGTTCTCTTAGTGGAGAAGAATAACAAAACTTATAGGATGTGCATTGACTATAGGCCGTTCAATAAGATCACAATTAGAAATAGATATCCTATACCTAGGATAGATGACTTGCTAGATAGACTTCGTGGAGCATGTATCTTTAGAAAAATTGATCTTAAATTTTGGTATCATCAAATATGAATGACACAAAATGACATTTATAAGACTACCTTTAGAACTCAAACTGGTCACTTGAGGTCATGGTAATGGCTTTTGGACTCAGCAATGGACTTGTTACATGTGTGTATGATGAATAACATTTTCCTAGATTACCAAGCTTTTTGACTATGAATGATATGAAAAGATCAAATGATCATGATGTGGAGTTAATGATGTCTTATGAATCCATTGGGATTCTTCAAGTGAGTGATTTTTATATTTAACTATATATCTATGATATTGCTTACTAGTGTGTGTAGTAGTAACATCATAATCAAGTATTTTCTCTAGAACTAAAATTTCATCATGCTCTTCAAGTAAAAGAGGATCATCTTAAATAGGAGTGAGTGGTAAAGTTCCTTTAAAATATTTCAATAAACTAATATGAAAAGAATAATGTATATTCCAATGAGAAGGTATGTATAATCTAAAAGCATTCTCATTTATTTTTTGAATAATACGAAAAGATCCATAGTAACATGGTGCAAGTTTAACCTTAGGATGTTGTGAAATATTTTCCAAATGTTGTTTAATTATTCGTAACCATACAAAGTCATTGTTGGGGATGTAAGGGTCATGTGACCTTATCCCCATATTCATATATATATACATCATATATACAGCATTGCCTCAAGGGAGATCATTATGTGGGTTTCGAGGCTCCCACGCATATCCGCGTGTCTCTCCTCTCTTCTCTCTCCCTCCATCTCCTCCTTCCTCCTCTTGTTCTGCACACCGAAGCCCTTCATTGGTATCAGAGCATGTTGAAGGCTACTGTGCAAGAAGCTTCAATGGAAGTTTAGGTCAAAAGAGGTAGAAGTGCAAGTCGGCATCTCTTGAAAGCAGTTCAATATTTCAGTCATAACTCGAGCTACAAAGTTCGAATTGATGCGTTTTAAAGTTTTGTGTGTAGCTAACACAAAGAGCTACAACTTCACAGAAGAGCGTAGAACCTAGTTCGGAGTTTTAAACTGCCGAAAATTCGAAAAACGCAGATTGCTGTAGAAGACGAATCTACATTCACTATGAAAAAAGATCAGTTTTTGGATCATAACTTGAGCTCTACAGATCGGAATGCAATGATTCAACTTGCTATGCGTGGCTTAGAAACATATCTACAAATTTGTAGATGAATGCAGATTCAGATTCTGAGTGCAAGGTCTCTGAAACTGCAAAATACAGAGCAGTAGTATTGAAGGTGAAGGTGAAATTGATTGCTGATGTTTGTTTTGTGTGTATCTTGAGCTACACACCTCCGATTGAGGTGTTCTTTATGTCGTTACGTAGCCAATAATCAAATCTTGAATGAGCAAAAGTTTAGATTCAGAGGTTATCACCTATGAAACAGCAAAACACAGAGCATCACATTTTCACCATAAGAACATTAATTGCTCTTGGAGGTTGAATTTGCTTTGGAACTTCTTCGAGAGAGAATTTTTGGTGTGCAAGATCTTATTTTGAGTGCTTCAAAGCATTGTACATGTATGATCACTGTGGTAGCTCGTCCGTATGAGAGTAGAGCATGATGGTATTACGTGTTTGACATGTAAGATGATATTGTGGTATACTCTTTTTTTGAGGTTTATGTCATCATGAGTTCGATCATGGATGTATAGTGGCATTGTGGTCTATATCTTGCTTATGCCACTTGGTTATGGACTTAGTTACCGGTTGCACACAATTCTGTGAGAGTTGATTATGGATCTTGGTTGGTACTTGTATCTTTTGTTTTCTTTGCAGGTACATGATCCAGATTGGAGCCTTAGTTACACATTCGTTTGTCACCATTATTAGCATTTGGTCATTGATTGATATGTATTTGCCAGTGTGATTCTTGGCATATGTGGATGGTGATTCCCACATGGTTATTTTGGTTCTAGAGTCCATTTTACAGAGGAGATGCTGCCAAAATTTCATCAGCTTTTATGCTAGAAAGGAGCTCTAGTGGATCTTGAAGCTTGTGCGATAGCTTTGGATCATTTTTTATCTCCATTCATTTGGACTTGGTCACATGTTATTTGTGATAGGTTGGACCATCTTGCAAGATTCATTCTTAAGTGGGAGGTGCATCACCATTATATTGGTGTGTATTGCCATTTGTTTTTAGCATATGTAGTTGCCATTATCTTTGGTTGGATCAGTGACAGGTGGTGACAGATTATTCATTGTTCTTTTGCTATTGGTTATCTTGTTTGATTGCTCAGTTTATAGGGGATATTCTGTCGAATTTCTCCCAGGATTCTTTCACATCTATTTGTTCATTTTGGAGACTTGGTGAGCAGGCTTATGCTCATGGTTTTATGTGCATGATAGATGCATGGTTATGCGACAGGTTGTTCACATGGTTCCTTCTCCATCGAGAAATTTATGATGTGAGTTATGCATATGGATATGCAGGCGTGATCCTATTGAGGATAGAGTATTGTTTCTAGTCTCTTGTTACATTGCTAGTCTATTGGATCGCCAGCATGGCATCTTCTCAGTTTGATGGCATTGCCTTTCTGAGATGGAAAGCTCAAATGTGGCATACATTGGTTCGTGCAAGGTTACAGATGTATGTGCATAGAGATGCACAGAGGCCTTGTGACATGCTCAATCACGTATGGATGGATATGGATGCATTGGCCAACTCCACTATCCGGTTACAGCTTTTGGATTCTATATATGAGTCTGTTATGTATGAGGAGACGAGTAGTGCATTATGGCAGAGACTACATGATATGTATGTGAGTCCATTGACTCATGTGAGACATAGATCACATCGACGACTTCGATGTTGGCATTGTGGTCATGAGGGTGATATTCGATGATGTTGCTTTAAGCGGATGCGACGATGACGTCAGAGACATGCATGTGATGCAGATCAGGTAGTGGTTTCAGGAGAGTCTATGGCAGTTGATTATGCTAGTGATGGTGATATCACTCTCTCCTACAGCTCATCTCAGGATTCCTCTTGATCATTGGATATCACACATATGGCTTGGTTTCTTGATGCATTAACCAGTTTTCATGTTACTCCACATCGTGAGTGGTTTTGTCGATTCTCACGTGAGAGTCGTGGATGTGTGCACTTGCCTGATGGTACGGCATATGACATTGAGGATGCAGGGGATGTATGCCTTATGCTACCTAGTCGAGCATCACTTATACTCATACATGTACGTTATGTGTCTTCATTCCCTACGAGCTTGATTTCAGTTAGACAGTTACAGGAGATCAGATGTTATGCATTCCTTGGTGAGTATCATTTTCAGTTGCAGTTGGGACAGCTTATGCTTGTCAGAGGTGCCAGAGTTGGGCACAGGTATCCACTACAGGTACTTCATGTGAGAGACAGTCTCATCTCAGTGGGAGTTCAACCTTATGTGGGATGTGAGACTCGTCATGTCTCATTTTATCTACCTATAGATAGGTCTGTTGACATTCATGATGCACATGTATGGCAGGATTTAGATGCTTAGATGGATACACATGTAGAGCATATTTTGGACGTTCATGATGCTCATATAGAGCATGATTTTATTGATCATATGGATGCTCTTATGGAGCACACTTCGGATGATCAGTTGGATGCTTTAGAGCATGATGTGGATGCTCATGTAGAGCATTGTGATGATACTCAGTTAGATTTTGATCTCTAGTTTGACCTTGGTGTTGATGTTGTGCAGTTAGCTCATGTGGAGCATGATCATACACTTGGTGTGGTAGAGTAGGATAGCTCTCATGATACACAGTGTGTGATAGAGTAGTTTAGCTCTCGGGATGCACAGCTTGACATATCCTTGGTTGAGAGGATGACTCATTTAGATGTTGATGAGTCAGCAATTATGCAGTCATTCTTGGATTCGCTCATGCCAGATGTTGACACAGATATGTCAAGACATGTTGGTCTTGATGATGGTGCTTTGGATGCCTTGGATATAGGCATGGCTGACATGCTTAGCTTAGCCAGGATAGCACATGTTTCATCAGCATTTGGGAGTCTAATGTATGAGTTGTTATGCTCGAGACCAGACATTGCAGTTGCTATTGGAGCATTTGCACTTGGAGTTTTCAGTTGTTCGATGATTGACATAGGCATAGAGCGAGTGGGAGCTTTGCAGGAACTTCATCAGTTTTTGCATCAGTCAGATGTGAGCTCGACTCTTATCGATATGAGTCTAGAGTAGTTTGAGGTGCATGGATACACTTTATTCGAGGCAGTTGGTGTAGGCTGATCTGGTATGGGTAGAGATCCAGACTCTTCCTGTACATTATTGTATAGTCCTACATCATTCTTTGTATATTTACCACTTATGGTCACATTGACCCTTAAGTGGGAGATTGTTGGGGATGTAAGGGTCATGTGACCTTACCCCCATATTCATATATATACATCATATATAGAGCATTGCATCAAGGGAGATCATTATGTGGGTTTCAAGGATCCCACGCATGTCCGCACGTCTCTCCTCTCTTCTCTCTCCCTCCATCTCCTCCTTCCTCCTCTTGTTTTGCACACCGAAGCCCTTCAGTCATTTTCATTAAATTTCTTAACTACTTGTTTCTTATTAAAATTACACATGTAACATTCTAGACTCTTTTCAATGTGCACATGAACCTCATGAAGTATAGAAATATGATCTTGTGCAAAAGAATCAACCATCGGTATAACAGTTTGAGTGGTAGATATGGGAGTGGGAAGCCTTTTACCATACACACTCTCATATGGTGCACATTGAGTAGTCATATGTGTTGTGGTATTATATGCAAATTGTAGTATCCTTAAGTTTCTCACCCCAATTACTTGGATTATGTAAGGAATAACTTCGTAATAAATCTAAAATGGTACTATTCGTAGCTTCACTTTGCCCATTACTTGTAGGATGAAATGTACAACTAAATTCTGTTTTGGAACCTAAATTTTGAAATACTGCAACCCAAAAAGAACATATGGACATGATAAAATACTTTTTGGAGAACCATGAAGTGGAAAAATACATTTAATAAATAACTTAGCATGTTGAGGTGCACAAAGTGTGTGTTTACAAGGAATGAAATACGCTTGTTTACTAAACCTATCAACAATTGTCTAAATCATATCATTATGAGATCAAGTTGTAGGAAGATCACTACTAAAATCCATAGAAATTTGTTCTCATGGTCCATTAGGTATCGGAAGTGGCATTAATAATCCAAATGCTTTACCATGATGAAATTTCACATGTTGATACAAAAGGCAGTGGAAACATACTATGCAATATCTTTTTCCATATTTGTCCAAAAGGAGAATTAAAAATGCATGACAAGTATAACATCATAGAACCGCAAAAGTGCAATTAAGAATGTGTGTTCATCTATGTATGAACCTATACAAATTTGAATGTTGTGCACTCCACTTGTAACATTATATCTATTTCCTTGAAATGCAGCCTTAACTTTATACATAGAAGGATGTGGGTTTAATTGGAGATCTTGCACTAGTGTATAAGAAATAAAATCATGAGAACTACAATCATCATGAATAATAATAACAACTTTACCATTAATAGTACATTGCATGCAAAGTAAAGAATGAATAGAAATTTCATTACCCAAGGTACTTAGATCTTTTTCCAATGCTTCTTAGATCCAATCAGATTGAGTTTCTTCATGAACCACCTCTATGTTATGTACTTGAGCTTTGACAAGTTTTATATCATTAGTTCGCAACCTATGTTTAGCTTTAATATGACCGAACTTACTACAATGCCAACAAGTGATACAGGGCCTATTCCCTTGAGCATCCATCATCATAGTTAGAAGGATTGGAGGTTTTGTAGGTTCTAAGGGGGTTGTCTTGGGTAATCATGAGAAATTGGATTGAGGAGGGGTGCTAAACAGTCGTGAAAGTATACTTGAAAGGAAAATGGGTCTTGATGGATTGTTGTCATTGATGCATTTGTTGTAAACAAATGGACTTGGTGATGGTCTGGTACTCCTCCTCAGCATCATGTGCAAAAGAGATAGCATAGAGGGTCCTAGGATGTAGAGTGTTGATCTTAGCTTGGATTCCCATCTCCAAACCATCTTCATACTTTTGTTGCAAGGATCTTCAGGAACTATTTCAAGCAAAGAAATAAGTAGTAGTCATTTCCACAAGCATTCAATGTAGGTAGACACAGTATCTCCATCTTTCCATCCAAAAATTTTCCATGATTGGTGAGCATGTAAGTGGAACTGGGGAGGAAGGAGAGACACCTTGATCTTTTCTTGAAATGTGATCCATGTGGTGGGGCAATCAATGCTATGTTGCAAAACATTCCACCATAATTGGGCTTTACCCACCAAATAATTAGAAGCAGATTTCACTTTTTCAATTTCAAAATATGATTGATCAGAATAAAGTCATCAAATTGGGATAGCCAAGAAAGTACAAACTGGACATCCTTTCGTTCATCGAATAAAAGAAATTGGAAATTTTTGGCACCAATCTTAAAATGTGTGCCTTTAGTACATCCCCATAGATGTGTGTAGACTCTCATACCACTGTTGGCTGGATCTTGTAGATGCACATATGCAAAGATAGTACATTAACAAAATCTCACAAAAGTACTCACAAAATAGAGAGAGATAAGAGACTGAACAAAGGATTGGGTACAACCTCTCCTTAGATACTCTGATGGAAAAGTCTATCAGAGTATGTGTTTTATAGGTATTTTCCATTAAATCATGAATAGAAGATACATGAGTGCGGTGCTTCAAAAATCATGCATTTACAAAAATCTGCTTTATTTACAAAATTTTTGCTTTCTAAGTGATCTACTATTTTTACAAAAATGTTGCTGTCTAAATTATCTATAATCTTTACAAAAAACATATAAAATACTATCTTCTAAATATCTTCAAAAATATCTGAATAAATCCACACACGTTTAGACATTCATGAGTCTTCACCCTCTAATTCAAAACACAATCACATTAAAAATCTCAAAACATTAAAATCCATATAACATTCCATTATTCCATAAAGTATAACATCTACTAGGAGCCACTCACAAAAGACATTGCTCCAATTGCATAATGCTAAATGCTACATTGATTGGCATAGGTAGTGCACATACACCATGGATAGGAGAAGCAACTATCCTAGTTCATATTGCAAGATGATCTACCAAAGAAAAATTCCTAGTGCGTAATGCTTCTCTTGACAATATTGTGCTCCTCAAACAAGATTGGTTTCTAGATCACTCGCTAGGCTTATAACTATCCACTAGCCATCGCATAGTAGGATTTGATGATGAATAGGTTTCTATAACATTAGTTCAAATCATGAGTGAATCAAAAGGACATTCCACACACAAGGAGATTTTGCACATGGTAGCAAAATATAACTAAATATTGGATTCCAAGAAAATAAAGAGACATCAAGTGTTTCATGAACCAAAGAAGCAGATGAAGCACAAAATACCTTGATTGCCTGAGAAAATTTGGGTAGTGAAAGGGATCGAATCTTCTTTACTTGGAAAACCTAAAAGGTCTCAACAATGGAAACCAAAAGAAAATGGGCTAAGGGGATTTCCTATCAGTGTTGTCCCACCAGACATATTTGGATCCCAATGGTTATCCCCCACCTTTTTGTCAATTGCAGTCATGCTTAGTCTTTCTAGAGGATTCTCTTGCCATTTTGTCAAAAGCATAACATTCACCTTGGCTACAAAGGATTGTTGCTAGGGGTCTACAACAAGTTTTACTTTGTCTTATGGCATTTGTGGAGGGCTCATATTTTATGGAGTATTTGGAAAAGTAGGAATGATGCTCCGTTCAACAACAAGAAGCCCACTGGTTCTGCTTATTTCTCAGTACACATAGGACTTCAAGGAATTGGTCTTAAAAGTGTGGAAGCCATCGAAGATCCTCTAGATGATGAATTGTCTCTATCCAGGCATCTGAATGCCACTAGATCTAACCAGTGGAGATCCTCCTAGATGAAGTTGTACTCTGTCCCTCGGATGGAGATGGTTGACAATTGTATCTAGCTTCCCTTTTGGATCTATCCTCTCTCTGATGTATGTTATCATAGTTGTAGACTAGCACATATGGGCTATGCACAACTTACAGTCTTCATAGTTGTAACTAGTCTTTATCGATGTATTTTGCCTTTGCACTGGCCTATCATTTTATGGCCACCAAATGTAAATGGTGGGGGTAGTCTTGCCCTCTGTACATTGTTACATGCCATTATTATTTTACTTCTTGTTCTCAAAAAAAAAAAGAATCATCAAAGAGAAAGGCACTCCATAAAAATCAACTCAAATAAGGGGCAGCAATAGAATGGAACCTTACATCAAGTTCCATCATCATAGGAAACAATGTTAATCTAGAGAAAGAAAGCTCCACCTATCTTATGGTGGAAGCATTGAGAGAAACTTTCATTGTGGAAGCACCATCTAAAGTGCCTCCACCAACTCACAATTGGACTATTCTAAAGTTTCAAAGTGATATTGGTATGAGTGAAAGAATAACTTTTCCTATTCAGAAATGGATACACAAACAATCTCACAAAAATCTCTTCATCAATGTGTAATATTGTTATATGCTAAGATGATCACAGATATGGGCCCTTAGTGACTTTGGGTAATAAAGCTATATATTTTGATAGTCACTAATATGAAATCCTAAGATGATTGGATTCCTAAGTAATAAGGCTTGATCTTTGATGGGACAACAAGTAGAAACAAAAAGAGATACAACATCAAATCCTAAATTTGGAATGTGAACCACTCTTATTATGAATAAGTTCTTCCTAATTTAAGAAACATAATGTCTTTGTAGAAGCTATGTTTTCTTAAGGCATTTGATGACCTTTTGGATTTTGGCCATGGATATGGGTGGATCATGGGATTAGCAAACATCCATACCACCTCCCTTGCTAGCTAACTTGGTCAACCCAGTAAGAGCTCATTGGTTTCAAAACCATGCATCAAAAATATGATAGAAAGAAAAAATTATTTTCTTTTTGAAATTTTAAGAGATGAACAAAAAATTTTATTTCATGATCAAAGAATTCCAATCTCTATAGAAAAGTGATTGAGTAGTTATCAAGATATGGGATGCATTAGGTAGTGGTCAATTTTTTAGATTGCCACTAGTTTGGCCTAATCTAGAGAGGTATGAATAGTTCATGGATAAAGACACATGCACTCTATACTCCATGATCCACAAAGAGATTTAACAAGGTTTGAAGTCATGCAAAAACGCATTAGGGAAGCTATTTACTTCCAAGAAGGTGATATGACATTAGAATCCCCAACAATGCCTTGCAAAAAAGGAAATAAGACAGCCGCAATGGAAGAAGTTTTAGAGTGACCTACAAATGAATGAGCTTGAGATGATTTTTCTTGCATCAGGGGATTAGAGAACCGAATGATATACCGTCCCTCATTAGAGAGTATTACATCAACAATGACAAAACGGTAGACATGGTAGATTATGCTTGGGAAAGTCTCATGTGCCACTTGGAAAATTCGTATTAGCATAAGACTTTCCATTGCACTCCCCTGCAAATTGTCCTCTTCCCCATATCAGCCCCATAACCGCAGTTGATTCTCTTCCTTCTTTGCCCACGGCACCCCCTTTCCTTCGAGTGCAGCCCTCGTTCCCATGGAGCTCTTGCCAAGGTCACCTTCCCTGAAAAACCAAAAAAGAAAATATCGATCCCTTTCTTCTACCGACTTGATCCCCCAAAAACCTTCCCTCCATTAATGCCATAAGACCAGATCAAGCTTGTTCTTTATCATGGTCCTTTATTTGTAAGTGTGCCAAGTGTTGTTCTCCCTGGTGTTGTCTTGGTGGAATCTCTACTTCCCTGTACACATTGTATTTTTTCCATTAATTTACTCTCTTTTCCTGTTGTCTCAAAAGAAAACCTTCCCTCGAGAGATAGAATGATCCTTTCTTGTGTTGGACAGCTACCACATACGCTCGACAGAAACATGTCCCAATAATCTTGCCCTCAAAAAAGAATGTGAGCTTTAGACTCATAAAGTGAATCTACACCTCTCAAGTATTACTCCATGTTTCTCCGGCACAGAAACAAAATCACAATGAGTTGCATTGGAAGCCACAACATCACCAATTAACACCTGCACAAATGACGACAGGGCTTTCAGGCTTATTACCTGCCGGTATGTTCCTCTTTCGGTCCTCATATCAGCTTCATTATACCATGGGCCATGGCGAAAATATTGCTTCACTACGACATACCCCATCAAGAAGAGAACTTCCCTCATTCCATCGTTCCATATTCCCTAAAATCATGGGCTTTGCGTTGTTTCCCTCAAGGAATGTAATTCTTTGCCTCCCCTTAACAATGCATTGCCTTATTCCTTTTAGACTTACTTCATATTTTTATAGCACCTTGCAACTTCCGAATACAACTCCCATTTTCCATATGATCAAAGGTACAGGTTATCGCAACAATGCAATCGTGGAGAAGGAATCTCCGCGACACCGTGTTCTTCTTTTGCTTTCCAAACTTTGAATTTCTCTCTTGATTTCCATGCCCTTGGCTAGGAGGTACTTGGATTGTTAATTTGGTGTTGTCGGTCAACAACTTTGACATTGATAGGTCACTCTTGTAATCCCTATCAATACATGGCAAACAAATAGCCCACCCATGTTGAACTTGCCTCTTCTATGCTCTTTTCTACAAAAGTGTTTTTGTTCTTAGCCTCTCAAGAGAGTTCCTTAGGTTTCCATGAGATTGCATGCATAAGAGCAGCCCCAAGGGAGGTAATAGAGACCCCATTCAAATGTATTATTTGCTATGTGCTCATAAATCTAGACTTGGATCCCATGGAGCCCAAATGCAACCCTACATGACATTCCTCGTCCTCTCCTTGTGTATGGGGAAATAATGCTCACTCTTGCTTTGTATGCGATTCCTTGTGCAAGGGATATTTCAAGACTCTTTCTAGTTGTCCTCATGAATTTTCAAGCGCTTTGCTTCAATTCAACCAGAACATATGTCTTTCCTATTGTAACTCTTGCTCATCCTTATCAAATGAGCCCAAGTCCAATAAGAAAATCCTTTTCATTCTTTGAAAATGGAGATTTAAATCAGATTATGTAAAATAACTAAATGAAGATGAGGAAGAGAGAGTACGAGCATTAAAATTATACTCTCTTGAAGAGAAGGGACATCCATGGAATACTCAAAGAGGGGAATGGAGGTATTCAAGTTCTCTTCAAAAGAAGACACATCAAGCAAGTGGGGCTTGTCTGTGGGTCACTAGATTGTTCCCTCTAATTAGACTCAATAAGATTTAAAAAATATGCTTCTGATTACAAAATCACCCATGCAAGGAAATAATACAAGAATATAACCTTGTTACAAGAAGTCCCTCAACTTGGAACTGATAGGTATAGATAAATGGACTAGATAGGATACATGAGATCCAATACCCAATGACCATAGGTAAAAAAATGATATTAGAATTACAAGAATTCCTTTCATGGGGATGAACTAGATACAAGGTTTAACTAAAAAAGATCTCCTACTATGAGATTACATCAGGACAATACATGTCTAGAAACTTAACTAGATAGGATTAGAAAAAGGAGAAGGACAAGAACTAGAACTAGAACTTTGAAACAACTTACTTGGATATCAAAACTCCTAGAGCTCTTAAGACTAGCATTGGCAAGAATCAGGATGTATGTAGCCAAGCCCTTCTTATATAGTTTTTCAATGCGAGTTAGGAATTGAAGATATCATTGATGATGTGAGAGATTTGAAAATGGACCTTTGGATATCAGAATCAAGCACATAGGCAATCAATCTTGGGGTTTTGTCACGTTCCAAATGCGATCCTAGCATTAGTTTCTCCAAACTTGAAACCAATCATGAGATATAGAAAATTGCATGAAATCTAAGCTTTACAATGGCTTTTGTTTTTTCCATGACATCATCTCCCCCCAAGCAACAAGTTCCATGAGGTGTGGCCATGTGAGCTTGAGATACTGGACTTGAATCTTCCTAACTCTTGGTCTTTGTACAATTCTTTGTATGTGGTGATGGAGTACAATGATGATGGATATACATGATGAAATAGGGGAGGGTTTTTGTTGGGTGTGCATAGAAGTCCGAGAGACACACGAGAAGCACACACAAGGAGCACAAACGCAACAAGACACATGGAGAAGACGATGGCTGGAATAGCTCTCTCTATTGAAAATGAACTGAACTGAAGTAAGAGCTGAATAATATCCCTAAGTACATATGATATTATCAAGTATGTGGTAACATGGGGCAAAAACCTCTAGCGAGCACTAGAGTACAAAGTGCCCATGTATAGGGAAAAGGTTCACATCAAAGCTACTCGAGGAACACATATGTGTAACAAACCCCCTGGAGCGAATGATGTGAGCACGTACAAGGAGTGAGAGATCAACCCCCACAAGGTAATAAGTCTAAAGCTTTGCAAAAAACTTCAAAATTTTTCGTGGAAGAGCTTTGGTGAATATATCTGCCAGATTATCTTGTGTAGGAACATATGCCAAATCAATATCTCCTACATGAAGGCGCTCTCTCACATAGTGATAATGCACCTCAATATGTTTGGTCCATGCATGAAACATTGGGTTTCGTGCAATAGCCAAAGCACTCTGACTGTCAATGAGAATATGCATAGCAACATCAATCTCCATGCAAAGATCCATCAATAGGCGTCTTAGCCATATACACTCCACTGTGGCTATGAAAATTGCCGATACTCAGCTTCACAACTTGATGTCGCCACTATAGGTTGCTTCTCAATCAACCAAGATATGCATGAGTCTCCAAGGAAAAAGCAATTACCACTAGTGGACACGTGATTATCATAACAACCAGCCTAGACACTATCTTTAAAAGCATGCAAGCATGGATGAATATTTGTGCCATAAAAGAGACCTAAGCTCAAAGTTCCTCTGAGATATCTAAACACACGTTTCACCACTTGCCAAAGCTTAGTGCGAGGGCTATGCATGAACTAACTCAACTGGGAAACTACGTACTCTATATCCGGCCTTGTGTTGCATGCATATATAAGACATCCCAGAGCTTGTTTATAAATGGAAGTATCAAATGCATCACTGGAATTCTCAATTGAGAACCTAAATCCTGTCTCAATTGGTGTGGAAACTAGCTTGCAATCCTCAAAGTCAAAATGGTGAAGTAGTTTTTCAAAATACTTTGCTTGTGTGCTTTCAATTGAACTACATGTGAAGTCAAGAGCAATCAAGTGCCTATGGATTTTGTCATACCATGCACGCGGAGCTTGCTTGAGACCATACAAAGCTTTATGCAAGGGACAAACCAGACGCTCTTTCCCTTTCATAGCAAATCTAGGAGCTTGCTTCACATAGACCTCTTCTTGCAAATCACCATTCAAGAAAGCTATTTTTATGTCCAATTGATGTACTTTCCAACCTCGATGGGCAACCAATGCAACCACGGTATGAATGGTAGTCATGTGTGAAGTACGTGCAAAAGTCTCCTCATATTCAATGCCATATTGTTGCGCATATCCTTTGGCAACCAATTTAGCTTTGTAGCAATCAATTCTACCATCAAACTTTCGCTTAGTCTTATAAACCCACTTTGTACCAATGGCATTTTTTCCTTTTGGCAATTCACATAACTCCCAAGTACTATTCCTATGTATGGAATCCATTTCTGATTGCATAGCACTCGTCCATTGTGGATCGTCACATGCATCTTCAAAAGTAAGTGGCTCTTCATTACATGCTGTTGCAATAAGAGAATAATGCACAAAATAACTTGATGCATGGTGAGAGCTTGATCTTGTTCTACCAAGTAAATGTGCACTCAATTTGTTGTCCTACAAAGTTTGTTTCAGCCACTTTGGCATAGATTGTGAACTCTTGATAGACATGCATTCATTATGTAATACATCATCAACATGTATAGCATGCGTGGGATGTATTTAATGCTTATTTTCAGCCATATTTTGATGCAAGTATTCAACCATATGTAGCTGGAAATTTCCAACAGTTTCGACATTTTTTTACTGCAAATTTTTAGCCATGCTTGGTTGGAAATTCTCTGCATTTTCAGCTCTATTTTGCTAGCATTTTTCAGCCCTTTGAGAGTTAGTTAGCTGGTCTACACGGCCATAGTCAAGCACACTATTTTGGAACAAAGGCATGAGTGTAGCGAACACATCTTGTGAGCTAACTGTTGGCTTTTTTTTGCACTCAAGTAGAGGGAAAACTGAATTTTCAGCAAATACCACATCTCAACTCACAATAGTTGTGTTTGTCAATGGATGATATAAATGATATCCCTTATTTTTAGCACTATAACCAACAAATATACATTTCTTTGCCTTGTTATCTAGTTTGTGACATTATTGTGATGGCACAAGAGTATATGCCAAACAAACAAACACACACATATGACTAACTTTGGGCTTTTGTAGGGCAACGATTCAACACATAGTTTGCACACATGATCGCTTACATCCATAACTTATCAGGAAGGTGCTTTCCGTTAACCATACATTGTGCCATTTTAAGTAGAGTTCTATTTTTATGCTAGGCAACACCATTTTTCTGGGGTGTATATGACACCATACATTGATGTGAAATACCTTTTTCACAAAGAAAAGCATTAAACCCATGTGACATGTATTCATCACCATGATCCATGCGTAGAGTCAAAAGCTTTTGTGAAGAAAAATTTTCAGCCATAGCTAAAAATGCTTTGAAGCAAGAGAATACCTCATTCTTTGCTTTCGTAGGATACACCCATGTATGGTGAGTAGCATCATGAAGGTAACAAAATATACATGCTTCCCAAAATATGGAGTCTCGACGGGACCACATACATCACTATGAACAAGCTCCAATTTTCTTGTAGTGCGTGTATGGCTATCTTTTGGAAAAGAAGCATGATGCATTTTTGCAAGAATGTAACCTTTGCATGCATGCTTTTCAACGGAATCAAGTCTAGGAAAACCAATAACCATGTCCTTCTTTTGCAAGTAAAGCAAACTATTGAGGTTCAAGTGACCAGAACAAGCATGCCAAAGCTCCATTTCAGCCATGGAATAAGTATGAGCAACCAAGGCATTCAAGGCAACCCTCTTATATGTATCCATGCGATACATGTTGGAATTTGGGGCCCCAGGATCGTTCCAATACTAAAACCTCTTGAGCATACACAACTTAATTGACAAGATGATAAGTGAGATAGAGAAAGAAAGAGATCTTGAGACAAAGATAGGGAATGTAAGCTGGATGCTTACTTCACTAAAAATAATAGATGTCCAAATTACAACATGGGAGTACTACTCAACCATATAAAGTGGTGCACTCACTAATGGAAGAATAAGAAGATGATGATACAAAATTTAGATTATGTCGAAATAATCTAAGTGTGTGTGAAGAGAATGAAACAACGAAGCTAACAAAATAGTGTAACGAAATTGTAAATTAACCACAAGGTTAACTCACAAAAGATAGTTACCACCACCTCGTAGAAGACTTCCTGCTGCAATGAGAGAAGCCTCTCCTTCACCACAACTTCACCTCCTTCAAGAGTGTGAGAACACTCTGTCTTCAAGAAGATCTCCAAGCTCTAGATCTTTGAGTGAGTGTTTATACAATGAGCCAAGGGCCTTATTATATAGTTGTTGAGTACTTATGAAAAGCTAAAAGAAAGCACAACGATCATGATTGATCGCTAAAAAGAAATCCGCAGCCCGTCCGTGTGCGTTTCCTAAAAGCTATGTTTGATGACCAAAAAAAACTTTCGCTACGCCCGACGGGATTTGAACCCGGGTCTATTGAGTGAGCTTTTGAAAGCTATGAGCTAGACCAAGTCGACGCCCGTTTACTTTGTTGTACAAGAGTCTACAAAGACTCTATGGATCTTGTGCCCGTCGGCTGATTGAAGTAGTCTCTAAGAGTAAACTTCTATATAGTCTATTGTAGAACTAAGACTTGAAGTTGATGCTTCTCAGTGAAGCTAATTGATAAGCCAATAAGGACATTGTCTTCCAACAATCCCTCCTTCAATGTCATATTGGTACAAGATTCAGTAACCTGCAAATCTTCTCATGACTATCTCTAGTCAATGCTTTGGTAAAAATATCTGCAACATTCTCACTAGAAGGAACATAAACTAGCTCAATGTGCTTCTTAGCTATCTGCTCTCGAATATAGTGGTAGTGTACCTCTATATGCTTTGTCCTTGCATGATGCACTGGATTTTTAGCTATAGCTATAGCACTCTGGCTATCTGAAAATATCTGAATGGGTTGATGTACTCTTACATCAAGATAACTGAAAATCTTCTGCAACCATACTGACTCTAGAGTAGTTGTAAATGCTGCACGATATTCAGCTTCACACGATGAAGTGGCAATAGTGGGTTGTCTCTTTGAATACCATGAGATAAGACAATCTCCAAGATAAAAACAAAATCCACTAGTACTTCTTCTTGTGTCTTTATCACCTGCCCAATCAGAATCTGAAAATCCTTTTAGTAACAAATGTGTAGATTTCGAAAATACCATAGCATAATTTGAAGTTCCCTTCAAATAACGAAAGATCCGCTTTACTGCTTTCCAATGTAACACTGTCGGATTCTGCATGAACCTTGATACTTGAGAAATTGCAAACTGTATATCAGGACGTGTATTACAAAGATAAATCAAGCAACCTACTGCTTGACTATATAGAGTAGCATCAAATGGTTCTGCATCTGCTACCATTTGTAAAGACATGTTCTGATCCATAGGTGTTTGCATAGGTTTAGAATCACCCATCTGAAACTTTTCCAAAAGTTTCTCAATGTACTTCTGTTGTGTCATGTAGATACACTCATCTTGAAACAGAAACTGAATCCCAAGATAATAATGTAGAATGCCTAAATCATTCACATCAAATGTTTGCTTCAATTCTTCTTTGAACATCTGCAAATCTTCATCTCTAGGACCTGTGACTATAATATCATCCACATAAATGATTGCTATAATCATCATACCTGTTTCAGCTTTGACATAAAGAGTTGGAGCTGCATCTGAGTTATGGAAACCAATGGATAAAAGATATGTATGTATCTTTTCATACCATGCTCTAGGTGCCTGTTTTAAACCATACAAAGCTTTTATAAGCTTACACACTAAGTGTTCTTTACCTGTCTCTTCAAAACCTTCTGGCTGCTGAATATACACATCCTCGTGTAAATCACCATTTAGAAAAGCAGTCTTAATGTCAAGTTGATATATATGCCAACCAAAATGTGCTGCTAGAGCAAGTACTGACCTAATAATAGTCATCCTAGACATAGGAGCAAATGTCTCATCATAATCAATACCTTTTTGTTGTGCATATCCTTTGACAACCAACCTGGCCTTGTATCTATCAATAGTACCAGCTGCTTTCCTTTTGATTTTGAAGATCCATTTTACACCTATAGCCTTCTTTCCTTCTGGTCACTCACATAGCTGCCAAGTTTGATTCTTATGAATAGAATCAATCTCTTCTTGCATAGCTTTTCTCCAAATAGGAATGTTAAGTGCATCTTTAACACACGCAGGTTCATCTTCAACAGTCGTAAGTGCCAAAATATCATGAATCTTGAAGTCTTTAGCAAAACTTACATGATCTTTTTGCTGTATAGTTTGACTTCTTGTTCTTACATGATCTTGTTGTTGTTGTCTAGTCTGACTCCTTGTTCTTCCAGTAAAAGTCTTTATACCACTATCTTTCCCAGTCTGATATAACCACGTAGGTGTATCCTTGAGTAGTGGTGAAACTCTTTTTGAACTTTCAGCTTCCACAGGTTCTGGAACTTGTCCTGCCGAGGTACTAGGACTTTCTGGAACTTTAACTTCTTCCATTTCTGGAACCAAAGTTTCTTGTGGAACTGACTCTGTAGAAGGTTGTGAAATTTCTCTTTGTTCAATTTTTTCTTGAATACTAGGAATTTGAGGTTTAACTCCCTCCTGATATGGCTGAACATCTACATCTAGAATCTTTCTAAAAATTCCATAGTCATTTTCACTAATGAACTCCGGAATTTTTGCTTCTTTATCATAAACCTTATCTTCAGCAATATAAGCATTACGTGAAAGAATAACTTCACCTGTCTTTGGAACATAAAATCTGTATCCTTTGCTTTCAACAAGATATCCAATAAAAACAGCTTTCTTTGCCTTTACATCTAGTTTGCCTCGGTCCTTTTTCTCAACATGTACATAAGAAAGTGATCCAAAGACCTTGAAGTAACTCACATTAGGTTTTCTACCATAATAAGCCTCATACGGTGTGATTACCTTTAAAGCTTTTGTAGATGACCTGTTCAAAATGTGATTAGCTGTATGTACTGCATCAAACCAAAATTTTGGTGAAAGCTTCTTGGATGCCATCATGCTCCGCATCATTTCAACAAGCACTCTATTCTTTCTTTCTGCAACACCATTTTGCTGAGGAGTATAAGCAATAGTAAGATGTCGAGTAATACCTTTCTCATCGAGAAATGTCTGAAACTCATTTGACAAGTATTCTCCACCTCTATCACTTCTGAGAATCTGGACAGTTTCTTGACTTTCATTTTCAACCATAGCTACAAACTTCTTGAACATAGGAAAGACTTCTGACTTCGACTTAAGACCATAGATCCATGAGTATCTTGTAAAATCATCCACAAATAGGACAAAATACCTGAAACCCTGAATAGAGTCTGCTCTCATAGGTCCATTCACATGTGAATGAATAATCTGCAATTTCCTGGTAGCTGTAATATGACCATGTTTCTTGAAAGGTAGTTTATGCATCTTACCTTCAAGAAAACCTTCACATATATCTGAATCATCAGGTAGCTTGAATGAGGGTAAACTCTCAACCATACCTCTGTCTTTGATATTCTTGAGAGCTCCAAAACTGATATGTCCAAATCTTTCATGCCATAACTTCATATCTTCCACCGGTGACGAAGATTTGACTGCATATGCTTGACTAATTTTTGACAAAACAAAGACCCCTCCTTTATGCTTACCTTGTAAAAGACACTTGTCTTCTTTATGTGATAAGATCTTACAAAGATCTTTCTCAAATACAACTTTAAAACCATCACTTAAAAATGCAGATATAGATAGCAGATTTATCTTCATTTCAGGTACATAAAGGACATCTGAAATTTGAAAATTACCACCTTCTCTTGACTTTAGGGTTACTGTACCTATTCCCACAACATCCAAATCATTGCCATCTGCAATAGTAACTCTTCTACCTGAAGAATAGGAGAGAGAAGAAAATACATCTCTACAACCTGTCATATGCTTAGTAGCACCTGAGTCGAATATCCAAGGACTTGCTGAAAGAACTTGTAAAGCTCCTTGATCAAAAGCTACTTCCTCAATAGTGATATAGGCATAAGAATCACCTTGAGATTTCCCTTTTTTATCATCTTTTGCAACATTACCTGATGCCTTTTTCTTTTTTTGCTGCAATCCTTTTATAAAATTCTGACTGAATATGTCCACGTTTCTTGCAAAAAGAACATATTTTTACCTTCTTCTTAGAAGAATTCTCTTTAGATGTCGTAGATACAGAATCTGAAGTAGAAGGTGAAAGGGACCTACTTTCCTTCTTGGATTGTTTTTCCTTCTTCTTATCCTTCTTCTTCTTACCCTTTGATGAAGATGAAAGCGCTTCTTCATTCTCTTCCATTCCCTTCAACTGATCTTCATCTTGAATCAGTAAGAACTCTAATTCTTCAAATGTAACCTCTCTATCTCTTGTGGTAAGGGTAAGAGTGGTTATGAAAGATCGATATGAAATCGGAAGTGAATTAATCAGCGTATTTACCATTTCTTCATCTGATATCTCAACTCCTACATTTAGAAGTTGATCTCTCAAGTCAACGAGTCTTGTAATGTGGGTTTGTATTGACTCACCAGCTTTCATCCTTGTATTTGCTAGTTGTCTCCTCAAATGAGCTTTCCTAGCAGGATTTCTGCTCTGAAAAAGATTCTCAAGCTTTAACCAAGCTTGACTAGAACTTCTGCAAGATCTGATCTGTGGTAGAATATGCTTTTTTACGCTCATTGCTATGAATGAAAGTGCTAAAGCATCTCTAGCATCCCATCTTGCCTGATCTTCAGTAGGAGGAACTCTAGGTAAAGACCTAGCAGTGACTCTGGATGTCGAAGTGGTTACATCTTCTTCTATTGGTTCTGTAATAGCAATTCTAGTACCTCTTGAAGCTTCTGTAGACCCTTCTTCGCCTTCTCGTCTTGGTCTTGTTAAGGATCCATTGATGATACTCCATAAATCCTTTGTCACTAACAAGTTCATCATCATGAAACTCCACATGGGATAATTAGAAGATCCATCCAACTTGTCTTCAATCTCAATTCTAATCTCACTCATCTTATCTTAAGTGTGTATGTCAATTATGTAGCTCTGATACCAAGTGTTGGAATTTGGGGCCCCAGGATCGTTCCAATACTAAAACCTCTTGAGCATACACAACTTAATTGACAAGATGATAAGTGAGATAGAGAAAGAAAGAGATCTTGAGACAAAGATAGGGAACGTAAGCTGGATGCTTACTTCACTAAAAATAATAGATGTCCAAATTACAACATGGGAGTACTACTCAACAATATAAAGTGGTGCACTCACTAATGGAAGAATAAGAAGATGATGATACAAAATTTAGATTATGTCGAAATAATCTAAGTGTGTGTGAAGAGAATGAAGCAACGAAGCTAACAAAATAGTGTAACGAAATTGTAAATTAACCACAAGGTTAACTCACAAAAGATAGTTACCACCACCTCGTAGAAGACTTCCTGCTGCAATGAGAGAAGCCTCTCCTTCACCACAACTTCACCTCCTTCAAGAGTGTGAGAACACTCTGTCTTCAAGAAGATCTCCAAGCTCTAGATCTTTGAGTGAGTGTTTATACAATGAGCCAAGGGCCTTATTATATAGTTGTTGAGTACTTATGAAAAGCTAAAAGAAAGCACAACGATCGTGATTGATCGCTAAAAAGAAATCTGCAGCCCGTCCGTGTGCGTTTCCTAAAAGCTATGTTTGATGACCAAAAAAAACTTTTGCTGCGCCCGACGGGATTTGAAGTAGTCTCTAAGAGTAAACTTCTATATAGTCTATTGTAGAACTAAGACTTGAAGTTGATGCTTCTCAGTGAAGCTAATTGATAAGCCAATAAGGACATTGTCTTCCAACAATACAAACCATTATATAATGTACCGGACATCACGATAACATCACCGTTGTCAAAATCATGAACCATACACTTATGATCAACAAAGTGTGCATGAAGTCCAGCTTTGGCAATCAACAGAATTGAAATTAAGTTCTTCTTTATATCAGGTACATACGATGCATTTTTTACGAGAATCACACCTCCATTTGCAGCCGTAAGCTCAATTTCTCCTACTCCAATGATAGGATAAAAGGCATTGTTTGCACACACCACATGTCCTCCTTTGGATGCATCTTTCAAAGAGGCAAAAAATCTTTTGCGTGATGTTATGTGCTTTGAAGCACTACTATCAAAGAACCAATCCAAATCAACCTCACTCACAACCACACATTTAGAATGCAAAGATGCATCACAATGACATGTAACAACACATGGTCAAAAATCTTGAGCCATGTTAGTTTCATCATTATTTGCATTTGCTGAATTTTCAGCAATAGACATGCCAGATTCCTTCTTCTTTTCATTGCACTTAGCAAGCTTTCTACACTCATCAATAGTATGAACAGCCTTTCGGCAATATTTCCATCTCTTCTTCCTTTGCAAATCAGCATCATTAGAGGAATAAGTGGATAAGGACGGTTGAGGATTTGCTTTTGATGAACCCAAAGCTGAACCATACTTGCTTTTCCCCTTTTGTGAGATAGCAAGTGCTTGTGTTCCCTCAATCAAACCACTCCTATTCACTCTAGATTGCTCTTCTTGCAAAAGAAGAGACACAATCTCATCAAATGCATACATATTAGGATTCCCTTTTGCAACCACACGGAGTGTAGTAGCAAAGCTTTGAAAAGGTTCCAGTAATCCTTTCAGCAATGTAGAAATGAGTGATGCATCCAGAATAATCTCATCTATGTTTGTCAATTGCTCTTTTAATTCCTTGATGTGTGTCACATAAACATCGATAGAATCATTTTCAGCCATACATACATCCTCAAGTTGCTTCCTCAAGTATGCAACACATGCCTCATTATGCATGGCATACAAAGAAGCAAGAGTGTCCCATGCCTGTCTCGATGTAGAACATGACCGAATGTGTGGAACTATATGATGCTTCACAAAAAGTGCAATCAATGAATGAGCTTGAGCATCTTTTCCATCCCATCTAAGTTACTCCTGTGTAGATGAAGAAGAAGAAACCACTGTACTTGAAGAAGAAGCTCCATCTGTGACAGTAGAATGTGAAGTAGAAGAAAATACAAGTCTTCCATTTACATCTACCACTATGTTCCAAAGTTGTTTTGCAACAACAACATGCTTCATCATGTAAGACCACATTGGATAGTTGTTCCCATCAAGCTTATCTTCATCTTGAAGAATGCCAAACAAATCATTGATGCCCACCATTTCACTAAAGAAGAAGAATGTGACAAAATCTTTACTTCAACAAAAGCTGAAATGAGTATTGAAATTTCAGCTCACAAACCGTCACTCGGATGGTGATTCTCATTGCATGAATTTCTTTGAAATGGGGGTAAAATGTCAGTGCAACTGATGGAAATGTTTCTTTGTTGTTGACATTCACTGTTCTATGCTCCGAAGTCAATTTGCACTATTAAAAGTGCATGCGCCGTGATGCAAAAAACTAAAACTTGGCAAGGAGCTGAACATGATTTGATACCACTGATGAGTGTGTAGAAGTGCGAGAGACACATGAGAAGCACACACAAGGAGCACAAATGCAGCAAGACACATGGAGAAGATGATGGGTGGAATAGCTCTCTCTATTAACAATGAACTAAACTGGAATAAGAGTTGAATAATATCCCTAAGTACAAAGTACCACCACATATGGGACTATCAAGTATGTGGTAACATGGGGAAAAAACCTCTAGCCAGCACTAGAGTAAAAAGTACCCATGTATAGGGAAAACGTTCACATCAAAGCTACTCAAGGAACACATGTGTAACAACTTTTACTATATATAAGTGTAGAATCAATTGCATGATTCTCAAAATGGGGTGTATTTCTCTTTTGACTCTATTGATGATTCTTTTGATTTTGTATGGCAATTGTGGAAGTCCTAATCCCAACTTATTTCTTCTTCTTAGGACATTTAAATACCATGTGATCATGATATCCACAATAAATCATAATTACATTGTCCTTTTGATGCTTTCTTTCCATCAGTGAAAGTCATTTGAACTTGATTTTATCCAATTGCATGGGTTCTAATTGTGATTCTTCAAATTCTTCATTAATGCGCAAATATGGAAAACTCTCATAAATCTAAGATGGACTTGAGATGGTTTTGTGAGTGTTCATGAAATAACCTCTTCCTCAAGCAATGAATTCCATAAGAAGTAGCTATGCTTTCTAGCTTGAGCTTCATTAGGTTCTTCAAAAGATTTCCTTCAAGCCTCTCGTGCATTGTGGTGTTTCCCAGATCTTTGATGGAGAAACTTGAGTAAGCACACCTCCTTCATTGGACATGAAAATCTCCTTGTCCTTTACCTTCATGATATCTTCATAATGTGTATGATCCATATCATTTGTAATGATATGTTGGGATTCAAGGACTTTTTATCCAGATTCTTGAGGAACATTGTCTTGATCATTCAACTTCTAGCTTGGCCTTCTTTGAATAATTGATTCTCACATTGAACTGCTTGATAAATAACATGATCCAAGGAATCTCCTTGACGCATGGATAGTTAGAGATACTTCACTTCATCTTTGAGGCCACTCTGAAATCAATTAATGAGGTAGTCTTCTTGATACATAGATCCATGAAATAATATATAGAAATTTGAGGCATAGTTTAAGACCAATCAATCACCTTGTCATAACAATTGTCTAAGCCATTGGAAACTTCCTATCAAATCCTTTATGATAGATTGTATGTCCTTGCATATCTGATCCATGATATTGGGACTTGATGAAGGTAATCTCCCCAAACTGTTAGAGGAGCACTTGATTGTGCCCTTTTACTAGACACAACAAGATTTCAAAAATATACTTTTGATTACAAGATCACCCACACGGAGGAATAAAACAAAAATATAAAACTATACAATAAGTTTGACAGCCCAAGACTGATAGGTATAGATAATTGAACTAGACCAAGATACATGAGATCCCACAACCTAGAACTATATGTACAAAACAAGATATCAGAATTACAAGAAACTCCTTCACAAAAAAGCTCCCATATGGCAATATTACAAAAGGACAAGACTAGATGTCTAGAAACTAGATTAGATAGGACTAGACCAAGGAGCAAAAAATAACTAGAACTCAAACTTAGAAAGTCCTTACTTGGAGATCCCAACTCTTTGAACAAATTGATAATGTCAACAATCTAGGGCAAAATGTTCAGATTTTGGAATCAAGCAAGCAAACAGTGGATCTTAGGGTTTTCATATTTTAGATGTGATGGTAGCATTAGTTTCTCCAAGTTAGGAACCAATCATGAGATATAGAAAGTGACATGAGATCTAAGGTTCAAGATGGTTTCAGTTGTAACCATGATAGATCTCTTTAAGTTCAGGGAAGTACACAAACTCTTCTACATTTTATATGCTTTTATTCATTTTTTATCATGAACGTGTAATGATTTAGCAAATGCAAATCATATGACTAGAACATGGTAAAGAACAATCACTAATGATAGCATGACTTGAAATCATTTAGCACGGAAAGAAAAATATGTGGCCAACTTCGATAACCCTCTGAAACAATGGTCCATTGTAAAATCCCTTAGCCTATTAGGTAGAAGAATTTGTAATTATAAGAAGTTCCCTCCCTTTAAACACCACACAGGATGTTTTCTTTTGTGAACAAAAAGATCCATAGCAATTAACCCTCCCATGAGGAGGACAAAAATGTTATTAGCCTTCTTTGTAACTCTCTCTAATGAGTCTCATATTATTTGTAGTTGTGATTGCCCGATAGTCTCTCAAGCCTAGAGTTCCTACCACCTTCGAGCCATCAACATTGTATCGTCTTTGGGTTTTCTTACCCCTACTTTGCTAGATTAGGGGGTTCCCTTGGGCACTATTCCCCTTCACTTGTACATTTTTTTTTTAAATAACTCATGCAAGGGAGACTAGGCTTAGCTAAAGTTCCTCTTTCTAAAAAGAAAGTACAAAGTTCATCAAACTTGTTTTGTACCTAGACACAATTCAGGAGGATGATGATGCATTTAGTTATGTGGGAGAGTGTTAAAGAATCAAATCAACCACATGTGTACCAATATTCCCCTCTAAATAATCTTTCTTGAGCTTCCTTTTGAGTACTCACTTTTGAATACTTCCATGTGATTGATTGGAGTTTTGTATATAAAATATAATTTCATTAATGTTAATGTCTGATCTGATGGAAAAGGTAAAAGAATGTGTGTGCATGTGATGAAAGTGATCCATATGTCAAATCTATCTCAGCTTCCAAGTATATTGCCTTGTAACTTACTCTCAAGAATACAGTTTTGAGCTTCCAAAAAAAAAAAAAAAAAAACAAGAAACCATCTTAAACCTTTCATTTTATATTCCTAGTTTATATGGAAATCCTGAAAACAGCCCCTGCATGATAAGCAATCCATGTGCTAAAGAAATTTGAAAATATTTCAAGGAAACTTTCTCACGAGTTTATATGAAGTATACATATTCTAGAATTAAAAGGGACAAGTTTGCCTGTCCATGTTCATTTCTAGGGTTGTTTGAATACACTCATGCATGTTTGATATCAACAACGTTGAACAGGTTCAATAAATTTTTTCCATGTGCAGCAAAAGTTATACCTAAATTCCATACATGTAAAACCAATTTCAATTCTGCATTTTTAATATCTTGTGTTTTGAAATGAACCTAGGTCTCTTTTGGACACCACATCCTATTCCTTGAAGATACACTCCTATTATGCAATACAGATGTCTATATGATGGCAAATACCTCCCATGTTTAGTTTTCAAAGGCCACTGCTTTGTCATAGGTCTCCTTCACATTTCAAGCTCATAATTTTTTCACATGTGGACCTGCTTACCTAATGGTGCTCTTATACTTTCTATAAGACTGTCTCATGAGGGATTTGAGAATCTATTTCATGGTATGTTCAAAATATACTTTGATCTTCCATAGGCATTGTGATTATTGAACCAAAAGCTATAGTATTTACGGTTTTATTTGACTAGGAATGAAGGCCCTTTTCAATAGTCACAATATCTATTCTTTTCATAGAGAGCCAAGAGACTCATCAACAGGGGCTAAAGTGGTTCCTTTTAGGCAAGGATCCAAAAGGCTCTGCAACAAAGGCTCAACTGGCTCCTTTTAGGCAAAGAATCAACGACCAACAACCAAAGATGAGTCTCTTTCTTGGTCAGGATTCCTCTCACTGAAAGGGTCTGAGGTGGCATACAGGCAAAAAAATGGAGGATGTTTTAAAAACCAAATAAATCTTGTATGTCACCACTGTTCAAAGGAGAAGTGGCCTAAAGGTTTTGAAGTGGCATAATGGTAAAAATATGGAGGATGTTTCAAAAATCCAATAAATTTGGAATGTCACCACTATCCAAACAAGAAGTGATGTTTAAATTGGACCTAGATCAGATGGAAATTTAAGTTTAGGGACATGTGGAACCTACTTCTCAAGAAGAAAAAAGTGGCCCTCATGTGATAGATTCTCCACCACGGGATTTGGAGCAATGCCATAGCCAATAAAGTATGTGGTGCTCTTCCATGGTGCAAAGGGTGCTATAACAATAGGGAAAACTCACTACCTCTTCGTTTCCTACACTTGGACAATCATGACTTGGCAATAGCTCAACAAGTTGAATTTGTTGGCTTATCAAGTTAATTGGAAGTAAGCTCTATTGAGTGAAGCGATCGGATGCTCTTTTGCTCTTCCAAATGCTATTAGGAGTGAAGTGCTCAAGAAAATCTAGAAGGAAAGATGCAGAGTCAACTTTGACAAGTCCCCTAGAGAATGGCTGATAGACAAAACTTTGGTTTGTCCATCTCAATGGATTTGTGACTATAAGAACACCAGCCACCCTATTTAGGCACCATAGAGTGTTTTTTCTCGAAAACAATAAGCCCACAAGCAAGTGGGTCTCACATGAAGGGCAGGAAAAGGTTTCAAACCTTCTTTGTAACTCACTCTTAACTTTCTTGTATCTTGTGCTTGTCTATAGTTTAAAGTGCAATGTTGTATATTTTGTAAGCATAAAAATAATATTATCACTTTGGTAAATCATCCACCATAATGCAGGAATCACATTCATAGAAGTGATCCATATGTCAGTCTTCTATCACACTCCAAATACATTTCCTTTTATCTTACTTTTAAGAAAACAGTTATGAGCTTCAAGAAAAAACAAGAAACCATCTTATAACATTACTGATCTTCTCAAAACTGTCTTTAGATGTACTTCTAATCAATGCCTAAGAAACATGCAACCTACTGTTTGGTGTACATGAGGTACAATGAACAAAATTGGTCCTATACTTTCATTTGTTTAAAGAAAATTTTGGACAGAGCATGTTTTTCTATTTAATATTGTTTCTTGGAGAGGTTAATTGTTTTCAATTTGCCTTCAAATTGCATATTCTGTGCTTTAAAAGTTGCAAGATATCACTTATGCCTTGCAACAGAGGAAATCCAAGTCTTTGAGTCTTTCATCTTATAACCCTAGTGTATACAAAGATCTTCAAGTCCTCCATTCTATAACCCTAGTCTTTGAGCCCATACATGATTAGAAATTTTCATGTGCTACATGGAAGTAGATTTGGAAATATTTCAAGGGCGCTTACTTACAAGTACTTTTTAAATCCTCTATGCTTATATAAATTATATATTCTAGAATTAAAAGTTTAAGTTTTCTTGTTCATTTTAGGATTGTTTGAATGTAATCATGCATGTTTGTTATTAAAAGCATTGAATAGGTGTCTATAGAAACAAATAATGATTTGTTTATTCATCTACTGCAAAATTAATGCCTAAGGATAGACCAAAAATTTAGTACATGTAAACCAATTTCATTTCTGAATGTCCACTATTTCGTGTGTTGAAATAATTAGCAATAGGGATGTCTTACTAATTAGCAATAGGGATGTCTAACTGATTTCTGATATCTTGGACATTCCTAATCTTTTTAACTTCATTCTTTTGTCAATTTTATAACTTTATTACTATTCCTACATTCGAGCCGCATCTTGGGTGTCCTTGACATTTCATTCTAATAACAAATTTTTACATGTGGACGTGCTTACACTGAATGGTCCTCATATACTTTTTATATACCTGTTTTTAAGGGAGTTGAGAATCTATTTCATGCTATGGCCAAAACAGGTTTTGATTTTCCGTAGGCATTATGATTATTGAATATCATATTCTTCCAAAAAATTTGTCCATACAACATATTCCCTCAATGGATCAAAAAAAAATCGTCCATACAACATATTCATCGAATGGAGCAATTTTGATGATGAAGTTGGCATAGCATTGCCTTTGGCATCTATGAACTCAGTAATAAGACATTAATGAACTCATGTACCGCTCTCCCATTGCTCGCTGGACTTAAAAGTCGATCATTCAAGCATAATCCTATTTGCAATTCTTCATTATCTAATTTTTTCTTTTGACAGAAGCGGTTTAAATTGTAAACAAGGTAAAGATATATGAAGGCTAGACAAAGTTACAATGAAGGATTATGATTGTTTTGTTCCCGTTAGGAGAGATCCATTTGCTTTTCAACTTGTTGTTTTCTAGAATGAAATCCATCTGGTTCATGAAAGAGGGATATTTTTTTCAATATTAAATCCCTCTATCTTGAAAAACAATGAAATTCTCTATAAACGCTCTCTCAGAGGCTTCTTGAAGTTTTCCATCCATTTTTCCTTCCAAATTTTCCAGATCAATTCACTGAAGTGGCACAACAATCAGTCGCTTGATCGAGAAAAGCACCTAATTTACCATATATAGTCCTACCAGCTCTTCCTCTGAAGTTACCTCTTTGGCTTCTACCTCCACCTCTTCCTCTCAAGTTACCTCTTTGGCTTCTAACTCCTATACCTCTTTGATTCAACCTCTAATTGTAATTGCCATTGTTTTTAGTGTTATGCCAAAATTCATTGGCTAAGTGATTTGTTTTGCTAAAAGTCCAACATGCTCCACCATCGTTGTTTTTTCCACCTCTTCCTTTACCTCTGTTATTTCCTTTACCTTTAGTAAAGTTAGCTTGATTCGAGGTGCCTTCTTCTTCATTTGATTGTTGTTTGCCTTTAGCATTCTTCTTCTTGTACTTTGAATACATAGCTTGGCCTGCAATATTCTCATTATCACCTTTAATATCCTACTCAAATGTTAGCATGTGTCCTAGAAATTGATTTAGAGCTCGAGTGAAATGATCTAAACATATTTTAGTTGACAATATGAAAGGTTCCATCTTTCATCACCTCTTAATCCTCTAAGGATTTTCCTTACCAATTTGAATTCTTCAATGTCTTCATCAACTACTCCCAAGCAATCTGAAATATCTTTCATCTTTGTTACATAATCAGAAATTGATTTTGAAGCTTTTTTTTTGGGATTGCAAATTCAATCCATAGTGAGGCCTTCATTTCCTCAGTTGTATTTAAGAAATGTTCTTTCAAAGCATTCCATAATTCAATTGCACTCTTTAGCCCTCTAATGTGCAAAAAGAGATAATCATTAATAGCAATGTAGATAATGCTTTCTTGAAACTCTTTCTTCATCCAATTTTTCAACTCTGCAAGTTCTCCCCTAGTTGGAAGACTAGGATCTTTAAATGTTGACTTCTCTTCCTCTCTTGTGATATAACATTCAAATCTACACCCATAAAGTGAGCTTCTATCCTCATGGACCATGCTAGATACTTCTCTCTATCAAGTTTTTCTATTGAATGCTCTCTCCCATCCTTTTGTTACCTATCTTGAGAAATACTTATACTATAGTTGTGGAATGTACCTTTCAAAGCACTTCCTTAGTTCTTCTAATTGTTTTTTAATGTTCTTTGTTTCCTTCTAAATTTCTTTTTCAAAAATTTAGCCTCTCAGTAATTCCTTTAACTTCAATATGAAAATATAAAGCAATCGAGAACTTTTCTTCAATTCCTTGACGTCATCTGCTCATCTAGCTCTAATGCAATTGATGGAGACCTTTCTAATCTGCAATGTCAAGTTTATCTTGATTTAAGAAAACCTCTATATCAAGTATAGAAAAAAGTTTACAATTATGGAATAATGGAATGCTATACGGATTTTAATGTCTTGAGGTTTTTAACGTGATTCTGTTTTGATTTAGCAGGTGAAGACTCATGAGGGTGTGAATGCACATGGACTTATTTAGATATTTTTGAAGATAGTTAAAAGATATTATTTTAGATACTTTTTGTAAAAATAATAGATGGCTTTAGAAAGTGATATTTTTGTAAAATAGGTCGCTTAGAAAGCGACGACTTTGTAACTAAAATAGATTTTCATAAATGCACGCTTTTAAAAGCGCCACCCTCATGTATCTTCTATTCAAGAGCTAATGTGAAATGCCTATAAATAGACATACTTTGATAGACTCATCCATCAGAGTATATGGGGGGAGATTGTACCCAATCTTGTGTTCAGTCTCTTGTCTCTTTCTATTCTATTTATGTTTTTGTGAGAACTCATTTTTATACTATCCTCGGTGTACATGCATCTCTAAGATCTAGTCAATAGTGATATCAGAGTCAAGGCATATCTCTGGAGGTGGTTTCTCAATGTTCAATTATGATTAATGGTGTCCATTTGTGATTTTCCATCCATCTCAATCATCCGCTCTAGGTTTTTGTTTAAAATGTTCGTTTGTTTTTGGCTTGCCAATATTTTTTTTTTCATTTTTTTTCGAATTACTTAGTATGCACCGTTCTCCTCTCACATGTGCACTGTGGTCACTATGACACTGTGCTCACTGTACTCACTATGCATGCATAGAACTATGGCATAACTTTAGCATCTTTGGCTTCTCTGGGCACTCATGGTTCTCTTGGTTCACTTTGGTTCACTTTGGTTCTATTGGTAGCCATTGGCTACACATGAACCAATTCTAACTTATGAGTGGATATAAGAGCTTCCTTATTTCCCTAGTTAGTCTAGTTAGTTGAAATATAGTATTTTAGATACTTTTTGTAAGAATAATAGATGGATTTAGAAAGTGACATTTTTGTAAAAATAGTAGATCGCTTAGAAGGCGATGACTTTGTAAATAAAACAAATTTTCATAAATGCACGCTTTTCAAAGCGCTACCCTCATGTATCTTCTATTCAAGAGGTACTGTGAAATACCTATTATGCACATACTTTGATACACTCATCCATTAGAGTATGTTGGGGGAGATTGTACCCAATCTTGTGTTCAATCTCTTGTGTCTTTCTATTCTATTTATGCTTTTATGAGAATTCATTTTTGTACTATCCTTGGCATATGTGCATCTCTTATATCTAGTCAACAGTGGTATCAAAGCCAAGGCATATCTCCGGAGGTGATTTCTCAGTGTTCGATTATGATTCATGACATCCGTTTCTGATTCGGCATCCATCTCAATCATCCGCTCTAGGTTTTCATTTAAAAAGTTCATTTGTTTTTGGTTTGCTAGTATTGTTTTTCAAAATTTTTCAAGCTAGTTACTGTGCAATGGGCTCCTCTCACATTGTGCACTGTGCTCACTATGACATTGTGCTCACTGTACTCATTGTGCAGGCATAGAACTACAGCATAACTTTAGCATCTTTGGCTTCTCTGGTACTCATGGTTCTCTTCGTTTACTTTGGTTCCCTTTGGTTCTATTGGTATCCGTTGGCTACACATGAACCAACTCTAACTTATGAGTTGGAATTAGAGCGTCTTTATTTCCCTAGTTAGCCTAGTTATCTTACTTTGACAATCGTTGGCTATGCATGAAAATACAATTCTAACTTATGAGTGGTAATAAGAGCTTCCTTATTTCCTTAGTTAGCCTAGTTAGCTTACTTAATTCCTCATTTATTATGTAGCAGATTTGAACCCAAAACCTCACACTTACAAGAGATATGCTTTATCCACTAGCCGATTTCAATTATTGATACCCCATTTCTTTCAATTAATATTTAACATAATTTTTAATAGTCTCTTCACCTCATTTATTTATTTATTTATTTATTTAACACTCTCTTTCCTTTATTTATTTATTTATTTATTCATCAAACACTCTCATTTATTTTATTTATTTATTTATTATCATTATTATTATTATTATATAGATACACCATTATTAAAATTATTTTCACATGCTTAGTCCTAGGTTTTGATTCTATATAAGTTCATGGACCCTACCCATAATATCAAGGATTTTGGTACATCACCCCTACCAAGGGTACCAATTGAGCAACAATTGGAGCTTTTGCGACATGAACTCCAACATGCTCAAAAAGAAATAAAAGAACGTGATGCCGCACTCCAACAAATGCAAAGTAATGAAAACAACCTAGTTAAGGTGGTGAAAGCCATTGTCAGTGCTTAAGAACAAGGTGTGCAGTCCAAGATTGGTGCAAAAAATTTCCAATTTCTGCGATTTGATGGGTGAAAGGATGGCCAATTTGTTCTTTCATGGCTATCCCAATTTCGTTTATTTTTATTATGATGAATCATATTTTGAAATTGAAAAAGTGAAATTTGTTATCAATTATTTGGTGGGTAAGGCCTAGTTATGGTGGAATGTTTTGCAGCATAGCACCGACTGCCCCACCACATGGATTGCATTTCAAGAAAATATCAAGGAGTTCTTCCTTCCCCCTTAGTTCCACTTACATGCTCATCGGTCATGGACAACTTCTGGATGGAAAGAAGGAAATAATGTGTCTACCTACAGCAAACATTTTTGGCAACGAATACTACCTATTTGTTTGCTAAAAACGGTTTCTGAAGATACCTTGCAACAGAAGTATGAAGATGGTTTGGAGATGGGAATCCAAGCCAAGCTCAACACACTATGTCCTATGACCCCATGAAGCTATCACTTTTGCACATGATGTTGAGAGGGCATTTCAATCTATTACCAAGTCCATTCACTTACAACAAATGCATCAATGACAACCACCAATCAAGCCCAATTTTCCTTTCAAGCACCCTTTCACTACTTTTTCTTCCCCTAGTTTTCAGTGCCCACCTACTTTTCAACACCCTCTTCAATCTAATTTCTCACCAATACACAAGACCATCCCATTACAACCTACCAAACCTCCAACCCCTCAAACTATGATAATGAATTCGCAACAAAAGAGGCCCCATATCACTTTCTCGCATTGTGGTAAGTTTGTTCATACTAAAGCTAAGTGTAGGTTGCAAACTTGCAATATGAAACATGTCAGATCTCAAGTACACAATATGGAGGTGGTTCATGAAGGCACTCAACCTGACTGGACTGAAGAAGCATTGGAAAAGGATCTAAGTACCTTGGGTAAAAAAATTTCTATCCATTCTTTATTTTGCATGCAAGGTACTATTAATGGTAAAGTTGTTAATATTTTACATGATGATGGTAGTTTGCATGATTTTACTTCTCATACACTAGTGAAAGGTCTCCAATTAAAACCACTTCCTTCTATGTATAAAGTTAAGGTTGTATTTCAAGGAAATAGATATAATATTACAAGTGAAGTGCATAACATTCAGATTTGTATAGGTTATAGGTTCATACATAGATGGATGCACATTTTTTATTTCTCCTTTGCAGTCCAATGATGTTATACTTGGTATGCCTTTTTGTCACCATTACAATCGATGCATTGATAATCATAGACACACAATTAGTTTTAAGTTTAACAATCAAAATATTTCTTTGTCTACAATGCATGACTTCCAACCGTTTCCTTGAATTAATCATATTCAAGTAAAATGTGCATTTAGGAAAGGCTACAATTCATGTATTGTTTTGTCAATAACATAGTTAATTATACACATACACTTCCTAATGGAAATGAATCATTTATGGCTTCTCATAAGGATTGTTTTATGGCTTATTTTCCTTCGAAACTAGCACCTTCTAGGGGATCTCTTGACCATTGTATAGACTCTCTTGGTAGGACCTCTCCATAAAGCACCTTATAGGCATGGACCTTTACATAAACAAGAAATAGCTAATCAAGTTAAGGATTTACTCCACAAAGGACTTATAAGGCCAAGTTCTTCTCCCTTTGGAGCTCCTGTTCTTTTAGTAGAGAAGAAGAACAAGAGTTATAGGATGTGCATTAACTATAGAGCACTCAACAAGATCACAATTAAAAATAGATATCATATTCCTAGGATAGAAGATTTGTTGGATAAACTTTGTCCAGCATGTGTTTTTAGCAAAATTGATGTTAAATCTGGTTATCATCAAATACGAACGACACAAAATGACATTTTGTGAGACCTCTTATAGAGCTCAAACTGGTCACTTTGAATTCATGGTAATGTCGTTTGGACTCACCAATGCACTTGATTCTTTTGTTCTTGTTTTCTTTGATGATATACTTGTCTATAGTGAGAATGATAATGATCATGAAAATCATTTAGCAACTATACCAGTTAACAAGTTGATCCAACAAAAGGAGCTTTTTGAGACACTACCAAATGACAATGATCTTATAACATGAGAAGAAAGGTGAAAGGTGACCTAAGTCTTCCCTACCACTAAAAGATTTCTTAAACCATGAAGAAGAACCACAAGTTTTATTGACTTTGGCATTGCGCTAGATCCCTTAGTGAAGAATCTGCCACATAAGGATTTCTTTCTGGTTTTAAATAGGAGAGTTAGATTCTTATGCTTGAAATCCCATCTTATCTATGTCCACTACATACATAACTTCTTGTTTAAAGAATTATGAGAATATACATTTATCCTAATTTTCACAATATCCTCCATATTGTTTCCAACATTCTACTTTAGACCCTTCAAATGACATCTTTGATTCATCCCAAGCATTGGTAATTGGCCTTAAATGACACCAATATTTGAAGCCAACTTTTGAATTCAAGTCAATGTCCTTGAACCTAATCGAGTGTCCTCTATCTTGGTTCCAATGGTGCTTCCACATACAAGAACATTTGTTCAAGAGGTTGTTGGATCTCTAAATGTTCTCTTTCTCCACTTTCATGGTATCGATAATCGTGAAACAAATAGGATCATTTGTCTAATGTCATTATCCCTTCCAATCATTATTGGTAGTGCAAAAGGGTTTCATTTTGTTTGATAATTTACATACAGAGAATATCATCGAACACTTGGGGATAACCACAATAAGAGAACACAACATAGTGATATGATCAAGCTTTTTCCATCTAAGTGTCCCAAAGAGAGAAAAGACATTGTTGTTCCTAAAATTAAGCTTAGCCCAAGAATCCTTATCCTCACAACATTCCTTGATCATTGAGAAAGGACATTGATCATCCATTTTTCCTTACATATAAGTGTATAACATTGATTTATTTTTATATTCATATATATGCGTGTACATTTAGGTATCTTGATATGTATACTCAAGGTTGTTTATAAGAATCTAAATGTATTAATTGCATACATATAGATTTCTTTTCAATCACCCCTACATACATACATACACACACACACATACATACATACATACATACATACATACATACATACATACATACATACATACATACATATATATATATATATATATATATATATATATATATATATATATATATATATATATATATATATATATATATATATATATATGCTACCTTGTTCGTACAGGCGGAAAAGAAAGAGAAGATTAATAAAAGTATTTGTACAAATTGAAGAAAAGAATAATTTGAACCACTTTGTACCATTTTAATAACATTTATGTTCATTCAAGTAGGAAGTTAGCACTAATTGTATGTTGAAAACTAAAATTGAGGTTGGATGTTAGCACTAATTGTAGAAAACACGAGCACATCTCAGCACTAATTGTAGAATTGAAACAAAAAATGAAATTGAGGCTAGATGAAGATGTGTTGTTCCTTGCACAATACTTATGATTTAAGTACCACCTATTAATCTCACTTAGATGGTTCAACAAGTGTTGGATCAAGGCTGCTAAAAAACATTGGTTGTTGCATCAATGGTTACCACCCGATGAAATAGGACCAATAATCACACATCACTTGATTTAAAGTTGTGCAAAAGGATTTTGGTCAGTTCCTAGCATGCTCTGAGCTCTGAGTGAATCTATGAGTGCCTTCTTCCATACATAGAAGGTTTTCTCTACATGTGCACTATTCAAAAGTTATCTATTTTGACATAAAATTTTGAGAATCATGCTCCAAGGTACCATAGGGATATTATTGCATATAAATTAAGCTTGGGATGTCCATTAAAGATTCCAAGATAAAAAAAGCTTGTTTTGTAGCATGGTTTTTCCAAGACACTCTCATCTCTACATATTGTCATCACTCTTGATAATGATATCAGAGCATACTCATAGCCTTGACATTATGGGTGATGGATTCCCTTCTTCAATTGACAAATCAAATCAAAGAAACTAGTCACCATGGTCTCTAAGGATGGAGGCTTACTTTCAAAGGAGAGGTTGAACACATGGTGTGCAAAGGAGGCTTTGTCAAGGTCATACATTCTAAAACCTATCTCTGATTTCTTACTTCCTCATATTATGAGTTGCAGTACATCCCAAGAAACTTGAAATGCTTTGGCAGCATTCTTCTCTTCAAGAATCAGGGCTTGGAATAAGGAACTATGGATGGATGTCACATCACTCAAGAAGCAGCCCAAGTAAAGTGTCATCGACTTTGTTAGCAAGATGAAGGACATTGTAGATTAGTTAGGAAGTATTGGAGAAATAAAAGATCAGGAACAAATTTTGATGCAATGCATCAATGGAATCAAAGTTGATGACACATGGGAAGCATTCACCACTTCCATGGACTTATACATGGATATGCAGGTGCCAGACTTCAATACACTTATGGTACAACTCTTCACTCATAAGGCCAAACTTATGAAGAATGGTGAGAATAAAAATGGTAATCAATCCTCTACCATTTAAAAAGATAAAACTAAAGGTAAAGATGCCAAAGGAAAAGGTAAAACTTATAATGATGAAGGAAGAAGCTCCCAAGCTAACTCTGTGGGTAGAGGTAGAAGTCAAGTCGAAGAGATAGAGATGGTAGACAAGGTAGGTGAGGATCTCAAAGATCCTCTCCTTGTGCCATATGTGGATTAACCAACCACATCATATAGCATTTCTTCAAGAGCCCAAGAAACTATAGGGAAAGAGGATACAAGAGAGGTGGATATGGAGCTTCTAGAGGTAGATATAGCAATTCATATAGGCACAAAAATAATAACTACAAAAATTATCAAGGAGGCTACAAAGGAGGGATAGACTACAACTACATTGATGATCACTCCGAAGAGGATTCACTCTTGCTCATGACCATGAAAATAATGGAAGGTAAATCAGATGAGCATGTGTTCTATATTGATAGTGGATGCTCAAACGATGTAGCATGAAATGTGGCATTACTTTCAAACTTGGAAGATCCAAAGAATAAGCATGAGATCCAAAAAGGAGATGACACAAGGGACCATCTGGAGAAAATTGGAAATGCAAAGACTTCAAATGGTAATATGAATATGAAGAGTAGGGTTCTCTATGTAGCAAGTACTATTAACAACCTAATAAGTGTAGTTCCAATAGTGGAGAAATGTTTGTAGTGAGGTTCATAAAGCATGGAGCCTATGTAGAGGATCCATATCAAGGTTTCAAGAGGATTTGCAAATGATAATAAATAGGTAGATTGTTCACTTTTGAACTCCATGACACGAGGAACATAGCATTGTTCAATTATTGTACTCAAACCTTATCAGAGTTACACGTTTGGCACAAGAGATTGGTCCACATTGGAGAGAGAGCCAAAAGAAAATCAATAGAGAACAAAGTCTGGTTGGATTAACTAACATTCCAAAGCAAAGTATGATTTACAAGTGCCATGCATATCAATTTGGTAAATCTCATAGGAAACCATTCACAAAAATGGGTACATATATGGAGGAATTATGGAGCTTATCCACACAAATGTTTGGGGATGGAGCAAAGATCTATCCATGTTAGGGTCAAGGTATTATGTGTCTATCATAGATGATTGTAGCATATGGACCACACTTTATTTCATGAAGCATAAAGATAAAGTGCTCTCGTGTTTTAAAAAGTATCTAGCTCTTAGAAAAAATCAAACAAGTAAAAACCTAATAAGATCAAGGTCTAATGGAGGGGGAGAATACTTCTCACATGAGTTTGATTCCTACTTGCAAGATGGGGGAATCAAGAGAGAGATAACCACTAGATACACACTTGAGGAGAATGGAGTATGAGAGAGAAGAAATAGGGCCATTGTGGAAGAAACGATTTCCATCTTGAATGAGAAAAATACCATTCCATTTATGCTTGGATAGTGTTTTGAGCTTGCTCATCCTTTTCCATTTGTAAAGAACCCACTATCAACAATCGAGCCACATCTACAATAATGCTTAAATGAATTTAAAAATCCTTCATGAACCAAGGATAGATGATGGAGGAACATCCAATCTTCGCTAGTTGAACTTGCCCTAACTATGTCTTCCATGGGTCTGGACATCACCTATTAAAGGTAAGAAAATTAACAGTTCTTGCACACTGACAGGTCTCTGAGAATTGATCTATTTTTATCTTGTAAGAATTCATTGGTTGCGATCGAGGAGGTTGTTGTGTTTGTGGTAGTTGTTGTTCTTGTTGTTGTTGTTGTTGTTGTTGCTATAGTTGTTGTTGTTGTTTTTGTTGTTATTGTTGTTGTTGTTGTTATTGTTGTTGTTGTTACAGTTATTGTTGTTGTTTGTAACATAATCCTGGTAGGAGATGGTTGAACCACACCCTAAGAGAGAGGATTAGGAAGTAATCCTCAACCATGGCTTTTGGGGCAAGTGGTTAGCCCATCACATTCCTAACCAAGAGGTTGTGAGTTCAATTCCTTACATTGGTATCAGAGCCTAGGAAGTAGGCTTGGGCAAGGTGGAATGACCCAATGGCCTCTAAAAAAAGGCGCTTGGGCATCCTCTATGTGAAAGGGTAGGAATTGTGGAAGGCGCGCGCGTCGGTTTCAAGGATGGACCTTACAATGATTGGGGTGTATCTCTCAATCCGTAGGTCGGATTGAGGCGTGTAATATACCGTTGGAAAGCTCTCGGAACGAACTCTCCAATGAGCTAGCTTGGAAGTGTGAATTCCTTGGAAATCCTTGGGTGGCACTTGATTGAGTGTTCAAGATACCAAGCATGGGTGAGAACAAGGTTCAAGACTGAGGTTGAGAACAAGGGCTCGAGACACCAAGGTTGCGAACAAGAAGGTTCAAGACACCAAGGTTGAGAGCAAGGGTTCAAGAGATCAAGGTTGCGAAGAAGGTTCAAGAAACTGTGCGAGGTTGAGGAACATCAATTCAAGGGCACCTAGGGAGTTCAAGGGACTGATCACCGAGGCTAGAGGGATACAAGAGTAGATCATTGAGGACAATGATCGACCAAGGGGGGAAGAATGTAACATAATCCTGGTAGGAGATGGTTGAACCACACCCTAAGAGAGAGGATTAGGAAGTAATCCTCAACCATGGCTTTTGGGGCAAGTGGTTAGCCCATCACATTCCTAACCAAGAGGTTGTGAGTTCCAAAAACATGTGGCAACCTCAAGAGTTTGGTCCACATGATTTGGTCAAGTTGCATGGATCAGTAAAAGGGCACACCATCCGGATAATGGTGGATGACTCTGCTACGCATAATTTTATCAATTATGCGTTAGTTAAAAAACTGGCTCTTCCTCAGGAACCATCTCCTCATAAATACATTGTCTCCATGATGCACGGTCAAGACACCCGTGTTTGGGACACAATGATATGTAATTTGGAACTAGAAATCCAAGGATTTAAAGACACCTTGGACTTCCAAATAATGAATATGGATCGGGTAGATCTCGTTTTAGGGAGAGAGTGGCTATGGAGTCTAGGACCTTCATTGACCAGGTGTTATTTTACAAATACTTTGGAATTCCAGCGTGACGGTGTAGTGTATAAAATCAAGGGTGATCATGATGTTCCAAGTATCCCTTTGATATCATACACTGAACTTCAGAAACTTGTCAATAAAGAAGCCAGGACTCAAGCTTTTCTTGTCCTTGGCACCGATGTAATAGATTCTGATAATATAAGTCAAGTTTCTTATGTCTCGTCCTTTATTCCTCGAGAAGTTTATGTTAAATTTAACAATCCAATGTAAGGAATTGAACTCACAACCTCTTGGTTAGGAATGTGATGGGCTAACCACTTGCCCCAAAAGCCATGGTTGAGGATTACTTCCTAATCCTCTCTCTTAGGGTGTGGTTCAACCATCTCCTACCAGGATTATGTTACATTGTTGTTGCTATAATTGTTGTTGTTGCTATAGTTGTTGTTGTTGTTGTTGTTGCTCCTGTCATCTTTGTTCAACTTCATTTTTGATAGCTCCCTATCATTGTTCTATCTCAACAATGGTAGTCAAATCCTCTTGGTGTTTTCATTGTACTTTTACCTCCATCTATTCTTGCATTTGTCAAACTCTCTCTTCCTTAGGACAATGGAAATCCTCCTGCATAATATGCACTCAAGCTCTCTTTTCATAATTCAACGGATTAGTATCATCCAAAACCAATTGTTTGCCTAGTCGCTTTTGAGTGTGCATAAATAATTGATTCATCAGTTGTTGTACCTTTTTGGTAAGATGGAATTTTCATCATACTTCCTTCTTCAACCGTTTGAAAATAATCTCTGCCTAGTTAACTTGACCATCAACTTCCATAGCATCCACCATTAGAGAATACAGGATTTGTGAGATCCCATAATGCTTAGTTTGAATAAACACTGCTAACATAGCAAGCTACAACACGAACTTACGAGGGTTGGTATCTAGGAGTCATGCATACTTATACTCACCAAAACCCACTTTGCCAAACATGTGCTCCATTTCCTCCATGGAAAAAAGCATTTTTGAAGTTGTGATACCTCGGTTACTAACTTTCACTTGAGTTATGATGAAGGGTGGATCAATGACCATGCCCATATCTATACCAATGTGAAACTCCAAGAAGGTGCTATCGGAGAGATTTTCTCTCCTTGTTAGTTCACAAGAGACGGTGAAAATGCTATGTTTAAAAGTTTTTAACTCTCTTGTTTTTCATGTTAAATGGTTTGATTTGTATTACTCCAAGTTTCACATTTTTTTATGATACGAGTTGAATAGAGTGGAAGATCCCATGAAGATATACTTACAAAACAAAACAGAAATTAGAGATAAAATAAACTAAAAGAAAAGTGTGTGTGCATTATGTCTGTTTTGCATCCTAATAATTGTGGGTGATTGTGGTGGTTCATATGAATGGACATTTATGTGAATGCTTGATTATTTTATGTGCTCTAGGGTTCTGCCTATGTTTTGTGAGTATGATTTAAGCATATAGATACACTTATGTGTATGGGTACACATGTGTATGGGTATGAGTGTGTTTTAATGTATTTATGTTATATGTATGAGTGCTTATAAATGTTGTGTGTGTACATACATTTTGTATGTTCATTTATGTATCTATCTATATGTGTGTATGTATCTAGTAATACATGTGAGTTTTGTAATTCTTGTGCATATGAACCTATAAATATATAACTCCTTAATTATAAAGTAAAACTATTAAAACATTATAAAATAAAAAGGGAAAACAAATAAAACCAAAAACAAAATAAATTAATAAGAAATAAATACATGGGTATATGTGACTTACGTGTGCATGAAAAAATTGAGAAGGAAATGGATGTGTAGTGTTTTAGAAAGTTTCTTTTCTCTCCAACAGAATATAGCATCGAAGGATTAAGAGGGACAACAATATAAGGCCTGCTTCATAATGGGGCTACAGAACAGGAACGTTTTATGAGTGTGTTCTGGGTGGAATCAAAAAAGATGAAATGTTCTTCCGCCCATACATTCACACAGGGCGACTGTACGTTACGTGAATTAATGTTTAAAAAATCTACGTGGTTGATAAAAATACTTCTGGGGCGGGAGGGGAGATCGGAACAGAGAAAGAAAAAAATGTACCATGACATGGCATTCCAGATCTGCTAGGGCGCCGCTCAATCTGAATGAAGATGACCCGAGTTCCATTACGTGGCAAAATATCATTGGCATTCATTTTAATGGAGAATGGGGCACCCCTCAGTCTGAATCAGGAGGCTCTCTCTTCGTTTTCTTTTCTAGATCGCATAGAGGAGAGAAGGGAATCAGGGCATCAGTGATAAGAAGGGAGGCTCAGATGGGTAATAGCTCTCTCAGAGAGGAGGGACAGAAGCAATCATAAAAGAGGGGGCGACCTTGTTCTTCACGGAAGGTCTCGGATGGATGACTGAAGAATAGAGGTGAGAGAAGGCTAATAGGAGGGAGAAGTGATGGCTGGTGGCAGATGGGAGCGCAGAAATTAGAGAAGTAATCGATATTTCTCAAGAAGTTTGTACTTTGCACAGTGAGTAAAACAACTAGTTTTTTAAGCCATTAGTGACTTTCTGACTCTCAGAAGACGGACAAGGATGGAGACAGGGAGGGGGGTTCTACTCGGCTTATATAAGATAGAGCGTGTAGCGCAGCTACTGATTGAAGAGCAAGAGATGTATAAATTTGGTGCACCTTCCTAAATGAACCAGCTAGGTTCTCATTCGTCTGCTTCAACGATCACTTGGAGGATTGAGAAGAAGGAGCTCATGTTGGAAGGCAAAGAGAAGTCCAAATCTTTTGTTTTCTTGAAGTGTGTGCTATCACATAGATAAAGGTTGATGCAAAGTCAAGGTTCACATGTGCAGAAGGGATTCCATCTGTTTCTGTCGCTTCCACTTCCCACTATCAAAAACAAAATTTGGTTTGTGTTCTCTTGGTAGTATGTGCATAAAGAGTTTTTGTTTATCATATGCATTTTGGCGCAGGTTGAGCATTGGCTTTGTAATCAGTAGCTTCGTAATTAGCATCAAATGCTAGTGTGACCTTCGCTAAGTGATACAGTACATATTTGACATGTGAAAAAAAGTTTACTTCTGTAGAAATTATATATGCAGAGGCACTCTCAAGAATCCATGGAACGTTTAGATAAAGAAATCATTGTTGATTTAGAAAATTTTGTGGTGTTTTAGAAGGATTCGCCAGGTTGGTTCTTTTTTCGGTGCATGTACTATTATGTGATGCAGACATTGGTAAACTCAATTGAAAGTGTTTTGTTTATCACATCGGTATCCTTAATGTCATACGATTTAGTGTAAACATTAAAAGCATTGAGCTATCGTTCATACTTCCCTTGTTTGAAACCTGAATGTTTTAACTTTGTTATAATCTGCAATATATATTTTACGTGAAGAAAACTAATTCCGATGGACAGAGATGGCGTTTATCTTTCAGCTATGATGATAAAAGATTTGGACTGCATAATGATGGTACTTAAAAGATAAATCCTGTTTTCACTTCTAATATCATTCATGGTCTTCCTAGAATTCTGTGACTTTGATCAACCAGTAATTCTCAAATGTGATATCTATTCATTGTTCAAGTTTTTTATCACTCTTTGAACTTATGAATGTGCTGAATTGTAAAGAAAAAGTGATTCGTGTGTTTAAGCCGATTATAAAAAGATACAAAAACAAGACTTACTTTCAGAGCAGTAGCTTCCGAATTCTATTCAAGTATGTTGCGCTCATGAAAATCAATATTCTGTTGTTATAAAACATAAAAGTGTTTCATATTAAGGAGTGCTCTGCAGAGTTCATGAGTAAAGACTTTGTTCCGTATAGTCAAAGAAGTGACACATGTCGCTTTTGTTTCAACCCAAGATGAATTTTCTTTGAAAAGTAAAATAATGATAAGATAATCTCTGAAGAAGCATTATGAATTGTTCTCTCTCAAACCTCAACGATATGATAAGGATTCCCAATTATGAAACTTGGAAAAGAATAGAATGAAGATTAGGACATGTTCATTTCAATCCGATTTGATTCTATGCATGGTGCATGTACTTTTGTTTTTCAACTTCGTTGTGGTTCTTACAAGTAATTTCGATCTTATTTCTTACACTTAGTTTGGATTGAAGAACCTCCACTAAAAGATGCATATGAATATGGATATTTCTTGATGATTTGAAGTAGAAAATGATCCGTTGTTCCTGAAATGGTTGCAGTTGGATTCAAGTGAATAAAAAATGAAAACTCTTATATCGTTAAACACGATATTTTATGTCTCGGTTTTGCCTCCAATAAATTTCATGAAGAAGGTTAGATCGTTCTCTATACATGCATGGTCACTTTTATGATTCAAAATCTATTTGAATGCCTGACACAAATAATTTCCTTCAATAAATTTGACTTCCAATGATTAAGTAGATTCTCCATAATACATTTGATGAATGTTTTGTTTTGATGAGACGATAAGTGTTTTTCCATTTATGAGCTAAATCTTTTCTTGAGTTCTAAACTATTTTGATTCTTTTTTTTATAACTTGAGTCCTTGACAAACACCGTGGGTGCAACGTACAATCCGTGGTTGCCTTGATCCACCAACCATTGCTTTTGCGTCGATAGTGCAGTGGTCACCGACTGCTTCCAACTAATCACTACATTGCTGAATGAAAGAATTCATCATAGCGTGGCTCTACAGAGTAGTCTAGGGAATCTATGCATATTCCAATAAGCCTCATTGTTGGAACCAATCGATATGGTTCTAGATAAAGTGATCAGGAATCATCATTAGGCTCATGCTAGTTAGTTTCCGGGTGTTGGGTAGCACTATGCCTGTCATCGTTGCAAGAATGCATAGTATGTAGACACAAAAAGCAGAGAGCTCATAATAACTAGTAATGAGTAAAAATGTAAGTAGGTTCACCCCTAATCTTAAGTAGAAAAGTCGCAAAGCGGTTGTATTTTTTCATGTACTTGAATCGAATGCATGTCATTGGATATTGCATACTCATGTTCAATGATGAAAAATCTATCCTAATCTAATTTTGAGTTGCCTGCATTGATACTCCACTAATCATGCAGACTTACAAGCGAATCTTTATTCATGATGTTTCCACTTAATAAGAAAAAGAAAAGCGTATACACAACAATACAATAAATGAGATGACACTACATGCAGTATGGTTGAAGCTTGGACCCATTGAGCAAAGTCTCTAAAATTTTTCTGCTTAAAATTTCTAGTTAAAAAGTAGTTGGACCAATTTTTGCATGAATCTAAAATGGATGTGTCCACCGAAGTTTGAATTTTCCTACTTGCCTCTTCATTTTAGAATTAAAAAACAAGAATATATCTCCAATCCGAAAAGCAAGTGTCCATAAATGTCGATCATGCCAATGCCATTGTCAAAGTTGGACTTCTTGCATAAGTAGAAAATTGGTGTAATCATATTCTTCTCATTATAGTAAAGTATCAATCTGAAATATCAATGATTCCTTTGGTAATAAACGATTTTGAACCACAATATATAAACTAGGCACCGTAAATTCCATAAGAGTGATAGCTTCTATAACATAAACTAACTTGAAAGATGTATATATGGTTGAAACTTTGTACGAGGTAGGATAACCCAATAGAACTGAGGGCAAATATTGTTTCCACTTAGTTGAATATTCAAGAAGAAACTTTTGAAGCATTGTAAGTGAAACCTTGTTAGTCCTTTCTCCCAAACCATTATCTCAAGGATAGTATGGGGAACTCAACTTACGAATAATACCAAAATAATCAACGATAGATTTAATAAGCTGATTCAAAAAATCAATGTTGTGGTAAGAAACTAATTCAAGTGGGAGTCCAAAAAGAGGAAATAATTCAGTGAATAAAACTATAGCAACACTTCATGTGGTTGAATGTCTTAAGCTCCAAGCTTCCACCCAGGTATAGTAATCCATGCATGTCAAAGTGAAGGCCTTTCTTAAACTCACAGGAGGCCGAACTGAACCAATAAAATCCAAACCCCATTTCTAAAAAGGTTCCAAAGAAAGATTAGGTTGCACAAGAAAATTATGGATATCTCGCGGTTCGTCCGTACGTTGATAAGGATCGCACAATTGTACATGATCATAAACATCCTTGTGAATGGTTGGGTAGCATAAACCACTTCGAAAATGTTTCTTTATTGTTCAATTAGTTCCAGGATGATCACCCAAAATTCTAGAATGAGCTTCCAAAATGCTAATTATTACTTCATATGGTATTTATCCTTAATACAAATCATTGAGGATAAAAGTGTTTGCTTTGTAAAGCTAACTTTTTGTGGGCTGCAGTTTGTAAATGGGAAGGAGGAACACCATTTGCAAGAAAAGACATCATTTCATCATGCCAAGTAGGGGTTCCTAATTTTGGTTTAGTATTATCTACAATATGAAAAAGATCTACATCAAGAAAAGAATCATCAATCCCATTTGGAGGTTCACCATTATCTAGCCGAGATAAGAAATTGGCAATGATATGTGAAGATCTAGGATGATGAACTACATCATAGTTGTACTCTTGTAATAGTAAGACCCATCTAGCTAATCTTCCAACAAGATTTTGTTGTTCTACCAAATAAAGCAGAGCAGAATGATAGACATGAAAGTTAAACGAACAACCTATTAAATAATGTCAAAATTTCTTGATAGAATAAAAAATTCCTAAACATTTGCATTTCTTAACTGAGTAGTTGTGCTCTGCCAAAGTTATGTGTTTACTAGCATAACATATAGGCCTAAACCAAGAACATCCTTCCTTCTACATTAAAACTAAACCAATAGCAATATGTGAAGCATCCACAAACACATGAAAAGGTTGAGAATAGACCAAAGCTTGAAGTATTGGTGCTTGTGTGAGTAAAGTTTTCAATTTACAAAATGCTCGATCACATTCCAAAATCTATTTGAAAGCGGTAGACTTCACATGAGCAATAGCATTTAACAGCATACCAATTTGAGCTAAAGAACATAAATGCCACCCATGCTAGCAAATTTGGTCTATAAACTGTAAAACCTCCTTATGAGAATGTGGGAGTGGCACTTCCAATATCACCTTAACTTTGTTTGGGTCAACTGCAATTTCGGTACTAGAAATGACATGACCAAGAAATTTACTACATTTTATTTTGAGAATTGATTTAGCAGCATTGAGATTCAATACTTCTCTACACTTAACGAAACACAACCTTAAATGTTACATATGATCAACTCGTTTGCATGACACTCAAAAAATCACCTAAAAATACCCTCATGAAACTAGTTAAATATGGGTAAAAATTTGTTGCATACAAATCTAGAAGGTACTAGGAGCACTACATAATCCAAACCACATAACTATACATGCAAAGACTCCCCATATAGTAATAAAATTTATTTTTTGTATATCATATTCTCACATTCTAACCTAGTTGTATCCACTAAATCCATCTAAAAATGAATATATTTATCTGCCTACAACTTCATCAAGCATTGTCTCTACAAATGCCAATGGCGATGAGTCTAGAATCATTGTTGCATTTAACTTACGATAATAAAAAAAAGTTATAGTTTTTCTTTTATTAGGAACTATCACAATAGGAGATACCCCTTTCGGATATTCAGTAGGCACAATAAACCCTACTTTCAGAAGTCTATCCAACTCTTCTTTAACCTATTTAGAAAAATTCAAGATAATGTGATGCCGTTTTTGCATTACTAGAGATGCATCAAGTTTTAACACAATTTTATACTGATAAAATATGGGATCTGATCCCCTCATATCATAGTAATCTCAAGCAAACACGTCTACCTTCTCAATCCGATCTTCTTGAATGCAAACACTAGTCTGAGTAAACACATCGTCCTTAATCAACCACAATGTCTCTTTGTTAGATTGGATAGTCTCAAATTCTGGTTGTACAATAGTCGCAATAGGAGCCTAGTGAAATTGGGTTAATATTTCAAGGATATCAATCAGTCCTACCAGCCACAAATATCGAGTAGCTTGTAACAATTAGAGCTCATCAACTTCCTCTAGTCTTTCCATCAGTGGGTTTGCAATTGATAGTAATTGAGCCTTCAGATAATGTTGTTCGTCTTCTAAAGGAATAGAATATTTCTTGTGGCCGGTCCTTCTTATTTAACCTTTGCTTATTTAATCATGGTCATCCAAGTAACAAATTATAATGATTGCTTTTACCAATTAACACAATGACCACAAAAGTTACTTCAAAAGGAAGATTATAGATTTTAATGGCTATATCTTTGATAAGACCAATATGAAAAGTAGCGACTAGTTCAATAAATTCCCAAGAAGCAATTGTATTGTAGATTTACAAAATAACTACCAAGGATCTACTACAATATTACTACCCTCAGGAACATTAAATTTTGGAGAATTAGTAACTGTTGTATGATTTAAAAACTAATTTTTGGGTTCATTTCGGTTCTACCTACTCGAACTTGCTATTGAAAATTCAATTAGAGCTTGTTTAGACCATCTCATTACTTGATCATAAACTTGGTGATGTGCGATGACATCTGTGGAACTACTGTGGAATCATTGTTATTCTAAAATCATCCATATCGAGTAACTATTGGAGCTGCTGGATCTTGAAACGTTAAGACTACCATATTCATCATTATAGCTTTAAGTGTAACTTCTTGTTTTTTCTTATCATACTCTTGAGCATCTGGGCAATCAAGACAAATATGACCATATTCCACACAAAAATCATATTGTGGACCTTTACCTTCTTTGTGAACACAAAATCATTCAAGAAACTTGTACTCTCTTGTAGAAGTCGTTTATTGATGCTCATTATATGAAAATCGCGGCGCATACATGGATGATTGAAGAAACTTGAACTTTTGAAATATTATTTCTATTTGTAGTGATTCGTAAACCCATGCATGACGTAAATTCCTCTATGCTGTGTTTCCCTTTCAAATAATACATTGTTTTAAGATCTACTTACGTTGGGCGAAATGGACATATTATGTGTATAGTACCCCAAATGATCCCCCATATCTCCAGGGACCCTCGTACCCCAAGGAGTAAGGAGTAAGTGAAATTTCACTTTTATTTCATTGACTATTGGCATTTAGGCTAAGGCTCTTCAGAATTAGTTGGAATTAATTGAGAGTATAAGTGAAGATGGGAGAAGTATTCACGTGCCTCCTCATATCTTATGCAAGAGGGGCCAGATGCTTGGCATGGCCAAGATTAGAGAACTTGAAGTCCCATTAAGGTAGACCTTGGAAAAGGATGGCGGTAAAATCTTGTTGGTTCCATAGGAAATTACATGAATCATACCCGCCCACCCACACACACACACACACCATCAATATATTAATCCTTAGCTACACCATCAATACATTAATACTTATCTTCCACCAATACATGAATACTTATCTTATTTGTAGAATCTAGAGCCAGTTGGGGCATGAGGAAGAAGAAAAATCCTAGATCCTTACTATGAGTGTATTACTAAGTGAATGTAAAAAGATAAGTAGCTAATGATAAAAGATAAGTAGCTAATGATAGTGTACCTAAATTTGCTTATTGTGAGCATGAAACATTTGGTTCCTCCCAATCATAAATGCACTTAACTTTGTAGACAAAATTAAATGAAATCCACACACATAACCAAATAGCAAGAGACACATGATTAGAGCATATGCTTACCATAGGTAGAAATAGGCTTCAGGCACTCCAAGCATACCATGAAAGATCCAAATCCAGAAGAAGGTGTAAGATAATAGTTGAAGAAACCAAGATGCACGAGAATATACTCTCTTTCATTAAAAATATCATTAAAAATATCACTAAAAATAAGGTTTTTGGTCTTTATAATTATGGACATGATGCATCTCACATGGGTTCTCGCCAAAATAAATTTAGAACTTAAGTCATAGAGCATGGGAATGGATGCTAAAGTAACTAAAAAAGTTATAAAAATAATGGTAATGAAATCCATAGGCTCAAGGCCTGTGCTAAAGTGACTAAAAAAATTATAAAAATAATTGTAATGAAATCCATAAGCTCAAGGAGTCCTTGAAATTTACAAAAACGGACTTAGAGCAAGTGAAATTTAGATAGAAATTTTACAAAGTGGCCATGTTAAGTCCTATACTGCCTCTAAAACTCTCTGTCCTATACTGCCTCTAAAACTCTCTGTCCTGATGCTTCTTATGCTTCTTTATTGATTGACATTGCCCAAAAAAACCTAGCATATCTTTTGTTGGCCCCTTAAACATTCCAAAGCTTTACCTTATGTGTTTGTTTCATTCTTTGCAATACCTCCATCTCCCTAAACTTTTGGAAAACTCACATGTAGTAACGTTTACATATCCCTTCTAGAATTTGGAATGAAAACATAAATTGAAGATCAGGGGAAGGTTATTGATTAGGGCATTCTCATTTGGAGATGCTTTTGGTGATATAGATGGATCTAGGAAGTGCATATTTATCAGAAGCCCCAAGAATCAAATAGAGGATGAATGCATGTCAAGCTATGTTTTTTATGCTTACACACTCAACATATGGTTGATGATGCTTACTCTAAGATTTTATCACGGAAACTCTCTCAAAAAGTTCTCAACCGAGGAAAATGGATCCTTGTAGAATCAAAGGGTAAAAAAGATCCTGATTTTGAGCCACGATGTTCGGAATAAAAGGGGTTTCCTTGCTTCAATTTAGAAAATATAGTCAAAACGAGGGCATAGTTTTAATGTACCTACCCTAAAAATACACAACTAACAAAAATGAGCAAGAATCATTTATGCCCGAATAATTGGGAAAAAGCTAAGCAAAGGTAATTATCGAATATGACGTCTCAGGCCACTTGTTTGGGCGGTTGGGCCTTTTGCCTCTTGAGGCGGGGGCGAGGGTTCAACCCCCACCAACAACATGTAAGGGACATGTTATCATGGAAAGTTATATCTTGTGGCTAATGTGCCATTGCTTGTCTTGCCCCGCGGTAGTTGTGACTGCCATCTAACCCAGCTATGTAAACCCTGTTCTTGTGGGATAAAGGGGGTCCCATGGGTACTATGCCCTTCCTTGTACAGTTGCAATTTCAAAGTTAAAGCATGGAGGAGCAGACCTCAGTTGAACCTCCATTTCAAAAAGAAAAAATTCTCGAATATGCTCATATAGAATGGGAAATTTCTTTATGGGTGTAGAGCTTTAAATTCTGGTAAATGGAGACAACAAACTCACAAAATTTCCACGTAATTCAAATATGGATTAATAAAAAAAAAAAGTAAAAGGGGTCGAGGCTTGAGTTAAGAAGTCCAAAGTAGCACTCCATTAGGTATCGATATGCAAAATTTTATAGAACTTCCGCATAAGCCAAGAACATTTTCTAATAGCAAGCAATGCATATTATTTATGGTAAACAATTATATGGAAAAGATAGCAAAATATAGGGATGAGCTGCCATCTATTAATTGAATGTTCACAATTACATGGTACCAAGTATTTTATTTTATCAGACTATTTAGAAAGAAGATAGCTATGATCCACAAGGATAAATTACTATTCTTGAGAGCACACATGGCGTAGAAATACTTCATGACTTTGATGTGATAGATGAGGTACATATGAAATAATAGGGAAGTCTTAGATAGTCCTCAAGGAGAAATTTCTTCAATGTTTTTTTTAATATACAGTGCAGGAATCGCCGCCATTTCATCGTGTGTATCACACTGTCAAATTGCATGCAAGTTTGAATAATATACATGAAACATGTGTGTATGTTACTATCAAAACTTACACACATGAGAGAAAGGAAAGGAAAAGTGAAGGTTAGGATACGTTTGAACTCATTCGAGAGTTGACACAAAAGAGAATAGAACTAAAAAGACTATCAATAACCAAGAGGAACATTCCATGGAGATTACATGAAATCTACCATGCCCAAAAAAAAGGAACAAACCATCAAAATGGTCCACTCTTAGTGATAAAAACCTTGAGTCTTATGGAAACCATGCTCTATATCACAAAGTGCTCAAACCCACAAAACACCTCTTTTGCACATGAATCCAAACCATGGAAATATAGAGAACCAATGCTTAGATAAGTTTGTGTTCTCAAGGCATTTGTCACAATGCAACATTGATGATAAACAAATTTGTTTCCAAACAACTCTTACAATGTTCAAGAACCATTGTGTTGGCAGTCAAGGAGGATCAATGCACCAAGGAAGCATGAGGCAAGGAAGCCAGAGAGAACAAAGTCGAAGAGAAGGTCAATGAGGTCGAATCACACAAGGAAGCTAACGAAGATCTAGTGAGAAGGCCAATCATTCTTTTCAAATCAAATGTACAACACACAATGCTTGTTATCACTAAAAATCATTATAAATCCCATTTTTGGTAGAATAGACTCCATTTTGTTAAAGCCAAGGATGGCTCGAGCTTGAGGAGTAGCAGATGTGCCTATGTATGAATTCTCATAGATTTTTGAGTTCGTTTGGGCCTTCAAATGCGCTCAACAACCTAATTTTTAACTAGGCAGCACACTCGGTCCAAAGAAGGCCAAAGCTAGTCAAAAACTATAAAAACAATTAGAAGGCTTACTTTTGGGGTTAGCTTGTTGGAGAGTGAACTCAGTCTAGAGCATTGCAAACTTGTTTTGAGTTGGATAAGAAAATATTCCATTCTTTTCTCTCTTTGTCTTGCCTTCTATGCATGTGTGTGTACATGTGTGCATGTTGGTGTGCCTCTCATTCACACATGCATGTATTCACTTGCTCATCATCCTCATAGCACTTTTACATCTCTACAGATTGACAACTATGAGGTAGACCTCCTCACATTGGTGCTTATCATTGTGCTAGAGTGACATCCCATTTGGCCCTGTTGTCGGGGAGCAAGCTTTGAGGAAGAACATGTAATGGTAAGACATAGAGATTCGACATTGGAATCATAGTTAAATTTCTTGTTTTGACTTTTTCATATTCCTCATCATCATCCCTACTCAGCCCTTACCTCCATTTCCATCCTTGCAAAAAATTCACCTTTGTGGTCATATTCCCTCCTCCAATGCATTCCCCTTTTTTCAATTTTGGGAGTGAGAGAGAGAGGGGGATGGAGAGAGAGAGAGAGAGAGCTTCTATATCTTGTGTTTCCTACTTTTTGGAGCTTTTTAGCAGCAATAACAAGGTCAGCATGTGTGACAACTCTATGCACACGCCCTAGGACAAAGATCTTTGTCTATCTCAGTAGATAGAAAAACATGGAGTATTTGCTAAAGACAAGTGCATCATAGTAGGCTAGATCACATGCACATCAAGGGAATCTAGAATTTTTGCACATAACAAATTTTTTGTTGATATATTTTGCTAGTGATGTGTGTGAATACACTAGGACCACTAGGGCACTTTTTTCCCTCTTTAGGAGGTTTTTCCCCCGGCTTGTAGATACACCTATTACCCTAATTGGTCACTTATCTTTGTACATTCTAGTGGTGATACACTCAGTATTGTGTGTTGTGCTCCAAGCTTCTCCTTCTGCTTTGCATTGTTCACGTGCTTTCACAAAAATCTTAATCCCACAATTGGTACTCGAGCAGGTCACCGCTTCATATAGGGCCTCATCGAAACTCCTCTAGTCACAGTCTCAGAATCACACAAAATTTGGTGTGCATACTCAAGGTGATCAGAATATCAAAATAGCTTCATTCTATTGTGTCAAAATCGTGATCTCAGCTCATTTTAGCCTCCAAACCCATTATTGAATGCTTATGCATGCTATTTCATATTTTGTGCTAGAGATATATACCAGTTTTGGTTTGCTAGTATAAGCATCTCGAAGTCTGCTACAGTTCTAGGTGAACTTGTTTGGGTAGTTCTATCCAATGTTTTTAGATACAATCATTTTTTTGCATTAAGGTATTTTAGTCAGTGGCCATGGCTAAAAGTAGTGATGTATTCTATATGTTGGTTTTTGAGGATAAGTTGGATGATAGCAATTATCAATTGTGGGCTTATATGATGTGACATGTATTGGTTGCAAAAGGACTATAGAATATTGTTCAAGGTGTTGAAAAATGTCCTATTACACCTCCAAAGACAGGTACTACAAATGCAAATACTAAAGTTGATGGAGATAGTGTTGAAGATAGTGATATGCTGTAGATTCTTGTTCGTGATATTATTTTTGTTGCACCTACTGTTGGAGTTGGACGTCTGCGGAAGCACGCGAACAGCACAAGGAAGAAGAAGAAGCTTGGAGCACAACACACAAGACTGAATGTATTACTAGAGAATGTACAAAGATAAGTAGCCCATTAGGGCAATAGGCGTATATACAAGCCGGGGGAAAAAAAACCTCCTAAAGAGGGAAAAAAGTGCCCCGGCAGTCCTAGAGTGTTCACACACATCACTACCTAAATATATCAACAAATCCCCTCTGGGAGTGATGCGGTGAACAAGGAGCTGGCACTCATGTATAAGGAAGTTCCAAGCTATGTGGAAATCACTCCACAAAAGGAAGTAAGCCCAAAGCTTTGCGGAAAGCTTCAAACTTCTCCCTAGGCAGAGCCTTCGTGAAAAGGTCTGCAATGTTCTCCTGCGTGGGCACATATGCCAAGCTGATCTCCCCAGCAGAGAACCTCTCCCTGACATAGTGATAATGCACCTCAATGTGCTTAGTGCGAGCATGGAACACAGGGTTCCTCGCAACTGCCAATGCGCTCTGACTGTCAGTGAAGATGGTGGTGGCAGAAGACTGGCCAACACCCAAATCAGCCATAAGGCGTCTGAGCCACACACACTCAACAGTCGCTGTGAAAGCTTCCCTATACTCAGCCTCACAACTGGAAGTGGCCACAGTAGGCTGCTTCTTGCTCAACCAAGATATACATGAGCTACCAAGCATGAAGCAAAAACCACTGGTGGACACACGAGTGTCATAGCAACCAGCCCAATCTGAGTCAGAAAAAGCATGCAAATCTGGCGGTAGTGATCCCCCCTTGGGATAAAACAACCCAAGTAGCCGAGTACCACTCAAGTAGCGAAAGATGCGCTTAACCGCTTTCCAATGCGTGACTCCTGGGCAATGCATAAACCTGCTCATCTGTGAAACAGCAAACTGAATATCTGGCCGAGTAATGCATAAGTAAATCAAGCATCCAACAACCTGCTGATAGAGAACAGCATCAAATGCATCTCCAGCATCATGAAGACTCAATCGTAAACCTGTCTCCATAGGAGTGGCAATAGGCTTACAGTCTTCAAGGCCAAAACGCTGCAATAATGTGTCAATATATTTCGTTTGACACAAAGCCATTCCACCATCAACGTGCATAAACTGAATGCCCAAGTAGTGATGCAAATGCCCCAAATCAGACATCTCAAATGAGGCATGCAAATCAGCCTTAAAATCAGCAATATGTGTCTCAATAGGACCAGTGAGCAGCATGTCATCAACATAGACAACAATGATCAGAAGCACATCATTAGCACGTTTAACATATAAGGTGCTTTCAGTTGGACTGTTCTCAAAACCATGTGCAATCAGATAGGCATGTATCTTCTCATACCAAGCACGTGGTGCTTGTTTTAAACCATATAACGCCTTCTTTAACCTGCACACCTGGTTTTCATGCCCTTTCTGCACAAAGCCACGGGGCTGAAAAACATACACTTCTTCATGCAAGTCACCATTCAGAAATGTTGTTTTAATGTCCAACTGATGTACATTCCAACCATGATGGGCTGCAAGTGCACAAATGCTCCGAACAGTAGTCATACGGCATGTAGGTGCAAAGGTCTCATCAAAATCAATGCCTCTTTCCTGCGCATAACCCTTTGCAACAAGCCTAGCCTTATACCTGTCAACTGTACCATCAGGTTTACGCTTCAGCTTGTATACCCACTTAGTGCCAATGGCCTTCTTGCCAGGAGGCAAGTCACATAAAGACCATGTACCATTCTTCATTATAGCATCATATTCAGATTGCATAGCAGCCATCCAATTTTCTGAATTTTGTGCTTCATCAAAAGAAACAGGCTCATTTTCATCACAGAGACTAGATGCAGCCATAGCATAGCAATCTGATGCAAAGGAGGCACTATGAGAGCCTGAACGAGTACGATATGACAAAGGTGCATCTAATTTGCTGTCACGCAAAGTCTGCACCAGCCATTTTGGCATAGTTTTTGCCTGCTCAATATCAGCTCTCTCATCAACAAGTGCATCATGTAAATCTGCATCAGAAATGGAATGATCTGCATCATCATATGAAACCTGCAAAGGCTGAGAAGTTGCCTCATTAGGACCAACACTAGCCTGTCCACCTGTAAAAAGAGGCATCAAAGTATCATACATGTCTTTGGAGCTAACAGATGTCTCCTTAGTACATGAAAGCAATGGTTGAATAGCATCTTCCACAAAGACAACATCACGGCTAACCAGAATGCGTTTAGTCTGTGGATGATACAGACGATAGCCTTTACTTTCAGAACTGACCCAACAAAAATACATTTTACTGCCTTATCATCCAATTTTCTGCGATGTTGTTCAGGCACTAATGCATATGCCAAACAACCAAAAACACGCAGATGAGCAACAGATGGCTTGCGGTCATGCCAAGCCTCATATGGAGTGATAGACTGCAACGCTTTAGTGGGACACCTGTTCAGTACATATGCTGCACACATGACAGCCTCAAGCCAGAAACTATGCGGTAAAGCCTGACTTTTGACCATGCACCTCGCCATCTCCATGAGTGACCTGTTCTTTCGTTCAGCAACTCCATTCTGTTGAGGTGTATACGGCACTGTACACTGATGTTTTATCCCACGTTCAGCCAGAAATGCATTAAAATCTGAAGACATATACTCCCCCCCTCGATCAGAACGGAGGGTGCCCATTTTACATGCTGACAGATTTTCAGCCAAAACCAAAAACTGTTTGAAGCACATGAACACTTCGGACTTTGCTTTGAGTGGATATACCCATGCATGCCTGGAAAAATCATCAATGAAAGTCACGAAGTAAAGGTAATTTCCAAAAGAGGGTGTCTGCATAGGACCACAGACATCACTATGTACAAGCTGCAATTTCTGCGTAGCCCGAACTGAACCATCTTTTGGAAAGGAAGAACGCTGCATTTTGCCCAAAATACAGCCTTCACAAACATGTTTTCCAGGTGCCTCAAGTTTGGGCAAAGAGGACACCATTTCAGATTTCTGCAGGCATAACAAACTAGCAAATTTCAGATGACCAAAGCGTGCATGCCAAAGCTTTGCATCTGACATAGCCTGAGAATCATGAACTGCACATGCCGAATCATTCACAGATCTTTCATAGTCTATGAGCTTATACAGCCCATGACATAAAATGCCAGAAGCAATAATCACATCGCCATTTGAGAGATCATGGACTGTACACCTGTCATCAAAAAATTTCACAACCAAGCCAATCTTGGCTAATGCAGAAACTGATAACAGATTCTTTTTGATCCCTGGCACAAATAAAGCATCTGTCAAAGTGAAAGAACTACCATCAGCAGTAGTCAGAATGATCTTACCAACTCCCATAACAGGATAAGAGGAGTTATTGGTGCATGTGACAGTATTCCCTGTAGGAGCAGGCTCAAGTGAAGAGAAGAAACTGCGCTGTGAGGTAATATGTTTGGTCGCCCCACTGTCAAAATACCAAACATCTGAGTCTACTACAGACATGCACTGATCATGAGAAGATGGGTCAAAACTGCAGACAGTGGTAAACGCCCATTCTTCTTCCTGCACAAGATTTGCAGACTCTGTTTTTGGTGTAGAGGCCTCTGCAACAACCAGTCCAGCCTCTTTCTTCTTTGCCTCTTTAGCAGCCAGTTTTGGACAGTTCTTTATAATATGATCATTTCCTTTACAGTACTTGCAGAACAATTTCTGCTTTTCTGATTTCTTTTCATCTTTATCCTGGTTCTTCGATTGTGCAGCATTTGCAGATTTCTGCTTACTAGTAGAAGAGCTCCATTTTCCTTTGCCCTTCTGACTAGCCAGGAAAGCTTGATCTGCAACACGCATAATGGACCTATTCTGCCTGGACTGATCTTCCTGCAACAGAACAGAGACTAATTCCTCAGATGACAAGGCATTCGGATTGCCTTTCATCATCAACCGAAGAGTAGAGGCAAAACTCTGATATGAATCAGGAAGACCATTCAGAACGGTCTGCACAAGTGAGCTATCTGGTATAACCTCATCAGTAGAAATCAATTGTTCCTTCAGGTCTTTGATCTTTGTAAGAAAACTGTCCATAGAATCACCTTCATTCATGTGCTCACTCTCCAACTGTTTTCGGAGGTAAGCAACACGAGCCTCATTCCTAGCCTGGTACAAAGTGGTAAGTGTATCCCAAGCATCCTTTGCTGTTCTGCAAGAGCGAATGTGAGGAATAATGGCACGTTTGACAGACAAAGCTATCAATGCATGTGCCTGGGCATCTCTGCCATCCCAACGAATCTGCTCTGCAATAGGTGCAACAGAAATAGCAGCACGAACAGGAATCTGCGGAATATCATCTTCGACACCATCTTCATCAGCTCCAACACCTGTATTTGCAGTACCTGTCGTTACAGGTGTAACAGTACGTCTTTCAACACCCTGCACAATGTTCCACAATCCTTTTGCAACCAGTACATGTCGCATCATATAAGCCCATAATGGGTAGTTGGTACCATCCAACTTATCCTCAACAGCCAACATACGGAATACATCACTGCTTTCAGCCATGGCCGGTGACTAAAATACCTTGATGCAGAAAATTGACTGTATCTAAAAAAGTTGAATGGAACTGCCCAAACGAGTTCTGCTAGACCTGTAGCAGACTTCGAGACGCTTAAACTGGCGAACAGAAACTGGTATATACCTTTGGCACAAAAGGACAAAATAGCCTGCACAAGCATTGCGATAGTGCGTTCGGAGGCCGAAACGGCTCGGAAACACCCTGAGTATGCTCACCAAATTTCGTGCGAATCTGAGACTGCAAACGGAGGAGTGTCGACGGCGCCCTAGAAGAAGCGACGACCTGCTCTGATACCAATTGTTGGAGTTGGACGTCTGCGGAAGCACGCGAACAGCACAAGGAAGAAGAAGAAGCTTGGAGCACAACACACAAGACTGAATGTATTACTAGAGAATGTACAAAGATAAGTAGCCCATTAGGGCAATAGGCGTATATACAAGCCGGGGGAAAAAAAACCTCCTAAAGAGGGAAAAAAGTTCCCCGGCAGTCCTAGAGTGTTCACACACATCACTACCTAAATATATCAACACCTACTACAAAGCAAATTTGTTAGGATGGAAGAGATGCCCAAGCACGTGCTTTGATAGCTTTGTCTGTCAAACATGCCATTATTTCTCACATTTGCTCTTGCTGAACAGCTAAGGATGCTTGGGATAAACTTACCACATTCTACCTGGCAAGGAATGAGGCTCATGTTTCTTACCTTTGAAAACAATTGGAGAGTCAACATATGAATAAAGGTGATTCTATGGATAGTTTTCTCACAAAGATCAAGGATTTGAAGTAACAATTGATTTTTGTTGATGGTCCTTCCTGATAATTCACTTGTGTAGATTGTTCTGAATGGTCTTCCTGACTCATATGAGAGTTTTGCTTCTACTCTTCATTTGATGATGAAAGGTAATCCAAATGCCTTATCATTTTAGGAGTTTGTTTTTGTTCTGTTGTAGGAAGATTGGTCTAGGCAGAATAGGTCTATTATGTGTGTTTCACATCAAGCTTTCTTGGCTATTCAGAAGGGCAAAGGTAAATGGAGCTTTTCTACTAGTAAGAAAAAATCTGCAAATGCTACACATTCAAAGAAGGAAGACAAAGATGAGAAGAAATTAGAAAAGCATAAATTGTTTTGCAAATGTTATAAAGCAAATGATCATGTTATTAAGAGTTGTCCAAAGCTGGCTGCCAAAGAGGCAAAGAACAAGGAGGCTAGAATGGTTGTCGTAGAGGCCTCTACACCGAAAATAGAATCTGCTAATCTTGTGCAGAATGAAGAATGGGCATTTACTACTATTTGCAGTTTTGGTCCATCTTCTCATGAGTAGTGTATGTTTGGTATTTTGATAGTGGGGCAACCAAACATATTACCTCGTAGCATAGTTTCTTCTCTTCATTCGAGCCTGCCCCTATAAGTAATATTGTCACATGCATTAACAACTCCTCTTATCCTGTCATGGGAGTTGATAAGATCATTTTGACTACTAGTGATGGTAGTTCTTTCACTTTGTTAGATTCTTTATTTGTTTCAAGAATCAAGAAAATTTGTTGAGAGTTTCTACATTATCCAAGATTGGCTTGGTTGTGAAATTTGTTGATCATAGATGTATTGTTCATGGTCTAGAAAATGGATACGTAATTAATGCTTTTGGCATTTTATGTCGTGGGTTATATAAGCTTATAGACTATGAAAGATCTATGAATGATTGATTCTCAAGCTATGTTATTTGCAAAGCTTTAGCATGCATGCTTTAGTCATATGAATTTTGCTAGTTTGTTACCCCTGTAGAAATCTAAAATAGTGTCCTCTGTGCGGAAACTTGAGGCACCCGGTAAAAATGTATGTGAAGGCTATATTTTGGGCAAAATGCAACATTCCTCCTTTCCAAAAGATGGTTAGTTCGAGCTACTCAAAAATTGCAACTTGTTTATAGTGATGTATGTGGTCCTATGCAGTTACCCTCTTTTGGAAATTATCTTTACTTCATGACTTTCATTGATGAATTTTTTATCCATGCATAGGTTTATCCATTAAAAGCAAAGTCTGAAGTGTTTATGTGCTTCAAACAGTTTTTGGTTTCGGTTGAAAATCTGTCAGCATGTAAAATGGGCACCCTCCATTTTTATCGAGGGAGGGAATATATGTCTTCTGACTTTAATGCATTTCTGGCTGAATGTGGGATAAAACATGAGTGTACATTGTCATATACACCTCAACAAAATGGAGTTATTGAACAGAAGAACAGGTCACTCATGGAGATGGCAAGGTGTATGGTCAAGAGCCATGCCTTACCACATAGTTTCTAGCTTGAGGATGTTATGTGTGCAACATATGTACTAAACAGGTGTCCCAGTAAAGCACTACATTATATCACTCCATATGAGTCTTGGCATGGTCGCACACCAACTGGTGCTTATCTACATTTTTTGGTTGTTTGGCATGTGCATCAGTGATTGAACAACATCGCATAAAATTGGATGATAAAGTAGTAAAATATATTGTGTTGGGTACACTTTTGAAAGCAAAGGCTATTGTCTATATCATCCACAGAGTAAATGCATTCTGGTTAGCCGTGACGTTGTTTTTGTGGAAGATGTTATTCAACCGTGACTTTCATGTACAAAGGAGACATTTGTTCACTCCAAAGACATGTATGATACTTTTCTACCTCTTTTTCCAGCAAGATAGTCTAGTGTTGGTCCTAATGAGGTGAGCTCTCAGTCTTTACAAGTTTCATGTGATGATGCACACCACTCCATTTCTGATGCAGATTTACATGATGCACTTGTTGATGAGAGAGCAGATATTGAGCAAGAAAAAACTATGCCAAAATGGTTGGTGTAGATATTGTGTGATAGCAAATTAGATGCATCTCTATCATGTTCACACTCTCATAGTGCATCTTTTGCGTCAGATTGCTATGGTATGGCTATGTCTAGTCTCTGTGATGAAAATGAGCCTATTTCATTTGATGAAGCACAAAATTCAAAAAATTGGATGGCTGCTATGCAATGTGAATATGATGCTATAATGAAGAATGGTAACTAGGATTTATGTGACTTGCCTCCTGGGAAGAAGGCCATTGGCACTAAGTGGGTCTACAAGTTGAAGCATAAGCTTGATGGAACAGTTGACAAGTATAAGGCTTGGCTTGTTGCAAAGGGTTATGTGCAGGAAGGAGGCATTGATTTTGATGAGACCTTTGCACCTACATGCCCTATGACTACTGCTCATAGCATCTATGCACTTGCCACCCATCATGGTTGGAATGTCCATCATTTGGACATTAAAAATCCATTTTTGAATGGTGACTTGCATGAAGAAGTGTATGGTTTTCAGTCCCCTAGATTTTGCAGAAAGGCCATGAGAACCACGTGTGCATGTTAAAGAAGGAATTATATGGTTTAAAAAGCAAGCACCACATGCTTGATATGAAAAGATACATGCCTATCAGATTGCACATGGTTTTGAGAAGAGTCCAACTGAAAGCACCTTATATGTTACGGTTTCTAATTATGTGCTTCTGATCATTGTTGTCTATGTTGATGTCATGCTGCTCATTTGTCCTATTGAGAAGCATATTGTTGATTTTAAGGATGATTTGCATGCCTCATTTGAAATGTCTGATTTGGGGCATTTGCATCATTATTTGGGCATTTAATTTATGTGAGTTGATGGTGGAATAGCTTAGTGCGAAACAAAACATATTGACACATTATTGCAGTGTTTGGCCTTGAAGATTATAAGCCTATTGCCACTCCTATGGAGACAAGTTTATGATTGAGTCTCCATGATGTTGGAGATGCATTTGATGTTGTTCTCTATTAGTAGGTTGTTGGATGCTTGATTTACTTATGCATTACTCAACTAGATATCCAGTTTGTTGTCTCACAGATGACAGGTTTATGCATTACCTAGGTGTCAAGCATTGGCAAGCAGTTAACTGCATCTTTCCTTACTTCAGTGGTACCTATCTACTTGGATTATTTTATCCCAAGGGGGGATCACTACCGCCAGATTTGCATGCTTTTTCTAATAGTGATTGGACTGGTTGCTATGACACTCATGTGTCCACTAGTAGCTTTTGCTTCATGCTTGGTAGCTCATGTATATCTTGATTGAGCAAGAAGCAGCCTACTGTGGCCAATTCCAGTTGTGAAACTGAGAATAGGGCAGCTTTCACAACGACTATTGAGTGTGTGTGGCTCAGATGCCTTATGGCTGATTTGGGTGTTATTCAGTCTTTTGCCACCACCATCTTCACTAACAGTCAGAGCGCATTGATAGTTGTGAGGAACCCTATGTTCCATGCTCGCACTAAGCACATTGAGGTGCATTATCATTATGTCAAGGAGAGGTTCTCTGCTGGAGAGATCATCTTGGCATATGTGCCCAGGTAGGAGAACCTTGTAGACCTTTTCACCAAGGCTTTGCCTAGGGAGATGTTTGACGCTTTCCACAAAGCTTTAGGATTGCTTCCTTTTCTGGATTGATTCCACATAGCTTGGCACTTCCTTATACATGAGTGCTAGCTCCTTGTTCACCACATCATTACTAGGGGGGATTTTTTGATATATTTAGGTAGTGATGTGTGTGAACACACTAGGATCGTCGGGACACTTTTTTCCCTCTCTAGGAGGTTTTTTCCCTTGGATTGTGTATGTTGCCCTAACGGGCCAGTTATCTTTGTACTTTCTAGTGGTGATACATTTAGCAGTGTGTGTTGTGCTCCAAGCTTCTTCTTCCTTGTGTTGTTCGCGTGCTTCCACAAACGTCTAACTCCACAAACGTCAAACGCGTGCTTCCCTATGAAAAACCTATTGAACCAAGATAAGAGCCAAAATACTCCAACATTATGTATGTGAATCCTAAGCGTAGGCCGCAACCAAGGCAGATTAGACCCCAAGCACCCAAAGGACCCTATTATAGATTCCAAGGAGATTATTTCATCCATGATTTTTTGCTTCCTCCACCAAGGTGATCCCAACTAGTGTTTATTCAACATTTTTATTTTAATTGTGTAAAGGAACACCTCTTGAGAGACTATCCTAAGAATCCAACCAATACTCAAAAGATTACACCAATTAATGTTATTAGCTTGGTGGTAGATTCCACTCGAAGTGTGACCACTATGACCGCTGTGCAAGTAGTAACTAGAGCTTAAGCTTTACAACAAACCAAAAGAGGATAAAGAGAAGAATTTAGAGGCTATTGAGTGAGAGAGTGTAGCTAGGAAAAGAACAAGAACTTGGAAGGATAGGCATGAAAGAATGAAGAGACAATGGGTGAGAACAATGAGTTGACTAGAAGAAAGTGTAAAGGAGATGAAAACAAAACTAATAGAGATCAAATCTCAAACACACTCTCGAACCCCAGCTCCCTTATCTCATCAAAAGCTCCATCCCTACCACCACCACCACCACCCAAAGCAGGATCAATCCTAGAAGAGCCTATTCAAAAAGATTTAGAAATGATTTTCAAGGCATATCAGACCATAATTCAATAAGGGCTGAATGTGACATAGTTAGATAAGTGTTATCCTAGAGATGACCTAAAGATTGAGAGGATGGAGCTTTGTGAAAAAATGGTAGGAGTAGCTCAGGCTATGTTCGATGCAAGGCATCTTTTCCATCACACTAACTCAAGAAAGTCACAAATGCATCTTGAGGGACTATTGGAGAGATAAGAGGGGTTGATAACTAAACCTAGGATATTAGCTACACCAAAGGCTGAGAGTAGTGGAAGAGAAAGGTTAAGCTTACCCCCCAAGGCAGGTTACATTATTAATTCCATAGACATTGGAAATTCTTCCTCTTTAAATCTCTAATCCAAATAATTGTTGAGATAAATTCAAGAGGAAAAAGAGAACCCTCCTCGTATTGAGATAATGGATAATCATCATGATAAATCCCCTCAGGCCATTCCATCTATCTATGGGGAGCAAGAGGGCATGCCTTCAATCAAGCAACTAGAATTTGAATCCAATTCTTTGCAAGAACTTCCTCACTTTACAAGCCTATGGGAGTCAAGATACATTCACATGAGAGCTCCCACAGTTATTGTAATGAATGAGGAATCTATTCTACTAAGGAACACAAAATTAGTGATGAACACTAAAGTGCAGTGTCACCTCACTATAGAAGAGCTACTGAAAGTTAAACGTGAACTATGGAACACATAACTAAAAAAGTGCTAAAAGTAGCTTATCCACATTCTAAGGAAAGATCACATATGATGGTTCCAAAAATACCCTTCAATAAGATAGGAGACATGAGCCAAGAAGAAGAAGGAAATACCTATCTTTCTATGATGTATCAGGGCTATTCAACCAAATCAATTTTCGATTTAGGAGCAAGAGTGTGTGTGCTACCACTTCCTTGTGGAAACATTAGGGCAATCCAGCACTCAAACAAACAAGAATAAAATTTCAAAATGCAGATGGACATATCTAGAAACCCTTAGGGTTATTGGAAGGAATAATTCTCACTACTTCTGGTGTGGACTTTGGACATAAATTTTCCATTTGTGAATTTGCTAAGAATTATATTTTTTAGTTAATTTTAGTCCCTTCATGAGAGACCTATAGATAGTGAAAGATCGGGGAACCTATTCCTTGTACTGATAGAATTTAGGGGTGACAACTAAAGTCAATCTCAAAGATAATTCCCATGGAGATGTACCAACCTTGCATTGGAGCCCATTACATAGAACAAGAGATGAAATTGATTTGGTGCACTCCATAGGATTAGGATCTTCATGGATGCATGAAGACACTCACTTATGGACATGTAGAGTTTGAATGAAAGAACAGAAAAGGATAACCTCTAAAAGTGTAGGTATGAATGAAAACCATGGATCAGTTCAAGACCTAGCCTTTGCACCTGTCAAATTGCAAAGAATTTGTAGAAACTTTCTCTAGACAAGCCATATGCACACCTGAACTTCTTGACCATGCTTAATGCCCATCGACATTTTTTAATGTAGATATATCTATGTTTTCTAACAAAACAATGGCACACTCATAGTTTTGTATCTACACATATAGTCTACTACATCTTTGTACTTTGCCATGGCTCTCCATCTTCTTCTCTATTCACAACCACTTCATGTTGCAATGCAACTGGTACCAAGTTAAAATATAATACACTCTTAAAGAGTACAAAGAAATGGAGAAAGTTGATTTGTGTATAAGCCGAAGGATGTTGTGTATCAAAAGAATAGAAACATGAGTTTCTTCTGTAAGTTGTTCCACAAAAGATAATGATGCAGGCACAATAACTAGATGTAATGAATAATTAGAGGGAGTAATGTATTGTGCCTTTACATGGATGCACCAACAAACCCTTTTTTGGTGAGATAGATTTCGAAGAATACATACCAGTAGGTTTATCTGTATGACTTGTTTTATATGGATGCTTGGTTTTGGCGTGAGATGCTCAATGTCATTGCTTCACTAGGAGCACCAATTTTGATGGGTAGTAGTCTTGGTAATGCTTTATAACACAAGCTTCTCTAACAGACTATTATAGTCCTCGAGTAGTAGTCGTGAAAGTTGGAGAAGAAATTTCTAGTGTAATCATAGATAATGGATTGGGGATTAACCTAATGCCTGAATTGACAATGAGGAAGTTAGGATTCTGACCATCTAGAGAGGTAGAGATCACGATTACCATGGCAGATCAAAGCAGGGTAAAAGCTATGAATTGTTAAAAAGGTGGAACTAAAGGTACAACGACCTGAGTTCATCTTAGATTTTGTGGTGTTATGACTTGCTTTTGCATCTGGAGGATTTTGCTTACTATTGGGATGGCCATGGCTTAGAAATGCAAAGATCATCCACAAAAGAGGATGGAGCTATATGTGGGTACACAACCTTTGACCAAAATGCAGTGCTACCTTTGGATTTTTTTATACCTACGTTGAAAGTAGCACAGGAGCACGAGTGGACAAGCCATGAGCTCTCATCTAGAATCTTTGACTTGGAACGATTAGGTGAAACAAGATTATGAGCGACAGCAGGAATATATGCAGCTAAGAAAAGGCAGAAGGCGTACTTTGATGCTCACGTTAAGGATAAAGGCTTGAAGGCAGGCGACCTAGTACTAGTCTACACTTGGAAACAACATGCGAGGAAACTAGAGAAGAGAGACTACGGATGCATGATAATCAATAGAATCTCAACGAGTGGAGCAGTGCAACTAGCCACATTAGAAGGCGATATTCTCCCGAGTTACATTAGCGGATGCAGAGTCAAGTTATATCAGGAACCCCTCATAGAGGAGATGTTAAATCGACTCAACACCGCCTAGAAACGTAAAGAAGAGGAAAAGCGAATTCGAGAAGAGGCATAGGCACAGGCATTGGAATGCATCTGAAGGATGAAGTTGAGAAGACAAGGTGGAGATCAGCCTAGGGCAGATGACTATGCGGACCCAGGATATCATATGGCTATGTGTGAAGTCTCAAGTGTATGTCCCCATAGAATAGTTGACCGACCTCCTTTTGTGACCTTAGAGATAGGACAAGGAAAGAGCGCAAGGACTGTAAGGGCCTTCATTGACTCAGATGCAGCCACTAGTGTGGTTAAACTTTCTCACTGTCGAGAATTGAACTTAAATGTCAATCCTGTGGAAGCATATCTCATAGGAGTGGGAGGCGTGGAAACCCCTTGCATGGGCGAGGTGGAACTTCCCCTCTACATTCAAGATGTTTTACTGACACTTAAAGTACTAGTGTGTCAAGATGAGGATCTCACTGAGCCTCTTGTCTTGGGTCAAGACTGGATCTATGATCATGTAGTCAACCTAAACCTAAGAAGTGGAATTCTTCAGGTCTGGGTGAATCAGAGTCGAATTACAGTTGAGTTAGATAATAGAACACTCAAGGAACTAGGAGAGGCACACACTCCTGGTCCTTCCAGGAGTACACATGAAGATGACCATGCTATTCTTGTCCAAAACTATGTGATGCAGAGGGATGATTATTTCAACAAAGAAGTCAAGGATACGATGGAACTCCCTTGTTTTCCAAAGGCCATCGGGATGCATCAACGAGAGGTAGATAAAACACAGAAGAAGTAGACTACCTATGCTCGAAGCCAAAAGAAAGCATGAAGCCAGGTGTCCCAGCCACCAAAACAAATGCGGGTGCGGAAAAGCGAGCATCCTATTGCGGTCAAGCCACAACAACTAGCTCAACTTCCTATTAGTGATCAACAACACGACACTAATAAAAAGTCTTCCAAAAATTCTTCTTTGAAAGTGAAGTCTATCTGGGTACCCAAGAAGTCGATGAAGGCTAGCCCACAATCAAGACAAATTTGGGTGCCTAAGGCTTGCTTGCGGGCTCAAATAGCTACACAGAGACCACACCCTGTACAACATAGATCACTCGCTCGAACAGCTGATACCCACTCTTATACTTCACGCACAAACACATATCCACACATGAACACGAGTCAAATCACTTGTAAATGGGTCCCTAAAAAGCCTCATTTCCAAGTTGACATTCTGATCAAGCCCTTTAGAGTCTCCAGAAAATCAAAACAGAGTGCCATCCACTATGTTTGGCAACCCAAACCTTGTGATAAACCACCTGACCCGTTTGTAAAGCCACTTCCACTTACTAACTGCATCCATACTGCACTGACCCCCCAATTTTCTCATAGGTATTCACTATCAGCTAACCACACTTCACACTCACATCCACGCAAGCACTAACTAACCGACCAACTACATCACAATTCATCAAGTTAATGTTGTAATGGGGACACAGTGGCATTTTGTGTCCATTGCAATGTTAACATTTATTCATATATTCTCACAGAACCGGCAGCGACTTCTTTGACATGGCGGAGGCTACAAGAACAAGCTCTCAAGCAGGAATAAGCCAGCAAGTGGTGGATTTAGAAAGTTTACCCATTCTACCTGAGACGAATGAAAGACCAGAAGAGTTGCAGGCCATCCAAATTATACCAGTAGTGGACCCCCCCAGTGGCCATACCATGCCCGTAGGAAAAGCTTCCCACTGGTTTAGTGAAGTTGTAGGACCCTTGGGCGAGGGATCATACCTATGGGAGTCAGAGTTGGGCTTCAATGGGAAGCAAGGTAAATACCATTTCTTTACAAGGGAATTCAAAAAGTTACAAAATGCATAAGGTCTACATCCGGTATGGGAGAAGGCAGGATTGGATGGATACTTCAGTGCCCGGCTCCCAAAGCCTAACTTCATGCAATGCTACTATCTCATCAACACCTTGACTCCAAACAAGAACCCCAAAGGTGCAAGCTCATTTGTGCTTCCATCTCTGACAAGGGGAAATGAGCTCAAGAGGTTTAGGCTATCAAACAGCTTAGTGAGAGAGGCCCTAGATATGCGCGGAATGCATATTCCAACAGAGAAGGAGACCCTACTGCCTGATTACATGAAGAATCAAAGCCTCACCAAGCTCAAGGTCATGTTGGCCATAACGCCTAATATTGCAATACACCTTCGCATGTGCATGTAGCACTTTGCTTTTCCTGCCCAAGATAGATTCACCATGCCACCCAAAAAGACATGGTTTAGTTTGTATCTGGTAGAGACACAGAGCCTCACCATCAACTTACCCCACTAGATAATTGATCAGATACACCTAGCCCACAAACAATGACCGTGGAAGCATGTTTTATATGGATGTTGTGCTCTGATTAGAATCATTTATAGGTGTTTGGCTTATGACATCCCTATTCAATGGGCCCTGATGTGGAATCAAGTAGAGCAGTTTAGAGGCCAGACGTCCACTGGACCCCCTTCTAAGAAGATGAGAGGAATTGTCCAAGTCCCTTGTGCTCAACCACGTGGAGCCACCCTAACACCGGACGTTACCCCTCGACCCCGAAGAGTTCAGCCATTCACACTATGACTTCCAAGATGCAGCACCAATGGCCCTAACTTGATATTTCCTCCCGTCCCAACTGATCTTGAATTTCTTGGTGGCGCACCCTTGGAAGAACTCACAAATGAAGACTTCGAACAATTGTTACAAGACGTAGAGCGGCAGAAGAGGAACAACAAGTGGAGAATGTTCAACAGCAGGCAACAACCTCCCAAGTACCCGTTACCACAGCTGAAATAGATGAAGAGGATGACGAAGATGAAGAATATGAGGAAGATGAGGAGGAATATGACTGAGGGCATCAAGATGAGGAGCAAGAAGTGCCAAAACGTGTAGGTGCACCTGCATACACAACACAACTACAAAGGTTATACGATACGATCAAAGCAGTGCAAGAAAGGCATCAACTCTCCCTTGCATCTGGCCAGGCCTTGATGCAAGAAATGCTAGCAGACAATGGAGTGGATCAAAATTTTATTAACACCCTCAAATTAGTGTCAGAATCGTTAGGAGTTTCGGAGGCCATCTACATAGCAATCAAGCAGTCTGTGAGGTATGACAAACGTAGAGTCGACACATTACCATGAGCAAGTAAGACCATCAGAATACCCATCACAAAACCAGAAGTAACGATTGAAACCACAGCTACCCCCACCACCACCATTGACCTCTTTGCTGAAACTTTTGTTCAGACATCACCCATCTCACCCTGCGTCCCCCATCCCCACCTTCTCCACCCCCACCACCACCTCCAACCATGGAAGAAACTGCAGTAATCACATCTACCTTCACTTACAACCCAACCTCATCCACATTCTTCCCCCTTCGAGAGCCAACCTCACAGGAAACCCTCTTCTCTTCCATCACCAATCCCCTGTACACTTCACCCTTTTTGTCCTCTGAACTCATAATTGGCCACCCCATAATTCCGAGTGTGATTGGAACCCCTACACCCATGGAAGGCATCCTGTGTTTCCCAGCCTATCCCCCAATACGAGTACCCCCATTCCATGACCCCCACTTCCCATCTGCCCCCTACACCTCTGTTGGCATACAAGTCAGATGAAGAGCATACTAGCGCAACGGAGGAGTCATGCACAATACGGCAACAAGGCCCAATCATTTTTTCCATGGACCATTTACAACTCAAGTGATTTTAATCACTACACAAACATTGTAAATTCCGTTTTTGGTAGAATAGACTCCATTTTGTGCAAGCCGAGAAGTCCTCGAGCTTGAGGAGTATTAGAACTAGCTACATATCAATTTTCATAATTTTTACACTCTGTTTGAGCCCTCAAATAGGCTCTAGAACCTAATTTTTAACTAGGCCGGACACTAGGTCTGGACAAGACCAAAGCTAGTTAGAAAACTATAAAAAGAGCTAGAGAGCTCATTTTTGAGCTAAGATTGTTTGTGAATTGAGATTATGTAAGAGACTTTTTGACTAATGCAAAGAACTCCATTGTTCCTCTCCTTGTTCTTGCCTTGTGTGCGTGTGTGTGTGTATGTGTGTGCATGCTTGTGTGCTCCTCACTCACACACTTGTGCCTTCACTTGCTCATAGTCTTCAAACTAGTCCTCACGTCTCCACGGATTGACAATTATGAGGTGAATCTTCTCACGTTGGTACTCACCATTGTGCTAGAGTGACACCAAATTTGGCGCCGTTGCCGGGGAGAGAGCTTCGAGGACGAGCGTGTGATGGTAAGACGTCGAGTTGAGACATTGGAGTTATAGGTAATATCCTTCCTTCTCTTTATTTTTCTTCATTTTTTCCTTACTTTCGCATCACCATCATCACCATCATCATCCCCACCATCTCCCACCTCCATCTCCATCTCCACAAAAAATTTCAGTTTTTGGTCATATTACACTCCCCATCTCATTTCCCTCATTTCATTGTGAGAGAGAGCGAGAGAGAGCTTGCATGCTATCTGTTTTTGGTGTGTTTTTGAGCTTTTGTTGCAAGAACTAGCTGTACCACCTTCTCCAGTAGTGTGTGTAGGCACGACAGACTCTGCACAGGTCCCGGGACGACGACCTCTGTCTGTCGTGAAAGATAGAAAAACTTAATATTTTGTGAATGCGTGTTTGGCACGGTAACCCACACCATTAGAGCACTCCAAATCACTAGAAGTTTCTCAGAAAATTGCGTTTTTTCAGTCTATCGCGACAGACACCATCTATCGCGACAGACAGAGACCCACGATAGACCCCGTCTATCGCGACAGACACCTGTCTATCGCGATAGACCAAAATTCCACGATAGATCCAGTCTATCACGACAGGCACCATCTATTGTGACTGACCAAATCACGACAGGCGACAGACACCGTCTATCACGACAGACCAAATCACGACAGGCGACAGACACCGTCTATCGCGACAGACCACTCTATCGCGATAGACACCGTCTATCGCGACAGACCAAATCACGACAGGCGACAGACACCGTCTATCGCGACAGAGCACTCTATCGCGACAGACACCGTCTATCGCGACAGACCACTCTATCGCGACAGACACCGTCTATCGCGACAGACCAAATCACGACAAACGATAGACACCGTCTATCGCGACAGACACCGTCTATCGCGACAGACCACTCTATCACGACAGACCACTCTATCGCGACAGACACCGTGTATCGCGATAGACACCGTCTATCGCGACAGACCACTCTATCACGACAGACACTGTCTATCGTGACAGACCACTCTATCGCGACAAACACCATCTATCACGACAGACAGCCCCCACGATAGTTTGTGTCTATTGCGACAGACACCGTCTATCGCGATAGACAGACATTTTCGGCAAAAATTAAGGGGTAAATTTTTTGGAAATTTAGGCTAAATTTTGGGCATATTTGCACTCTCAAATACTCACACACTTGCAAGGCCTTAGAAAAATGCATTAAAACTCCTGAAAGGTTCTGTTTGTCTGGTTAACCCCCTAAACCCTGAATGGCCATAACTTTTTCATACGAAATCCATTTTTTGAGCTCTAGGGCTTGTCGGAAAGCTCGTGGCATATACTTGGATAGGATATTTGGAAGGATATTTGGAAGGATATTTGGAAGTTGACACACTGAGGGGTAGGAACACCAAGAAAGCTCTAGAGGAAATTTTTAGCAATACAAAAAGGGGAACAAGGGTCATTAAAAAAGTGTCTGAAATAAATTGTCTGTCAATTGAAGGATCAACTTGAAGCTAAACTTGGGATTCTTACAGGATCATCGAGAGCTCTTGGAGAAAGCAAAGTAAGTGCCAAGGAGAACAAGCTCGGGAACGTGCTTCCTGGGTAGACCAGCATCGCGAGGACGAGCGACTTGAGGTTGGAACATCACTTAACCCCCTCAGTCTATTCTTAGCATAGGCTAAGTGCGAGTAGTTGTTCTGATTGACTAGGGGTACGATAGGAACACTCAAGTTTGAAGAGCCCTTAATTTCTCAAGTGCAAGGGTAGGCAAAATTGTAGTCAAGGGATAACTTAAAGGAAAAGAACTTCAACTAAGCCGACACAGAACATCAAGTACGACCCACGAAAATGCTCCTGATGACGCTTAACTAAAAACAAGAAAACACATCCAAAGGAACTTAAAAGGAACAAGTGATTGGTACCAAAGAATCAACAACGTACAAAGGGCATATGAACCTTAGGTCAGGTAGACACCTAGGGAGAGACAGACAAAGTCTTAGATCTTCAGAGGCTAGTGTCAATCATACTGTGAGGTCTTGGGCCTAGTAGTTGAGCCATCATTCGTATTACCCTAGTTCTGAGACTAGCGAGTCTGAGATGTCCCACGGTATGGAGAGACCTACAGGAAGTTCTGGGGTGCCATATTTACATAGGGTGGAAGGACCTTACAAGATGCAACTCGAGTACTTTAGGACCAACCGATTAGGTGCTAGCATCTATGAGGACGGCCTAGGAAGAGCGGTGGTCCAGATTAAAAACCCTGACCAATCCATTGGACTAGAGCGCCCAGCTGTCAAGTTTGAAATAGAAGCATACTTGGACAAGGAAGGGACAATATATGTAGTCACTAGTCATCCCGATAGGACAGATGAATTTGGGAATGTGGTCCCGGAAACGGACTTAGGTGACCTAGAGCAAGGAAACATGGGCGGAGAACCTAGAACCCCCCGAGGCAAATCTGTTCTCACGAGGATTATCACACCAGAGTGGATTCCCCAAGATAATAAGAGCATAGATCTCCTCTTGAACCGAGAGACCGATGAAGCCTTTTGGAGACATAGACCTAGTCAACTGAGTGAGGTAGGAACAATCATGATATATGAGTTCAAAGATCCTGATATTCCAAGAAGAGTGACCTACTTAGATCACTCTTCAGAGAGGATCTTTGGGGTTACAGAAAATGATAGGCATGCTTACACTTGGAAAGGAGAATTTATCTTCCCCCAACCAAGATCGAATGTGTCCTTTGGTCGCCAAGGAGCTGGAACATCTCAATCTCAGGGGACTCAAAGAGAAAGGAGTCGAGAGAGACCTGAGGTAAGCTTTGCCAACTCTTGGGGAAGAGAGATTTCCCTTTGCCAAGACCAAGAGAGCACACGAGGACCTTGAGACCGACCCAGCTAGTTAAGTCCATGAAAAACTACTTCGATGGCACTGGAGACCCCTACGATCATGTAGCCGAGTTTAAGCAAGTCTTGAGAGCTGAACAAGTTGAAGACCTGTTCACGCAGTACAATGCCTTTGGTTTAACCCTTAGGAACACCTCCCTGACATGGTTTCAACCACTAAACAAGAGGCAGTTTAGAAGCATAGATCAAATTTTAGAGGCATTCATTATCGAATTCTCTAAAAGTGGCATAAGGCATAATACTTCCTCATTGATATACAACTTCAAGCAGACCCGGCAAGAGACTGTGAGACTTGCAGGAAGAAGATTTAGGCAATATCTTGAGCGATATCCTGGTCTTGAGTTACCCACAGCCGCTAAGCAAGTGGCTTTATTCTTGGATGGATTGCTAAGTACCAAATTGAGATCATATGTGTACTTGAAGGACCCCCGGACTATAGAAGAATGTGTACACATGTGCATCAATATTGAGGATAACCTAGGGGAGGAGTTAGAGCTATCCAAAATCTACAAAGATTCAGATAGTACCTCTAGCCTCTCTTCCTCACAGTCCACATCAATTGAGGAACTTGCGGAAAAAGTAGCTCAAAAACTAGGCATCTCTAGTAAACAAATTCCTAGATTTGCCCCAGTAAAGATGTGCTATACTTGCGGTGGTGACCATATGGCAAACGCATGTCCCATCACGGCTCAACCCTAAGTGAACCCTAGCAGCCAATATTGCACCATAGAGCGAACGTACACAAATCACTCAGCACAGGACTGCCCATACAATAAGCAAGCGGTTAGGCAAACCTACCCTCAGTCATACCCTCAACAAGGCAGATACCAGAGTCAATATTCACCACAACAGTATATTAGGCCTCAGCAAAATTACCAACCGCAATATCAGGCCCAACTGAGACCCCAGCCAGTGCTAGCACCTGCTCCTACTAATGTGATTCCGGTCAAGTATGCTGCTGCAGAAGAAAACCTGAATAGAGCGATAGTCCCAGTAACACCATTAATCTCAGAAAGTGATCCCAGTGACCATAGCTTTGATTCTACACATGTTGATAGTCCCCAGGCTTACTACATGCAGTCTTTTCTGAACATGGTGAGTCTTACTACAGTGAGGAACCGAGTGAACCTATTTGGGAGCCTGAATATGCTAATGTCATGTACACAAACCCCAACTCTAGACCTCAACCTAGGCAGATACGACCCCCTTTTCCTAGAGGACCTTGCTTCAGATGCCAGGGTGATCACCTCATACGTGATTGCCCCATGCCTGCACCTACACAACCCCAATCAGTGACGATCCAAGGCTTTTGCCAGGAGTGCGGAAAGGAACATCTCTTACGAGATTGTCCCAAGAATCCCAGCAATATGCCAAAAATCACTCCGATTAATGTTATTGGGTTAGTGGTCAATTCCACAGGAAGTCTCACTTCCACTGCACCAGTGCAGGTAATCACTAGAGCTCAAGCATTGCAGCAAAACCAAGGGGTAAGCCAGGAAAAGAGCCCAGACGCTAGCGATACTGAGAGCCAAAATAAGAAGAGAACAAGAGCTTGGAGAGATAGCCGTGAACATATGAAAAGGCAATGGGCAAAGAAGATGAGTGAACTTGAGGAAAGTCTACGAGAAACCAAGGCCAAAATCATAGAGATCACATCTCAACCGCACTCTCACACATTCCCACCGCTACCATCCCCATCACCCTCCATCCCTCCACCCTCTAATACACCCCACGTAACCCACCCACCACCCCGAGCAGGATCAGTATTAGCTAATCCCACTCCTGAAGACATAGACATGATGCTTAAAGCATATCAGGCCAGAATCCAAGAAGGGCCAAATGTAACGGATCATGATAAGTGCTACCCTAGAGCTGACCTAGAGATAGAAAGAACCAAGCTTTGCACGAAAATGGTCGCATTGGCTCAGACTATGTTTGAAGCCAGTCGCCTTTTCAATTACTCGGGCTCAGCCAAGACGCAATTACACTTGGATGGACTTCTAGAGAAGTTAGAGGGCATAATTGCAAGATCTGCCAAGGAAGAAAAAAATCAAGAAAGAGATAAAGCAAGCAAAAACATGACCCATCCCCCACCGAAAGCTTATGTGCCCAATTCCACTGAACCAGACAACCCCCCCTCCCTAGAAAGAATAGAGAATCTAATTGCACAATCACAAAAGGAACCCGCCCCTCTAACCATGACAAGGCTAGTGAAAGAGCAGGTCTTCCTACCCAGAAAGCCTATGTGCCTGAAGCTTATGTGCTTAATTCCACTGAACCCGACACCTCTTCTTCTATGAATCAATACACACCAGAATTCTTGCGAGAGATTCAAGAAGATAAATGGGCTAAAGAGAGTGAAGTTCCTCCTCCCATTGAACTTGTGGATGACACACACGATCAATTCCCACAAGACCTTCCTTCCATTTATGGAGATCAGGAGAGTGCCCAATCTCAAGAAAGATTAGACTTCGAGTCTAATTCTTTACAAGAACTACCCCATTTCACAGGCCCATGGGAAGCAAAGTCCACCTGTATGAGAGCACCTACAGTCATGGTAAGAAACGAAGATTCAGTCATACCTAGGAACACAGAGGTAGTGAAGAACACCAAAGTGCAGTGCAATCTCACTTTGGAAGAGCTGCTTAAGGTTAGACCAGAAGTGTGGAAACATGTAGCCAATCAAGTGCCCGAGATAGCAAAACCTCGTTCCCAGGTAGGATCCCAGAGAACAGTGCCAAAAATACCCTTAAACAAGATAGGAGACATGAGTGAGGGCGAAGAGGGAAACACATATCTCCCCATCACTCATCAGGGATACACAACCAAGGCCATCTTGGACTCAGATGCAGGAGTTGCAATTGTTACCACTTCCTTATGGAAACGATGGGGCAAGCCAGCTCTTAGGCCAACGAGAATGAAATTGTAGATGGCTGACGGGCACATAGAAAGACCCTTAGGACTACTCGAGGGGATAACTCTCACTACTTGTGGTGTAGAGTTTGAGCACACATTCGCTATCTGTGACTTTAGCAAAAATCAAGCCTATGAGATGATTTTGTGAAGACCATTTATGCGGCAGTTGCAAGTGGTACAGGATTGGGGAACCAATTCCTTTTATTTGCAGCACTTAGGTGTTACAACCAAAGTCAATCTCAAGGATTACTCTCATAGAGATGTCCCTCCTATCCAATGGAACCCCATCCATAGAGCCAAAGATGATACGGAATCGGTGCATTCCCTAGGATTAGGATCCTCATGGATGCATGAAGACACTCACTTATGGATGTGTAAGGTAGCAGTAGAAGAAGAGAAGAGAGAAAAAGCTAGGGAGATAGGTGCAAAAGAAACCCATAGATCAATCCAAGACCCAGCCTATGCACCTGTAGTTTTTCCAGACGAAGAATTCGAACCTCACAGCTGGGAAGAAATTCTAGCAACCATGGATGTAGCCATCAATGAAGAACAATGGACACCTCACTGTGATGAGGATGGCTATGACATTTTAGTCTTCTCCATAGAGCCGATCATGGGAGAGGCAGTTTTAGAAGAGTGTGAACCTAGCCCTGATGCATTTGAGGATGCGAGCGACTCCGATCTAGAGTCAATCATTATGGACCCACCTTTTGCATCAGATGAGGAATACTTCTATGAAGTAGAATTTCAACCCTAGAAGCACGGAGAGCTTACAAAGGATGTAAGGCTAGCCGCACATGTAACCTCTAAGGAAGAAGGAAAGGAAAGAAAGAAGAGAGAAGTCACACCAGAAGAGGAAGAATCTTTGTTTGAGGTCTCGGAAAATTTTAAGAAGTATGAGATAGATGACAGGAGAGTCATGATTAGAATGCCTAAACGAGAGGCACAATCGGGAGAGGCCTATGATAACAAAGAAACCACCAAGAAAATAGTGTTAGCCATAGAAGAAGGAGAAGAGAGGTGCACTTACATAGGACATGACCTCACTGAGGAAGAAGAGCATGAGCTGATAGCCTTGCTAAGAGAATACAGAGATGTATTTGCTTGGAGTTACAAGGATTTGAAAGGAGTGGACCCGGACATATGCTCACATACGATTCCCATGACTACAGAGGCCAGACCCTCAAAACAAAAGCCATACACATACAATGACAACTATGCTGCCAAGATCAAAGAAGAGATAGACCGCTTGATTGAAGCTGGATCTATCTATGAAATTGAGCACACTGAATGGGTATCTCCCATTGTGGTGGTGCCCAAGAAGAATGGCAAATTACGAGTATGCATTAATTTGAAGAAGGTTAACGCAGCCACGATCAGGGATAATTACCCGCTTCCTATCACTGAGCATCTATTAGAAAGGGTGATAGGCAAGGAAGTGTATAGCTTCCTAGATGGGTTCTCTGGCTACAATCAAGTGGCCATTGCACCAAAAGATCAGCATAAAACGGCTTTTGCCACTAAGTGGGGCATCTTTGCCTTTAGGGTAATGCCATTTGGGCTTACCAATGCACCAGCTACCTTCCAGAGGCTGATGTGCCATGTATTTAAGGAGTTCCTGAAGAAGAACTTAGAAGTCTATGTTGATGATCTTTGTGCTCATTCCAACATTAGACAAACCCATATTCCTGAACTCAGACAAATCTTTGACAAATGTAGAGAATATCAAGTTTGCCTAAACCCAGAAAAATGTGTTTTTATGGTCAGGCAAGGCAAAATTCTAGGACACATAGTGTCAAAGAATGGCATATCTACGGATGAAGAGAAAGTAAGAGCTATAGCCGAATTACCTAGGCCAAAGAATGTCAAGGAAATACAAGCTTTCATGGGGCATTGTGGTTATTACCGACGATTTATACACATGTATGCCATCATTGCAAAGCCTCTGTACAGACTTCTGACAAACTTTGAGTGGACTGAGGAATGTGAGAATTCCTTCAATGAGCTTAAACAGCGATTATGTTCAGCACCAATCTTAACCACACCGGATTGGAATAAGCCTTTCCATGTTCATGTGGATGCATCCAATTATGCCATTGGATGTGTGCTTGCACAACCTACTGGTGAAGGTAATATGGATCTTCCAATTGCCTATGCTAGTAGACAATTGAATGCAGCTGAACGAAATTATACCACTACTGAGAGAGAAGGCTTAGGCATGGTATATGCAGTTAAGAAATTTAGACACTATTTGCTTGCAAATAAGTTTAATTTTTTTACTGATCATCAGGCATTGCTATACCTCGTAAACAAGCCATGCAATACACGAAGATTAGTAAGATGGTTTCTCTTGCTAATGGAATATGATTTTGAGGTTGTGGTAAGGAAAGGGAAGACTCATTTGAGAGCAGATCACCTTTCTAGGATCACATCGGGAGAAGCCTCACAAGGAGTGTCAGATGACCTTCCTGATGCTTACTTGTTTAATTTGGAAGTGGTGCCGCAGTGGGCTAAGCCATTGGTACCAATGTTGACATACGGACCTAACCACCCAGTAATAAACACACAGGATAGAGAGGTAGTAAAAGCCCAAAAGTATCACATCATGGCAGGAAGTATGTACAAGCACACAGATCAAGGGATCTTGGCTTGTTGTGTGGAAGAGGATGAGTACACTAAATGGTTGCAATTAGCACATGTAGGTGCGTTAGAGCAACACTACTCAAAGCAACGAACCTTACAGACACTAAGGAGACTCGGAGTGCATTGGCCGACTATGGAGGCTGATGTCCAAAAGTTGTGCAAGGAATGCCCAATCTGCTGCACTAAACCACCTGTGGAACATGCCACTCTTTATCAAGTGTCCATAGTGCCAGATTGGAGTGAACCTCTAGTATCCTTCTTAAGGATGAGAGCATTCCCTCTAGACATGACTCTGGCTAGGCAAAGGAGTTTAGAACAAGAAGCCCATGATTATTCACTCATTGGTGACAATCTATACAAGCGTGGTAAAGATGGTTACCTGAGACTATGTTTCCATGAGAGTGAATATCTCAAAATCTTGGATACTGCTCACCAAGGTGTAGCAGGGGGACACTTTGGACCAGATCGGGTAATCAAGGCACTACTATTTGCAAGCTTTTGGTGGCCAACCCTTCACATGGATGCACATACCTATGTGAAACGGTGTGATGTTTGTCAGAGAACTCAGTACCGTATATGCAAGGATGAGATGCCACTGAAGCCTATGATGGGCGGACGTGCGTTCTCTAAATGGGGAATAGACTTTGTTGGTCCTATTAATCCCCCAACTAAGGGTTCACATGCTGAATATATCATCGTGGCCACAGACTATCTAACCAAGTGGGTAGAAGCGAAAGCTACTACAAAAAATGATGCTCAAACAACAACAAAGTTATTATTTGAAAATGTATTCATGAGGTACGGATTGCCAATAGAGTTGGTGAGTGATAGAGGCACACACTTCTTGAATGAAGTCATAGAAAACCTTCTCCAAGAATTCTTGGTGATACATAAGAAATCGGCCCCCTATCATCCACAAGCTAATGGCCATGCTGAGAGCACTAATAAGATCTTATGCAATGTGCTGACTAAACTAGTGAACAATAAACGCTCTGATTGGGACAAACAGCTACACCATGCTGTTTGGGCATACCGGGTTTCCTATAAAACGGTACTCCAAGCCACCCCCTTTCAGATGGTATTTGGCCAAAATGCTATGCTACCCCTGGACTTTTTGATACCTACATTGAAGGTAGCACAAGAGCATGATTGGACTGGCCATGAACTCTCCTCTCGAATCTTTGATCTTGAACGTCTAGGCAAAACACGATTGAGAGCTGCAGCAGGAATCTATGCAGCGAAGAAGAGGCAAAAGGCATATTTTGATACACATGTGAAGGATAAAGGCTTGAAAGCAGGCGACCTAGTCCTAGTCTACACATTGAAGCAGCATGCACTGAAATTAGAGAAAAGAGGTTACGGGCCAATGATTATCAATAGAATCTCCACAAGTGGCACAGTTCAACTAGCCACTTTAGAGGGCGATATTCTACCAAGTTATGTAAGTGGATGCAGAGTCAAGTTATATCAGGAACCCCTCACTGAAGAGATGCTAAATCGACTCAACACTGCCAAGAAACATAAAGAACAAGAGAAACGAATTAGAGAAGAAGCACAGGCAGAAGCTTTAGAACGCATCCGACGAATGAAATTGAGGAGACAAGGTAGAGACCCGCCTATGCTTGACACTCAAGAATCTGTAGGCTATCCTATGGCCATGTGCGAGACTTCAGGTGGGCATTCCCATAGAATAATCGACCGACGTCCTTTTGTAACCCTAGGAGTAGGACAAGGAAAGGGTGCAAAGATTGTAAGAGCTTTGATTGACTCAGGTGCATCCACTAGTGCTGTCAAGTTGTCTTACTGTCAAGAATTGAAATTAACTGTTGATCCTATAGAAGCATATCTCATAGGATTGGGAGGTGTGGAAGCTCCTTGCATGGGCGAGGTGGATCTTCCCATCTCCATTCAAGACGAAGTGATGACAGTCAAAGTACTAGTGTGTCAAGATGAGGACCTCACTGAGCCTCTTGTCTTGGGTCAGGACTGGATCTATGATCATGTAGTCAACCTCAACCTAAGAAGTGGACTTCTTCAGGTATGGGTAGATCATAGCCGAATTACAGTTGAATTGGAAAATGAGGCACTCAAGGAACTAGGCAAGGCACAAACTCCTGGTCCTTCCAGGGGCGCACATGAAGTTGACAATACTATTTTTGTCCAAAACTGTATGATGCAGAAAGAGGCTAATCTCAACAACAGAGCCAGGGAGAGGACGGAACTCCCTTCTTTTCCAAAGACCAGAAGGTTGCAACAACCCACAGAAGATCAAATACAGAAGAAGCAGAACACTACCGATACTAAAAGCCAAAAAAAAGGAGCAAAGCAGATTGTTTCAGCCATGCAAGCAAGTATGGAGGCGAAAAGGCGAATACCCTGTTCAGACCAGGCCGACCCCATGGCCAAAACCTCTTATTAGTAGTCAACAACATGACACTAATGAGAAGTCCTTCATTAATTCTTCTGCGAAGGTGAAGTCTATTTGGGTACCCAAGAAGTCAATGAAGGCCAGCCCACAATCACGACAAATCTGGGTGCCTAAGGCTTGCTTGCGGGCTCAAATAGCTACACCAAGGCCGCAACCGGTACAACATGTTTCACTCAATCCAACATCTGAGGCCCAGTCTTATGCATCACGCACGGACACATATTCCTCCATGAGCACTAGTAGAATCACTTGTAAATGGGCCCCTAAAAAGCCTCATCTTCAAGTAGATACCCCTATCAAACTCTTCAGAGTCTCCACAAAATCAAGATCAAAGCCCATCCACTGCATTTGGCAACCTAAAACTTGTAATAAACCCCCGGACCCCAATTGTAAATCTATGCCCACCTACTAACTACGTCACTCTCACACTACATCATTCCACTTAGTTCTTAGGTCCAACCAATTCCTAACTACACACACAAGCACCGAGCACTTATTAACCTACTAATCTATCCCGAACCTCATGATAATGTTGTAATGGGGACAAAAACGGTTCTAACTTGTCCTTTACAATGTTAACACATGTTTCTATATTCTCACAGAATCAGGAGGCAAGAAGTAACATGGCAGAAGCGACAGGTCCGAGCTCACAAGTAGGAATACTTATTGCAAGAATCGATGTGGATAGTCTACCTGTGGATGTGCCACCAACTGAATGACCTGTGGAGCTGCAACACCTTCAGTAGATCCCGGTACCGGATCCACCCACAGGGATCACAGAAAGAGTCCATGCCAATTCTCATTCGTTCAATGGCATGCCAGGTCCATTAGGAGAGGCCAAGTATATATGGGAGTCAAAGTGCGAGTATGACAGATCATGGGTTCGATTCCAATTTTTCTCCAAGGAGTTTGAGACTCTACAGAACACCGAGGATCTCCAGACCATATGGCAGCGTGCAGGGCTAGCAGAATACTTTGAAGCACCACTACCTAAACCGGATCTCCTCCGATGCTATTATTTGGTCTCCACATTACAAGCTAATGAAGAAAAGGACAAACCAGGATCATTTGTTCTTCCTTCCTTGCTGGGCAACAACGAGTTAAAGAGGTTTGAACTTACTGTGGAGTTGGTGAGTGCTGCTTTGAATATGCACGGCACACATGTACCTTCTGAGAAGGATGCTCTCGCTCCTACTAACATGAAGGATAGGAAACTATTGAAGCTTAAAGACATGGCAGCACTCATACCAAATGTGTCCATCCCTCTCCGTATGTGCATGCAACATTTTGCTTTCCTCGGCCAAGACCGCTTCACACAACCACAAAAAAGAATCTGGTTCGCTCTCTACTTAGCGGAGGCAGGTGCGTTACCAATTAAGCTGCCGGTATGGATTATAGATCAATTGTATGAAGCAAATAAAAGGCCTTCTAAGAAATTAGTGGTGAACGGTTGCTGTGCAATCACACGCATTATTTACCGGTGCCTAGCATACAATGTTCCCATTGAACGTGCCTTAACTTGGGCACAATTACAAATGTTTAAGAAGCTCAAGACGTCCACACATCAATCCAAGCGCATGAGGGGTGCGATCCCTTGTGTCCAGACAAGGGAAGTTCTGACTACTCCTGAAGTATCGCCACAAGGGGAGACCAGTGTACCTCCCTTTACCATTAGGATACCCAGGTCTGGATCTGAAACTACGACACAAGCTACCCCTTCAGCTCCTCCTGCTCCATCTGAATTTGAATTTGCTACAACTGGAGATGCTGAAGGAATGGATCCCCAGGACTTCGAAGAATTCTTACAAAGTACACAACTCTCTGATGTAGAGTTTTATTCAGATGCAGAAGAACAAGGCACATCTTCACAAAGAAGAAGAAAATCTACAGACGGCCGCCATGTACATTGGAGTGACACTCAGCAAGGTCAACAACAAGGACACCTAGAAGAAGAAGGAGCATATGAAGAGGAGACCACTGAAGCCCCAGCCTATACAACAGAACTTCGAAGGTTGTATCAAATTATGGAATGAGTGCGATCGCAACAACTGCTCACCGAACAGAGCAGTAGAGTACTCATGACTCAGCTGTTGGAAGAAGCAGGAGTTGACTCAGAATATAGTGAAGGTCTCTTATTGATGGCAGAAACATATGGGGTAGTAGAAGCAGTGCGGACCGCAGAAGGGCCAATTATTACATCCGAACCCATCAGGACAACCTCCCAAGCAACAAAAACTGCTAGCCAAGAGCACCCAGTCACCCATGAGGAATCCACCGAGCCACTACCACCCACACCCCCACCATCGCCTCCTAGAGCAGAAACCGTGGAAATCACCTCGACCACTCAACCCACCGAACCGACCTTCATCTTCCGTACTCCCATCTCTAGTTCAACCCTATTCTCCACCCCTGATAACCCAATCTATGAAGCAACCCCCATTACTACACAATCCACCGAATCGCTCATAGAGCCTGCCCTATGACAACCATCCCCCATGCCCTCAGCCATAGGTCATCCTGACCCTAGATCCATATTCATGGGTTTCCCTGCTACCACACAACCCTTCACGCCCTCCTCAACTCTACAATCTCAACCCCTGACCTCCATCTCTCCACTTCTCCAATCCCTCCATAACTTCCTTGCTAGAACTTTTCAACCCAGGTCTCAACCATTCCCTTTATTTTTAGCTTCCCACCCCACTTCTCATCTATTCAGCACTTTCACACACACACCACCTACCATTCCAATGTATATGGTAGACCCCACACTTGCACCCACTCCTGAAAGTATGGATATTTCACCACCCACGGCACCTCCCCCTCCCCCCACGCTTCCACCTCCTCCCATTCCCCTCCACCAATTTCACCCACACACACGTCTTCAATAGGAACATCATTCACTCTTCCCCTTCCCCAATTCCCTTCCCATGCATCTTCCATTGTAAACACCACCCCCTCATCTATAGGAAATGCATTGGACACCATGCTAGCTTGTATATCAAACTTAAGGACAGATTACAATCAGCTCCAGCAACAGAATGAACGCCTGCAAGAGCACTCGGAGACACTACAACACCGCCTTGCTGCACTAGAGGAGGAAAATGCTCACCTCCACACACAATTCCAAACTCTCCAAGAGGCTCATAGCATATTGGAGGTACAATTACAGAACACAGATCAGGAAGAAATACAAGTGGTAGAAGGTCATCTACGGACACAGCTGGAATGCAATTCAAAGCTTCAGCGAAATATGGACCTACTCAAGCGACATCTTGCTGCCGCTCATGAAGAGAATCGACACCTGCACTTACAAAATCAGGAAAACCTAGAAGCAGCTATCAAAAGCACACCTGGGGCACCCATCAGCCCATCAAAGTTTCAAGCAGTGACCCCCGACAATATCAAGATCATATTGGAAGACTATGCCATGCTGCTTGAAGCACATGACCTGCTACTAGAGGAACTGGGTCAACTGAAGTAGAAACACCAAAAAGAAACAACAGTAGCCTCTCAAACCACCTCCTCTGCAGCTTCACTTCTCACAGACTCAGAGGCCTTAAAAGATCTCCAAAAACAGGTCACCGAATTGCAAGCACGTCTACTACAATATGAGAGACCACCTTCCCCTCCAGAGGCTCCCACCGACGAAGAAGTAGTACAAATTCCTGTGGAACAGACATTTGAAGAAGAATACGACCCACAACCCTTCCCAGGAGGCCAACAAACGAAAGAAGCTCAAGACACATTCGAAGCACCACGGCCTCCATGGCTACGTCAAGTGGAGGAAATCGGGAGTTCTCATGAAGAGCGCACAGTAGTGCAAAATCAGGCCATGAGGGTCATAGAGGAAACTGTGCTACAATCTGCTTACTTCAAGAACCTGTCATTGAGATGCCTTATCCTCTCATCTGAACTCCAATACAGGCCTTATTATATTATCCTGGCTGATTATAATGCAGAAATACAGAGTCACGGGAAAGATTCCTACCTTTGCTACCCAATTTCAACCCGAAGACCTTCCTCCAGAGGTGCAAAAAGGCAAAATTCGTCAACCCACCTGGCCGCAGAAACTTCTAGAGACATATCCAGAAATGCTACGCACATGGAACAACGCGCCTTTACATCTCCTATACAATCCATGCTATGGTCCAATTCCACGTCGCAGGTCTTGGAAGGCATTCAATATCAAAGTGAAGAACAACGCGCAATGCAAGGAATGGCTAAACTACCCATACATTGCGCCACCACAGGGACCACCGTGGGTAGCATACATGATGGGAACAATTCGACATTGGATGCCGCGATTGAAGCCCATGCCAGATGTGGCAGCTCAAATGATGCTTAAGATTTTAGATATGATGCAGGTAGTCCTGAAAACCTTTAGAAATGCAGTCGCACCACAGGTACGTCTACCGGGGTTTACCAATGGAAATTATGATTTGGTGTATGACATGAGCACCACCCCCAGTATTCGTGTGGCTTACACCTGGCATGCACGCATCAAATACCTCCCTGCATGTTACAAACAGACCTTCGAAGAAATGTTCAGATCACGTTTCTGGGAGTATCACTCGGAGATCTTCGCACCGAAGCCAACACACCTGCTCCATCTCTTTGCTTGTGAACAAGCAATGTACTCTGAGTACTATACCACACCGCAACCAGAGGTCCCTGGCGCAATAAATTGGGATGCATTGGAAGCTGATCTAGCAAGAGGCTTAAGGATAGGAGAACACGAACTTGCCACCAATGTCATCCAATACTATATCGACGACCCGATAGAACAGAGGTCTGTCAGGGGCGACGGACGCTAGGAAGGGGGGCGTGTTGGCATACAAGTCAGATGAAGAGCATACTAGCGCAACAGAGGAGTCATGCACAATACGGCAACAAGGCTCAATCACTTTTTCCATGGACCATTTACAACTCAAGTGATTTTAATCACTACACAAACATTGTAAATTCCGTTTTTGGTAGAATAAACTCCATTTTGTGCAAGCCAAGGAGTCCTCGAGCTTGAGGAGTATTAGAACTAGCTACATATCAATTTTCATAATTTTTAGACTCTGTTTGAGCCCTCAAATAGGCTCTAGAACCTAATTTTTAACTAGGCCGGACACTAGGTCTGGACAAGACCAAAGCTAGTTAGAAAACTATAAAAAGCTAGAGAGCTCATTTTTGAGGTTAGATTGTTTGTGAATTGAGCTTATGTAAGAGACTTTTTGACTAATGCAAAGAAATCCATTGTTCCTCTCCTTGTTCTTGCCTTGTGTGCGCGTGTGTGTGTATGTGTGTGCATGCATGTGTGCTCCTCACTCACACACTTGTGCCTTCACTTGCTCATAGTCTTCAAACTAGTCCTCACGTCTCCACGGATTGACAATTATGAGGTGAATCTTCTCACGTTGGTACTCACCATTGTGCTAGAGTGACAACCTCATTCAACCCAACCGCACCACCCCAATACCCATCCTCCATGGAACCTTGCATCCGCACTCCAGTGTCTCAGAGGCACACTCCTCAGATGCTCGCAACAACATCAATCTACACAGACACTACACTCACTTCACCTACCATACCAACTTACATGGTAGCCCCTACACACACCACTCTGTCCGACCCAATGGACATTTCACCAACCACAACACCTCTCCCCACAATTCCACCATCTCCCCCTCCCCTACCCCCACCTCACCACTCACCACGTCATTGGCTGACACATCATTCACTACCTCCCTTCCCATTCCCACTTCCTCTGAATTCCAAACTTTCCCCCTTGCATCTCATAATGTAAATAGCACATTTAATACATTACTTCAGTGTGCACATCAACTACAACAAGAATACCACCAATTGGAAGAACGTACCGCTACCCTCCAGGCAGAATCTCAGCACCTACATGCTAGAGTCAACACTCTAGAAATTGATTACCAAAGGCTCTTAGCAGAACATACCACCTTACAGCAAGCTCACACAGAATTGGAATCAAAGATATCGACGGTGGATGATAAAGCAGTCAAAGAACTGGAAAGCGTGCTACAGGCGCAAATGATATCCAACGCTACACTCAGACACAATCTTGGGCTATTAAGGAAGCATATGGCAGCAACATTAGAAGAGAACAAGCGGCTTCAGCAACAAAACCAAGATAATTTTGAAGCAGCTATGGAAGGAACCGTAGGAACAGCCATTAGCCCTACCACGTATAGAGCGGTCCCATCAAAAGACATTCGCATCTTACTCGAGGAGCATGCAAATCTTTTGGAGTCCTATGAAAATTTAGGGGCTGAATGTGCAGACTTAAAGAAGCAGATAGCTAGTGCACCCACAGCTCAACAGGAGCCGGTAATCTTGCAACACTCTACAGATGAATTAGAGACCCTCTGGAGGCAGCTGGCAGAACTCCAAGCACGTCTTTTACCATATAAAAGGCCACCCTCCCCACCTGAAGAACCAAAACCTGACATAGTAGTGGAAATCCCCATCGATGACAGCTATGAAGAGCCATACGAGCCGATGCCAACACCCGACGGCCGAGTTACAGAGGAAGGATAGGACACTCTAGAAATTGGAGTACCGGATTGGGTCAAAAGGGTCAAGAAAGTGGGAAACACACATGATGATCGTGTCACCGTGCAAATTCAATCCCTCACAAATCTGGAAGAAACTATCCTTCGATCTTCTTACTTTCAGCACCTATCCCACCAACGATTAATCACAACATCAGAGCCGCAGTACATGCCTTACTATGTCTTGCTACATGATTATAATGCAGAAATTAAAAGACATATGGGGAAGGAGCCCACATTTGCCACTCAATTTGAGCCGGAGGGCTTATCGGAAGATGCACGTGCTGGCTCGATCTTCCAACCTAATTGGCGTGCACGGTTACTAATTGATTACCCTGAGATGATGAACACCTTGGCAACCATGCCACTGTATATCAAGTATAATCCATGCTATTGCCCAATGGTCCATCATAGATCATGGAAAGCATTTGCAATCAAGGTATGCAACAATAAAGAATGCTCGGCATGGGTCAACTATCCATATTTTGCTCCACCTCGAGGGACCTTGACCGTAGCATACATGATATCAACAATTCAACACTAGTCTACACGTCTAAAGAATGTACCTGACATAGCAGCAAAAATGTGTACGACAATATTCAAGCTCATGACAATTGTCTTGAAAACTTTTCGGAAGGTATAGGCTCCATACATCTCTGCCCTCGGATTCTCTCAAGGTAACAAGGATTTAGTCTACGACATGAGCCAGACTCCCTCGGTCAATATAATCTTTGCCTGGCATGCATGAATAAAGTATCTACCTGCATGCTTCAAGCAGACCTTTGAAGAGATGTTCTCTACAGGGTTCTAGGAATATCATTCAGAAATTTTCATTCCCAGACCAACACATTTGCTACATCTATTCGCAGTAGAACAAGCCATCCATGCAGATCAGTTACGTCTGCCACATCCGGACATTCCAAGACCAATTGATTGGGATCGCATGATGACAGACTTGGCTAGAGGACTACGCATCCAAGAACATCAACTTGCCACTCATGTTGTGGAATATTACATCCAGCACTCCCAGCAATAAGGGTCTGTCAAGGACGACAGATGCGAGAGAGGGGGGGTGTTGACAGCAGTTAGGGCACCCAAGGACTGAAGAGACAAGGAAGCCAATGAAGAGAATCAGAGCAAAGAAAAAGACTAAGTAGACAGAGCAGTCAACGCAGATCTGGCAGATAGGCCCTTCAAAATTTTCCAAATCAACATCCTTATAACAGTGATTCTCATCACTAACAATCATTGTAAATACCACTTCATATTTTTTTAGCTCCATTTTGTGCAAGCCAACGAGTCCTTGAGCTTGAGGAGCTTGAGAACTACCTACCTATCAATTTTCACATTTTTTAGACTCTGTTTGAGCCCCCAAATAGGCCCTAGAACTTAATTTTTAACTAGGCCAGAGACTAGGTCTGGACAGGGACAAAAGCTAGTCAAAAACTATAAATAGAGCTAGAGAGCTCATTTTTGAGGTTAGCTTGTAATAGATTTGAACTTGTATGAGCACTTTTGAAGTAATCTAAAAGAACTCCATTGTCTCTCTCTTTGCTCTTGCCGTGTGTGCATATGTGTGTGTATGTGTGTGCATGTTTGTGTGCTTCTCACTCACGCACTTGTGCCTTCACTTGCTCGAGGTCTTCATACCATCCTCATGTTTTCCCAGATTGACATTAAAGGAGGTGCTACTCATCACTGAGCTACAATGTGCCTACACAAGATAATGTGGCAGACATATTCACCAAACCTCTTCCATGGGAAAAGTTTGAAGCTTTTTGCAGAGCTTTAGGCTTATTACCTTGTGGGGGCTGATCTGTCACTCCTTGTATGTGTTCATATCATTTGCTCCAACGGGGTTTGTTACACTTATGTGTTCCTTGAGTAGATTTGATGTGAACCTTTTCCCAATATGTGGGCACTTTTTACTCTAGTCCTAGCTAGAGGTCCCCATGTTACCACATACATGATTCACTCATATGTGGTGGTGCTTTGTACTTAGGGATATTATTGAGCTCTTACTTCAGTTCACTTCATCATCAATAGAGAGATCTATTCTAGCTATCCAACTTCTCCATGTATCTTGCTACGTTTGTGCTCCATGTGTGTGCTTCTCGTGTGTCTCTCACACTTCTATAGACACCAATAGGGAGAAGAGAATTTCATAGATTCATTTCTTCCCCAATAAGGTTCTCCCTTTATTGACAAGATGTATTATCCATTTGAATCTTTAAAAGAGTTTCTTTAGGAGTACGTATTTGGAAATAATGAAAAATAAAGAGTTGTAAGATATCCTAAATACCACTACTCCAAAATATATCCTATGAACAAGCAACAAACTTTCTAGTATTGTTAATCATATGACTATTTGGTTGATTCAATGATGGGCTCATGACTATTTCCTTTGAGAAAGATGCGTAACTATGTCAAAAGATAATATCTAGTATAAAAAAACTAGCTCTATTATCAAATGACATAATCATATACACCTTTAATTGCATATGATCAAACAAATAATTCAATGAAGGCTGAATCCTAAAAATATTTTCAAGAACAAATTAAGAATTGCTGTAAAGCTTGGTTTGCAATTATACAAAACCAATATTGTTTCGCAGGTTCTTTTGAACTTGGCTAGGTGTTGGTAACCCTAATCACTATCAAATGGAGATGGATGCTAATGCTATTGCCGAAACCAAAGTACTATTCTAGAACTTAAGGATAGTGCACCTTGAACTACTTAGGAAACACTCCATTGTATCTTGGCACTTATGATTATGTTAGAATCAAAAACTTTTGAGCACACTGAACCGAACAAGTTTACAAGATAATTGGAAAGATACAAAGTGTGGATGTAGTTATATAATTGTCAAACAATAATTACAAAAAAGTGAGTGAGAAAAGAACTGTTTTACTTTCGAATTCCTAGAATGCTTCTCGATAATAGAATATAGTGGAAAGATACAACTATTGAAAGCCAATGTAGATATGATTTCATAGATAAATACTTTCTCCTAGTCGCAGTGGAACTACAAGTGCAAATTCCCACTAAGATCCTAATTTTAACCCACAACTTTGCAAGAATCTTGTAGCCTTATACATCAAGGGAAGAGGAAGAGGGAGATTTTGGTATAAAAGAAGAAGAAGAGGCAAGTTTGTGTTGACCTTTCTTGTATGCCAGTGCAATTCAAGATCCTCCTCAATTGTTCCACCACAATGTAGTATGATTTCCATGACTTGTTGCTCGCAACTGTCCCTTTCGCATGGGGAAAGATATGAGAATATCATATTCATCCTTCGAAAAGGCATTGCACATGGAGAAGAATAGTTAGCGACATGAAGGATGGAAGTAGTTAATGTAGCAGACAACACCAGGTGTCATAGGAGTAAATCAAAATTTTACTTTTTACTAAATTTGTAGAATGGACACTTGGGGTGAGACCAGATCGAGCATGCCGCAAATCGAGGGGCCAAAATGCTAGAGTTACCATAGTAGATGAAACCACCCGAGGCACAGCTGCCTAACTACCGAGATGGCTCAGGAGTACCAAAGATACCAAACACTTGACTGAAGAATATCGAAATCAGACCAAAGACCTATGACACACCATAGGTTATATAGTGCCTATCACCAAGGTTCACTCCACTCGGATCAGCCAGGATGAAGCTAGTGAGATAAAAAGTAAGGAGAAGAGGAGTCCTAACTACCCTTGAGGATTGAAAGAAGGAGACCAATGGGATAGCTATTTTGCATGGCTACTTCTTATTACAAAATTTCAAAAAGTAATGAAAGAATGAGCTATATAGAAGAAGATGTTGCTCTCTCTAGGTGTGATACAATTTGAGCCTTTAAAAATTTATTAAAGGTAAAGGCTCATCCTTCAACATAGTCATGTGGGTTAAAAATTTACTAAAGATAAAGGCTTATCCTTCAACATAGTTATGTGGGCTTCTCCTTGACCTAGTAAAAGTATTTTCTCATATTCCCCTCCTAGTAGGGCTCTGAAATTCCGGAATACATTAGTAAGCTTCTCTAGGCTGCAAAGTTTCCCTTGCAACCAAATCTTCACAAGAGCTTGCTTAGTGTGATCTTATTTATTTCTTGGGGGATTGGATGGCTCAAGCTATGAGCTCCCACCATATAAGATTTCCTTTCCTTTGGTTAATTTTCTAAACTTTCTCTTTTTGACTTTGGTTAGTTGAATGTACTCTCCATCCTCTTGCTTTTCCATTATTCACATTGCCACAGGCTAGGAGGATTCTCTTCCACCATTGGCTATATTGTAGCCACCTCCTCAGATGTATTGACCCCATGATCCACTTGTGTCAGACTCTTGAAGAGATACTTATCAATATTGAAGAGATATTTCCTGCCTTATCACATAGGAGCTCTCACCTTCATCCCAGATTTTCTCACTACAGATTACAATATAACATGGAGGAGTTTCTACATAAACCTTTTCGAATAGGTCAACTTCTTCAAATAGGCTACCGAGTTTTGGTAAGTCAAGTTCCTCATCATCAAGTTTTGATAATGAGCTACTAGTATCCATTCATGCATGATCTAGATAGGACTCCATCTACAATTGTTGCTTCATCATGTCTTGGTCAAATCCATCTGAAAGGGAGTGGCTTGGAGTACCCTCTTATAGGCAACTCGGTATGCCCAAACAACATGATGTAGCTATTTGTCCCAATCAGAGTGTTTATTATTCACCAATTTAGTCAGCACGTTGCATAGAATCTTATTTGTGCTCTCAGCTTGGCCATTAGCTTGGGGGTGATAGGGGCCAGACTTTTTATGAACTACAGAGAATTCTTGGAGAAGAGTTTCAATAACTTCATTCAAGAAGTGAGTGCCTCTATCACTTATTAGCTCTATAGGTAGCCCATATCTAGTGAGCACATTCTCAAATAAGAACTTAGCAGTCATCTCAACATCATTCTTCGTTGTGGCTTTTACTTCTACCCATTTGTTCAAATAGTCTGTGGCCACAATGATATATTTAGCATGGGAACCCTTAGCTAGGGGATTAATAGGACCTACAAAGTCTATTCCCCACTTGGAGAATGTGTGTCCACCCATCATAGGTTTCAAAGGCATCTCATCTTTACGTATAGGATACTGAGTTTGCTGACAGACATCACACCTCTTCACATAGGTATGTGCATCCATGTGAAGGGTCGGCCACCAAAGACCTGCAAATAGTTAGCCTTTATCACCCGATCTGGTCCAAAATGTCCTCCTGCTACACTCTGGTGAGCAGTTTCCACTATCTTGAGGTATTCGCTCTCATGGACACATAATCTGAGGTAACCATCTTTACCACGTTTGTATAGATTATCACCAATGAGTGAGTAATCTAGGGCTTCTTGCTCTAGACTTCTTTGTCTGGCCAATATCATATCTTGAGGAAATGTTCTCGTCCTTAGGAAGGCTACTAATGGTTCACTCCAATCTGGCACTATGAACACTTGATAAAGAGTTGCATGTTCCACAGGTGGTTTAGTGCCGCAGATTGGGCATTCCTTGCACAACTTTTGGACATCATCTTCCATAGTCAACCAATGCACTCCGAGTCTCCTTAATTTCTGTAAGGTTCGTTGCCTTGAGTAATGTTGCTCTAATGCACCTACATGTGCTAATTGCAACCATTTAGCGTACTCATCCTCTTCCACACAACAAGCTAGGATCCCTTGATCTGTATGCTTGTACATATTTCTGGCCATGATCTGGTACTTTTGGGCTTTTACTACCTCCCTATCTTGTGTGTTTATTACTGGATGGTTAGGCCCGTATGTCAATACTCACACTAATCGCTTAGCCCACTGAGGTACAACTTCCAAATTAAACAAGTAGCATTAGGAAGATCATCTGATACTCCTTGTGGGGCCTCTCCTGATGTGAGGCTTGAGAGGTGGTCTACTCTCAAATGAGTCTTACCTTTCCTTACCACCACCTCAAAGTCGTATTCCATTAGCAAGAGAAACCATCTTACTAATCTACCTGTATTGCATGGCTTGTTTACCAAGTACAACAGTGCTTGATGATCAGTAAAAAATTTAAACTTATTTGCAAGAAAATAGTGTCTAAACTTCTTAACCGCATATACCATGCCTAGTCCTTCTCTCTCAGTAGTGGTATAATTCCACTCAGCTGCATTCAATTGTCTACTAGCATAGGCAATCGGAAGATCCATATTACCTTCACCAGTAGGTTGTGCAAGCACACATCCAATAGCATAATTGGATGCATCCACGTGAACATGAAAGGGTTTATTCCAATTTGGTATGGTCAAGATTGGTGTTGAACACAATCTTCTTTTGAGCTCGTTGAAAGAGTTTTCACATTCATCAGTCCACTCAAAGTTAGTCAAAAGTCCATACAGAGGCTTTGCAATGATGGCATACATGTGTATAAAGCGTCGGTAATAACCACAATGCCCCATGAAAGCTTGTACTTCCTTGACATTCTTTGGCCTATGTAGCTCTGCAATGGCTCTTACTTTCTCCTCATCCGTGGATATGCCATTCTTTGACACTATGTGTCCTAGAATCTTGCTTTGCCTGACCATGAAAAGACACTTTTCTGGGTTCAAGTAGACTTGATATTCTCTGCATTTGTCAAAGATTTGTCTGAGTTCAAGAATATGTGTTTGTCTCATGTTGGAATGAGCACAAAGATCATCAACATAGACCTCTAAGTTCTTCCTCAAGAACTCTTTAAATACATGACACATCAGTCTTTGGAAGATAGCCGGAGCATTGGTAAGCCCAAATGGCATTACCCGAAAAGCAAATATGCCCCACTTAGTGGCGAAGGTTGTCTTATGCTGATCTTTTGGAGCAATGGCTACCTGATTGTAGCCAGAAAATCCATCAAGGAAGTTGTACACTTCCTTGCCTGCTACTCTTTCTAGTAGATGCTCCATGATAGGAAGTGGATAATTATCTTGGATAGTGGCTACATTAACCTTCTTCAAGTTAATGCACACACGTAGTTTTCCATTCTTCTTCGGCACCACTACAATGGGGGATACCCACTCAGTGTGCTCAATCTCATAGATGAATCTAGCTTCCACTAGTCTATCTATCTCCTCTTTTATCTTGGCAGCATAATTATCATTATATGTGTATGGCTTCTCCTTAGAGGGTTTCGCATCTGAGGTCATGGGAATCGTGTGCGAGCATATGTCTGGATCTACACCCTTCAAGTCTTTATAGCTCGATGCAAACACATCTCTATACTCTCTTAGAAAGGTTATCAACTCTTGCTCTTCTTCTTGCGTCAGGTCATGCCCTATGTAAGTGCATCTTTCTTCTCCTTCTTCTATGGCTACCACTATTTTCTTGGTGGTTTCTTTGTTATCATAGACCTCTCCTGATTGTGCCTCACATTTAGACATTCTTATCATGACTCTCCTATCGTCTATCTCATACTTTTTAAAATTTTCAGGGACCTCAAACAAAGATTCTTCCTTCTCCGGCGCGACTTCTCTCTTCTTTCTTTTCTTTCCTTCATCCTTAGGGCTCACTTGTGTAGTTAAACCTTACATCATTGTTGAGCTCTCCATGTCTCTGAGGATGAACTTCTACTTCATAGAAGTATTCTTCATCTGATGCAAAAGGTGGGTCCATAATGATTGACTCTAGATTTGAGTCACTTGCATCCTCGAATGCATCAGTGCTAGGTTCGCATTCTTCTAAAACCGAATCTCCCATAATTGGCTCTATGGAGAAGATTGAAATGTCATAGCAATCCTCATCACATTGGGGTGTCCATTGTTCTTCATTGATGGCTACATCCATTGTTGCTAGGATTTCTGCCCAACCGTGAGGTTCAAATTCTTCGTCAGGAAATACTATCGGTGCATAGGCTGGCTCTTGAATTGATCTATGTGTTTCCTTTGCACCTATCTCTATGGCTTTTTCTCTCTTCTCTTCTTCTACTGCTACTTTGCACATCTATAAGTGGGTGTCTTCATGCATCCATGAGGATCCTGATCCTATGGAATGCACTGACTCGGTATCATCTTTAGCTCTATGGATGGGGTTCCATTAAATAGGGAGTACATCTCTGTGAGAGTAATCCTTGAGATTAACTTTGGTCGTGACACCTAAGTGTTGCAAATACAAGGAGTTGGCTCCCCAATCATGTACCACCTGCAATTGTCGCATAAATGGTCTTCCCAAAATCATCTTATAGGCATGATTTTCTCTAAAGTCACATATAGCAAAGGTATGCTCAAACTCAACACCACATGTGGTGAGAGTGATTCCTTCTAGTAGTCCTAAGGGTCTCTCAATGTGACCGTCGGCCATCTGCAATTTCATTCTCGGCCAATAAATATTGGGCTATAGGGCATATATGGAGGCTATAAGCAAATAATTTGAGGAAACCCTATTGGCCTGTTAGTTTGTTTGAACCCTGATTTAGCCCCAGAACCCTGAACTGGCATAACTTTCTCATACGAAATCCGTTTGCTGTGATTTTTGTTTTGTTGAAAAGCTCGTGGGGAGTACAACCAAAGCTTCCACTGGTTACGATAAAATTAATATCAGGATTATTAGATATAGTATTTTGAAGTTGACCATACCTAGGGGGAACAAAACCAAAGGATCTCTAGAATTGTTTGCCATAAAGACAGAGGGCAAATTGATATCTAAATTGCATGAATGGAAGTGATTTATTACGTCATTTGAATCTAAGTCTTGAGCTAACCTTGGGACTTGTACAGGTCCACTAAGAGCAATTGAGGGCATCCAAAGCAAGGGCTTTTTACAAGCTTGAGAACCGGGTTCTTGAGCACCAAGGGGCAAGGGATCAGCAAGTAAGGTTGGAATATTCTCAAATCCCTTTGTCAATTCCTAGCATAGGCCACACGGGAGTAGTGCTAGAAGTAAGTCAAGGTGACACTAGGAATTTGTCAAATTGAAGACTATCTAAGTACTCAAGTTCAAGCTAAAACATAATCTCTATGCGATCGATAACTTTAAAGGAAAAGAACTTAATGTGGAATGATCAACTAAAAGTGCGGAAATTAACTCAAGTATTCTTGATGACATGATATCAGACAAGATCATACACATGATAATCCACTAAGAAAGAACCAAGTAACTGATACAAAAGAACTCAGCAATGAGGTTGTACTTTGGGTAAAAATTGAGACTATTCAATTAGGCATATGAACCTTAGATCAGGTAGATATCTAGGGAGAGATAGACAGAGTCTTAGGTCTTCAGAGGCTAGTGTCAATCATACTGCTAGGTCTTGGGCCCAGCAGTTGAGCCATCATTCGCACTACCCTAGCTCTCAAACTAGCGAGTCTGAGATGTCTTAGGGTATGGAGAGACCCACAGGGAGTTGAGGTGTGCCATACTTACAGATGGTTGAAGGCCCTTACAAGACTCAGTTGGAATTCCTTAGGACCAACCGATTAGGTGCTAGCATCTATGAGGACAACCTAGGAAAACCTATGGTCTAGATTAAAAACCTTGACCAACCCATTGGGATAGAACGTCCAGCTATCAAATTTGAAAATGGAGCATACCTCGACAAAGAAGGAACAATATACGTAGTCACCAGTCAGCCAGGACAGATGAATTCAGAAATGTGATCCCAGAAACGGACTTAGGTGACCTAGAGCAAGGGAACATGGGTGTAGAACCTAAAACCCCTCGAGGCAAATCTATTCTTACTAGAATTATTACACCAGAGTAGATTCCCCAGGACAACAAGAGCATAGATCTACTTTTGAATCAAGAGACTGATGAAGCCTTTTGGAGGTACAAGTCTGGTCAGCCTAATGAGGGTGGAGCGCTCACTATCTATGAGTTTAAAGACCCCGATAGCCGAGGCAAAGTGACCTATCTAGACAACACTTTAGAGAGGATCTTTGTGGTCACTGAACATGGTAGGCATGCCTACACTTGGAAGGGTGAATTTATTTTCCCCAACCAAGATCAAACGTCTCTTATGGCCACCCAGGAATGGGAACATCCCAAGCTCATGGAGCTCAAAGGAACAGAAGTAGAGATAGGCCAAAAGTGAGTTTTATCAACCAATTGGGAAGAGAAAAAACAAGAATGGAAACGGATAGAGTGGAACCTGAGGGACTTAGAGCTCGAAGATATCCAAGAAATGTGGATGAATTCCCTCTACCTAGGCCTAGAGAACACACAAGGACTTTGAGACCTACACAGCTGGTTAAGTCCATGAAGAATTACTTCGATGGCACTAGAGACCCATATGATCATGTGGCTGAGTTTAGGCAAGTCTTGAGAGCTGAACAAGTTGAGGACCTATTCACGCAGTACAATGCTTTTGGTCTAACCCTTAGGAACACGGCCCTTACATGGTTTCAACCACTGAACGAGAGACAATTCAGGAGCATAGACCAAATTTTAGAGGCTTTCATCGCTGAATTCTCTAAGAGTGGGATAAGGCATAATACTTCCTCATCGATTCATAGCTTCAAGCAGACCCCCCAAGAGACGGTTAGACTGGCAAGAAGAAGATTTAGACAATACCTAGAGAGATGTCCTGTTTCTGAGTTACCCACACCTGCCAAACAAGTGGCTTTATTCTTAGATGGACTATTGAGTACCAAGTTAAGATCATATGTGTACTTAAAGGACCCTAGGACCATAGACGAGTGTGTACAGATGTGCATCGACATCGAGGATAACCTAGGGGAGGAACTAGAACTTTCCAAGATCTACAAAGATTCAAATAGTTCTACTAGCCTCTCTTCCACACAATCTACATCTATTGAGGAACTCGCTGAGAAAGTAGCTCAGAAGCTAGGTGTCTCTAGCAAACAAATCCCAAGGCTCGCCCCAGTAAAGAGATGCTATACTTGCGGTGGTGACCATATGGCGAACGTATGTCCCATTATGACTCAACCCCAGGTGAATCCTAGTAGCCATTACTGCACCATAGAACGGAGGTACACCAATCACACCGCGCAAGATTGCCCCTACAATAAGCAAGCGGTTAGGCAAACTTACCCTCAACCCTATCCACAACACGGTAGATACCAGAACCAGTACCCACCACAACAGTATGCTAGGCCTCAACAAACTTACCAACCACAATATCAGGCCCAACAGAGACCTCAACCAGTGCTAGCCCAACAACCTCCTGATCCAGCCAACGTGATCCCAGTAAATAATGCAGTGCAGAAGAGAACTTGAATAGAGCCATAGTCCTAGTAACACCATTACTTTCGAAAAGTGACCCCAGTGACCATAGCTTTGATTCTACACATATTGATAGCCCCCAGGCTTATTACATGCAGTCTCCTGAACATGGTGAGTCCTACTATAGTGAAGAACCGAGTGAACCTAGTTGGGAGCCAGATTACGCAAATATCATGTATGCAAACCCCAACTCTAGGCCTCAACCTAGGCAGGTAAGACCCCCATTCCCTAGAGGACCATGCTACAGATGTCAAGGAGATCACCTCATTCGTGATTGCCCCATGCCTGCACCTACACAACCCCTGCCAGTAACAATCTAGGGCTTTTGTCAAGATTGCAGAAAAGAGCATCTCTTACAAGATTGTCCAAAGAACCCCAATAACATGTGTAAGCCGCTGGATTGGCAATTGTAGATCCTTTTTCCTTTTCATATTCCGCACGAACCGAAAGGTCGTTGCAATGAGTTGTAACTTTTTATAAAGCAATAAAAAGACACTTTCAGTGAGGACCAAAAGAGTCGCCAGACTGTCTATCTGGGCGGGACGTTCTGTGGAGTTTACGTAGTGTGTGTTTGAGAATTCTGCGTTCTGCCGTGTCTTTCTGTTTTGTTTGATTATCTGCACCTGTACGGTAAAGATTGGGTTACGGTAATGTTTACATTAAGTGAAGTATTGAATTATTGTTATGTAAGTTGTTTACTGTAAGTCTGTGTTACGGTAATGTTTATCCTTGTGTTATGTACTGAGATGTATTGATTGGAATACGAATAGTAATTCCGTAAAGGAATGAGTCTGAGTTTTCTGTTAGAAAGTTGGATTAGTAGAGTTGTTTTGAACGAAAGGTCATGTAAGTGAGTTGATTTGGAAAAATCAAGTATAGGGTGTCTGATTATTCAGACCCCTTCCACTCCCAAGAACCTGAAAAGAGCTTAAATGCGTTCTGACAGCAAAAGCGCGTTTAACACTGGCATCGTCTATGGGAAAGTGGCAACAGAGTGTTGCAAAGTGATTGTGGGAAGGTAACCATTGATTGTGAATCGACAGTAAGGTAGAAGTAGTATGCAAGAGTTGAAAAAGGTGATATATGCCGGTTACTCGGTCCGGCGAGTCGTATCCGAAGTACAGACAGCCTTGGGTGGTACCAAATTTGCGAAGGACACCCCCAGGAGGAAGAAGTACAGATCGGTTAGGTCTGGTCGTCGAAGAAGTGAAACACATTAGTAGTGATTCCGGTAGCATTCCGGTGGAACATACTGCAATTCCAGAAAATTCCGATGAAATCTCGGTGCAGCCTGCAGAAGACACAGTAACTTCGGAGTCCACAAGGACGCAGTGTGTAGTTGATCCGACACCATCTGGTCAAGATTCAAATCTCTCTACGAATAGAGGTGTGTTATCCAGAGAGGTCATTGAAGGTGAAAGAATAGCCTGGATTGGGGAAAGTTCTACTAATTCAGGTGGCAGTTCGGTCCCGGTAGTAGAAAATTTACAATTTTCCGGTGATAGTATTATACTTCCCGGTGAATCTTCATTCCGGACACCACTATTCGGGGTAAGCTTGCCTACGTTTGATACTACAGAAGAGGCTAGGCTATTCGAATTAGAAATTCGAAAGAAGTTAAGCGCTATTTTCAAATTGGAAGGTGAGCAGTCTGACCATACAGATTCTTAGGAAATAGTAACAGTACCACCACTAGCACCATGAGTGGGCAACAACAACAGCAACAACAACAACCACTTCCACCTCGTCCGGTTCCAACAGGATTCACCTACACAAAATTCGATGGATTTCCAGGTGATGATCCTGATGCTCATGTACGTACCTTTGAAATTAGTTATGCAGTACTAAACCATCTGCCTGATCCGACATACAAGGCCATAGTATTCCAGTCAACACTAGTTAATGAAGCAGCCAGGTGGCTTACAGAGTATGATATCAACCATTTCAGCACCTATGAAGCAGTAAGGGATGCGTTTTTGCAGAGATTCTGGCTGAAGAAGAATCCTGTCGAAATTTTCGATTACCTGCAGAACAATAGACAGAAGCTGAATCAGACTGTGCAGGAATATGCCACCTTGTTTAGAACTCATTTGAGACAACTACCACCAGCACATGCTAATTTGCTGGATGAGGTCATCACTCAGTGGTTTATTAATGGGTTAACTCCATAATTAAAACAAATTATGATCATCCATTGTGTGGGAGCTATGACATTAGATCAGATTATTGCAATGGCTTTGCAGCTCGAGCATAAGGTTGGAGGTTTTACCGAAGACCTGCAGTGGTTAAAAGCCAGTAAAAATGTTGCAGAGGATCCGGCTAGACAAATGTACTGCACCAAATGCAAGAATCCAGGGCATACCAGTACCACATGTGCTCTTAATCAGATGTATTGCGCTATCTACAATATAACCGGACATTCCACCGAAAACTATGCTTATAACGCCAAAGTGCAGGGACCAGCAACTATAAATGCTATCATACAAGAACCAGGACAACCGTCCACTCATTATATTCCACCTCAGATGAGAAATAATCAGCAACAAGGATACAGAAATTATCGAGGACAACGGAATACAAATTACAATACAAATCGATGGTAGACAGGAACATCATAGGAAAATAATTCTTTGCCTCCCCCTCACTGTCATTTTTGCGGTAAGTTAGGCCACATACGTAGATTCTGTAAAGATGCAGCTGAATATGATCAGAGGAAGAAAGAGCGTCAGAACCCTATAACGAATATGGTTTATATCTCACCAGTGGAAACTCAAGTAGTAGTAATTCAAACAAGATTTGGTAAACAGTTACACCCAGCAGCAGAAGTATTTGAACCTGGCATCCATGAACAGCAGAGAATGTATGAAAAAGCTAGTCAATGGACCACCAAAGAGCCTATAGTGTTTCCATATCCCATTTCGGTAACCCAAGTTCTGCTGCCAAAGGAAGGATGACAGGAACAAGATTCTATCCCAATAACAGGCGCATCATCTTCAGAATCGATGAAAAGTACAATTCAAGCAGATCAGGCATGGGAAATTTTATCTAAGGCATCCATTACTCTCCCTCTTGGACAATTACTTGCACTAGTACCGGGAGTTTGGCAGCAAATCCAACAACAGCTCAGTCCTGGATCTTCCTGCATTCCAGCGACAACAACGGTACAACCGGAAGATGATTCTACGGTGGATCATTTGGTCCCCTTAATTACGGTATGGTACAAAAATCACACAATTACTCAAGTACTAATTGATGGTGGGTCTAGTGTAAACATTGCCACTGCAGCACTTTGTAAAAAGTTGGGATGGACGCAAATCGAGCCTGTCCAGTTTTTTGTAACAATGGCCGACCAATCTAGAGTTCATCCGGTAGGACTTGTAAGAAATGTTCCGATAACTTTGCAGGGTACAACGTTTAAGATGACTTTTGTAGTCTTAGAACTATTGGAGTCTAGTCTTGATTATAATCTTCTTTTCGGACGACCCTGGTTAAAACAAGCTAAGGTTATACAGGATTGGTAAGCACAAGAACTAACATTTAAGGATAATGATCATAAATATGTTGTTAAACTTGATGCCATTCAGCCTTGTGAACTCCATGCTAGGCCATATGTAGCAGAGCTAGTCCACATGTTGGATGGCTTATCTGACGATGAAGAAGAAGCATTTTTAAAGAACAATGAAGATCTGATTTCCTTAGGCACTGTAGATCTACAATCTATTGTAGATAACTCGAGTCCGGTGGCCTGTACCGTGGTGCTTGTGATCGAAGAAGTGAAGACCAAAGATACTATTGCTATGGAAGAAGCCGCTCTACAACATCTTTTACAGTCAGCTGACAATCTAGGCAAACCTCCTCAATTCTATGTTCCCAAAGATCAGTTAATCACCTATAATTTGGGAGATGAAGTAAATCCACGACCTGTCAAGATAAAGGAAGGATTGTCTGAAGCATTTCAAGCAGATTTGATCCAACTTATTCGTGAATTCTTTGATGTTTTTGCATGGGATTATCGTGATATGAAAGGTCTGGACCCTCGCATCTATCAACATAGGGTCGTACTCAAACCTGAAGCAAAGCTGATTAAACAACCCAGCTACCATATGAATCCCAACTATGCAGCACAGGTCAAAGCAGAACTTGATCACCTATTAAAGGTAGGATTCATTGTACCTATTAAGCCTGCTGAATGGATCTCCCCGATCGTGATTGTACCAAAGAAAAACAAGCAGCTTGAATATGTGTCGATTACCGGAAATTAAATGCAGCCATCATACCTTATCCATTTCCTCTGCCATTTCTTGACACCATGTTGGACAGAGTGGCTGCACATGAAATGTACTCATTTCTCGACGATTATAGTGGTTATAACCAGGTCCGAATGGCTGAGCAAGATATACCAAAACAGCGTTTATTATGAATTGGGGTGTTTTTGCTTGTACAATCATGTGGTTTGGATTGAGGAATGCTCCTAGCACCTTTCAGCGATGTATGCAGGAAATCTTCTCACCCTATCTTACTTCTTTTATGCAAGTATATCTAGATGATTTGTCTTTATTCGGTAAGATGGTAGCACACTTGTATCATTTACGGTGTTGCTTTGAGAAAAATATCGAGAATACCGACTCTGCCTGAACCCCACCAAATCTATCTTTGCGGTTTCTTGTGGTAAGCTCCTTGGTCATATTGTATCTGAATAGGGCATACAAGCTGATCCAGACAAAATTGCAGCCGTGTTAGAAGCACCTGTACCTACTACACCGAAAGAAGTCATGCGATTCATGGGTCAAGTCAGGTGCCATGGTCAACATTTACGGTGGCTTGCCCATTTGGCAATACCCCTAAATCGGCTAATCACTAGTACTCCTCGGCAGTTTGCTTGGACACCGGAATATCAAACTGCATTTGATCGTCTGAAAGGATTATTAATGCAGGTTCCAATTCTACAACCTCCTGATTGGGAATGCCCATTTCATGTTTTTGTAGACGCATCAGATATAGCCATTGGAAGTGTTTTAATGCAACAAACTGATAACTGGTTTTTGCTTGTCTATTATGCAAGTCGACGGTTTGCTCCTGCTGAAAAGAATTATTCAGTCACTGAAAGAGAATGTCTTGGTTTGGTGTATTCTGTAAAGAAATTCTGGCATTATTTGCTTGGCCGAAAATTCATCTTTCATGTAGACCATGCTGCACTGGTGTATCTAGTCCGGTAGCAGCATTTAGGTGGTCGTTTGGCGCGTTGGGTTTTATTGTTACAAGAATTCGATTATGAAGTAATTCATCGACCCGGCACTGCACATGCATTAGCAGATTTTCTCTCTTGGTTAGATTCCAGTGAAGCTCCGGTCGGTGTTGATGACACCACACCAGCAATTTATGTTACTGAAATGACTAGTGATGAATCTGCACAACCTCCTGTGACACTTACCTACTATGATTAGTTATTAACCTTTCTTACTGATGGATGTCTTCCTTCTCAAACTTCTCTTGCAATGCGCCAGAAAATTGCGGTTTACAGTTGCAGATTCTGGTTGATTGTCGGCCAGTTGTATTATATGTATTACACTGGGGTTTTACTTCGTTGTATTCCTCCACATGAAGTAAACTCAATAATCACTCTGGCACATTCAATACCCTTCGGCGGACATTTTGCAGCAGATTTAGCGCACCGAAAAATTTTGCAAAGTGGGCTTTGGTGGCCTACTATGTACAGAGATGTATCTCAATTTGTGCAGCAATGTGACAATTGTCAGCGATCTGGACAGCCTTTACAATGCCATTTCTTTCCTCTATAGCTTGCCTTACTTTTAGAACCTTTTCAGAAATGGGGTCTTGACTTTATTGGACCAATCACATCTCAAGCAATCCTTAGTAACAACAGATATATTCTGACATGCACAGATTATGCTACCAGATGGGTTAAAGCTTGGGCTTTATAGTCCACCACAGCTGTTTTGATGGCAAAATGTCTAATGAAGGACATATTCCCACGTTATGGATTACCTTTGGAACTTGTCACAGATCAAGGGACCCACTTTGTCAACAATTTAATGTGAGTGTTAACACACACTTTTCAGATTCCGCATAAATTCAGTTCACTGTATTATCCTCGTGCTAATGGCTTAGCTGAAAGTACCAACAAGACTCTGCTAAGTATGCTTCGTAAACTGATTCTGGAATCACCAGAAAGATGGGATCAGTTACTACCTGCAGTATTATGGGCATATCGGACTACTTACAAAGTTGCCACCAGACTAACTCCTTTCAAGCTTGCTTATGGATTGGAAGCAATCGCTCCAATGGAAGTCGTAGTTCCTAGTCTACGTGTGGCCATAACTTAGAAGTTGATACCCGAAGATTCTTTGCCATTTTGGTTGGACACACTCAGAGAATTAGATGAGCATCGCTGGGAAAGTTTTCTGACTCTTCAAGAAGTGCAATTACAGCAAGCTCGTACACATGATCGGTATCTTAAAACTCCAGTTTTTACAGTAGGAAAAATTGTGTTGTTTTATAATGCAAAATCAAATCGTTCTGCTGGAAAATTCAAATTACGATGGTTTGGTCCTTACCGGATTACTAAACAAGTGGGCCCAGCTACTTTTTGATTGACTACTTTGATCGGAATTCCTCTTCCTAACGTGATCAATGGTTCAAAGTTGCGACCATATCATCAACCACCTGATTCTCGCTGACGTGTTCTTCATTTTTTTTGCGTGTTATTTACTTTCTTTTTTGTTTTTGCGTGATTAATAAAATAAGTCTGTAAATATCCTCGTTTTGATACCTAATTATGATCAACAGCCGCCTTGCATTATCATTCTGCTCATGCATGCACACCGTAGTTATGAAGGTTATCATCTCAATATCGCACGATGATTAACAATTTCGATCGCCTCACACTGCCAAGTATCTACTTAATCTCTTTTGTTTCGATGTTAATCGCTATTGTGTATGTGTGCTCTGTGTGCTTTGTGTTTCCTGTATTCACTGTGTCTTTGTGCTACGTTGTGTGTGCATCATGGAAGCGTTAGCCAACTTCGTTGCATTCCGTGACGGACTCCCTACGGATGTGGGTGAGTTCTTGCGCGTCCATGGGTTGTCTAATTTCGTGAATTGCCTTGGAATTCAGTGGAATGTCACCCATTTTACGCCTAGATTATTGCCACCATTGCTACCACACCTGCTACGGAGCAGAGTTGGCCAATTACCTCTTTACCATCTCGTACTGTAATCACTCTACAGTCATTTGCTGATGCTTTCCGGAAGGACGAGAGAATGGCCCTAACCTTCCGATTGCTACCATGATTCAATTATTTCCCAGATATTCTTCGAATGAGTATGCCATACTCTATCGCCCTGAGCCTGAAAAAACAGCCTTACAATTTTGAGTAGCCATCTTAAACCTGCAGAAATGTACATATGGGATATCTCGCCCATTCTATTTGGTAATTGATATGGCTGCTCGAGAGCCTATCAATTTTGCTTCCTATTTTTTCCGGCGCATTCACCATGAATGCGTTTCGGTCATAAAGCAGGTTAACAAAGGAGAACTTCCACGATCACGTCTTCCACACATTCTCACTTTTGTATTTTTGGCTATTCAAGCAGCGCAACCGCCTCCACGAGGTCCAGTCTTGTATTATGAGGAATCTGCTCAGATAATTGAAGACGACGAAGATGATGACAAAGAACTCTTCTAGGTCCTCCGCCAAAAACGCATCAGAATAAGTTCGTCTGACAGTCAAGTGCAAGGATCTGCTGATGGAAATAAAGCAGACAACAATGAAGAAGAAGGACATGAAGAAGAGACTTTCCACGACACAGCTACATCAATGCACCATGATTCATCAGCTCAATCATCTCCAAACCAGCAACACGATCAAAGTGTTTTTGTTGATTCTAAAGTCACATATTCTAAGGACAAATCTCAGCAGCAGTCCAAACATGAGGTGCAAGAAGATACGCAGGTAATTATTGCAGAACTTTTTCAGGAATTGATTACGGCACTAGAATCTGCAATTGCCCAACCCAAAGTGACTACGCAGCAACTTACCGAAGCAGCTAATACTCTACAACCCATTCCTCCACCCATTGTTCTTGTTCCACCCCTTGCTCCTGAGGAACCTACTGCTTCATCCTCCTCACTCAATTACTCTCCACCGGATTCCACTCATCTTTTAACCTCTTCATCACAACCACTTCCTCCTTTACTTCCTCCAGTTCCTATGTTCACAGAATTAGAATCCATGGGACGCATGCTTATTTAGTTTTCCCAGCAGCTTCCGGTGCAACTCAGAATGGTTATAGAGAATCTTCGTCAAGAATTCCAGCATAAAGTAGATGTTCTTGAAGCAGACATTAATCCACTCCAGGAAAAGGTAGATGTGGTGAAAGCAGAAAATCATGCTCTGCACAAACAGATATTACAGCTCCAGGCTACAATTACCGAACAGGAATCATTGATTAATCAGAAAGATGAGGCGTTAGCTGAGATTCAAGCAAAGATGATTTGTTATGTGCTGCTGATGCAGAGATCCTGCAATTGAAACAGTTAGTCAAAGATAAAGAGGATGCCCGCATAGCACTGGGAAATTTATTAGAAGAGACTAAAGCACAACTGGATGAAGCAGTACAAAAAGGACAGGAAATGATGGCTTTACTAAAACAAACCAATACGGAGCTAGAGTTTGCAACTGCAAACCTATTTGAATCTAATGCTTCTCTTAAAAGCCAGATGATGTTGGTCGCTCAACTACAGAAGGAGATACCAGGCATAAGACGAGAAGGAGATGCTTACTATCGGACCATACAATTTCAGAATCAAGAATTGGAGAGAAGAGAAAACCAACTTGGAGCTCAAGTAGAACGCTTATCAAGAATAGATAAACAGATTGTCGATATGAAGGTAAACCGTGATGTAGCTATATCAAATGATTTTTACTTACAGGAAGCCTTTCTGCAAACACAGGCAGAAATTTTGATGAGCCAAGTAATTTCTTTAAGCTCTATACGAATTGATGCTCAATTAGTAGAACCAGAGATCCTAAAGCAGATGTTAGATTCGTTGGAAAAGAAAATTTCTCAGACGTTTAAATTAGCTAGAACAATGTATCTTCAAGGTATAATAGATGAGCCATAAACTTTTGTATACCTGCGGGTTCAAGTCCACCGTGCGTGCCAGTGTAAGCCGCCGGATTGGCAATTGTAAATCCTTTTTCCTTTTCATATTCCGCACGAACCGAAGGGTCGTTGCGATGAGTTGTAACTTTTTATAAAGCAATGAAAAGACACTTTCGGTGACGACCAGAAGAGTCACCAGACTGTCTGTTTGGCTGGGACGTTATGTGGAGTTTTCATAGTGTGTGTTTGAGAATTCTGCGTTCTGCTGTGTCTTTCTGTTTTGTTTGATTATCTGCACCTGTACGGTAAAGATTGGGTTACGGTAATGTTTACATTAAGTGAAGTATTGAATCGCTGTTCTGTAAGTTGTTTACTATAAGTCTGTGTTACGGTAATGTTTATCCTTGCGTTATGTACTGAGATGTATTGATTGGAATCCGAATAGTAATTCCGTAAAGGAATGAGTCCGAGTTTTCTGTTAGAAAGTTGGATTAGTAGAGTTGTTTTGAATGAAAGGTCATGTAAGTGAGTTGATTTGGGAAAATCAAGTATAGGGCCTCTGATTATTCAGACCCCTTACACTCCCAAGAACCCAAAAAGAGCTTAAACGCGTTCTGATGGCAAAAGTGCATTTAACACATGCCAAAAATCACTCCTATTAACGTTATTGGGTTAGTTGTAGACTCCACAAGGAGTGTGACTTCCACTGCACCAGTGCAACTGGTCACTAGAGCTCAAGCCTTACAACACAACCCAAGTTTAGGTCAGGAAAAAAGTGGTGAGGTTAGTGAAACTGAGAGCATGACGAAGAAGAGAACTAGAGCTTGGAAAGATAGTCGAGAAAGAATGAAAAGGCAATGGGCAAAGAAGATGAGTGAACTTGAGGAAAGCCTAAGAGAAACAAAAGCCAAGATAATGGAACTTACATCTCAAACTCCCTCTCACACTACCCCATCACCACCATTCCCATCTCCATCCGAGCCACCCTCTTACAACCCGTATCATGCGACCCCACCATCCCCTAGAGTAGGATCAGTCCTAGCAGATCCCACTCCGGAGGACCTAAATATGATGCTTAAAGCATATCAGGCGAGAATCCAAGAAGGGCCAAATGTAACCGATCATGAAAAGTGTTACCCTAGAGCAGAAATAGAGCTCGAACGAACCAAAATTTATGCTAAGATGGTGGAATTGGCTCAAACCATGTTTGAAGCCAGTCGCCTCTTTAACATCTCTAGATGAGCTAAGACGCAGTTGCACTTTGATGGATTGCTAGTATGATTGGAGAGGCTAATTGCACAATCAGAAAAGGAACCCACCCCTCCAAATAAGGGCAAGCGAAGTGAAAGAGTAAGCGTTCCTCCCCAGGAAGCTTATGTGCCTAATTCCACTAAGCCAAACACCTCTTGCTCTATGAATCGGTATTCTCTAGAATTCCTATAAGAGATTTAAGAAGAGAAATGGGCTAAAGAAAGTGAAGTCCCTCCTCCCATTGATCTTGTGGATGACGCGTGTGATCAATTCCCACAAGACATTCCTTCTATTTATGGAGAGCAGGAGAGTGCACAATCTCAAGAGAGATTAGACTTTGAGTCTAATTCTTTACAAGAGCTACCCCATTTCACACGCCCATGGGAAGCTAAATCCACGTGTATGAGAGCACCCACTGTCATGATAAGAAACGAAGATTCAGTCATACCTAGGAATACGGAAGTAGTAAAAAACACTAAAGTGCAGTGCAATCTCACTTTCGAAGAGTTACTCAAGGTTAGGCCAGAAGTATGGAAACATGTAGCCAAACAAGTGCCTGAAGTAGCCAAACCCCGTTCCTAGGTAGGATCTCATCGCACAGTGCCAGAAATACCCTTGGACAAAATAGGAGACATGAGTGAAGGAGAAGAGGGAAACACCTATCTTCCCATTACCCATCAAGGATATACAACCAAGGCAATTTTGGACTCAGTGCAGGAGTTTCCATTGCTACCACTTCCCTATGGAAGCATTGGGGCAAACCAGCACTCAAAAATTGGCCGAAAATGGTTGTCAATCGCGATTGACTGGGCTATCAATTGCGATGGATAGAGCTGTCCGTCGTGGCCTGTCAGTCGTGATGGACACGTCTCAATCGTGATTGATGGGTGTCAATCGCGATGGACAGGGGGTGTCGGTCATGATGGACAGGGGTATTGGTCGCGATGGACTCCTGTCAATTGTGATGGATTGCTGTATGTCGTGATGGAGTGTTGTCAGTCGCGATGGACTGAGATTTCGGGTTTCTTCCGTGGCTTTGTGTCAATCGGGGTCTATGAGTCGCGATGGATATGTTTTTTCGCCGAGATGGGGTGTCAATCGTGATTTTTCTGTCAGTCACAATGGACAGGGGTGTCCGTTGAGATGGACACGTGTCCATTCGGGTCTGTCAATCGCGATGGATAGGCTGTCCGTCGGGATGGACATTGTCAATCGCGATTGATGCTATCAATCGCGATGGACAGAAAAAATGCAATTTTTTTAGAAATTTTTGTGGATTTGTGATTGATGGAGAGTGTTAATCTCCAAAAGGACAAGTTAATCTTGTATTTAGAGCACATCTATAACAAGAATAACTCAAACCTTCTCCAATTTTAGAAGATCCATACTCAATTATCAAGATTTTGAAAAATCTGTGAAGATGATGACTCTACAAAAAGTCTACTGCACATATCTTTCTCATTGACCTATCAATTGTCTAAAGTTTCTACTAAAACTTTGCTCAAGGTGTCGCCTATAGATTGCGCACCTTCTCCAAGTTTAATTACTCTAAAAGATTCAGTATAACTTGAGAAATGAACTCAAAAAGTTACCTATGTCTAAAACTATCACCCTGTACAGTCGATTTTGATACCTGTAATTTCTAAGACATAGTTCTCCAAGACTAGAACCCATTTAAGAGAATTCTTTTAGCCACAAGTAGCTTACCTTCCAACTTAAAGATTAAGTGCTCACTTGCTCAAAACTTTAAAGTGTGGAAGGAGAACTGATCAAAACATTGACTTCGATTTTTGTGCCTCCTGCAATCTCTCTTCTTCCATTTACACATGTAAATGTTTCTACACTCATTTCTCTGAGCTTGATCTCAATTAGAAGCTGAAAATTTGTACAGAGGTCAATCACCTATAGACTTAGACTTGTACAAAAGCATTTCATAAAAGATCTAACACAGAAGGAGAAAACTCAGAAACAGCGGGCGCAAAAATGTTTCATTTCTGAAGGAGTTTACAACTGAATGATGAGAGAGAGTTCAACTAACTTCTAAGATGTCTAATGACTCTTACAACTCTCAATTACTCTATTCTCATGCTCTCTCATAATTGCCCCGACATTTTCCATAGTATTTATAGGCAAGTATTTACAAACTTATGACTAATCAAAAGTATAAGTGACATATATCTGAACTAATGTACATATGTGTACATTTCTTTCAACTCCTGAATGTAAACTTCTTCTATGCTTCAAAACTTGATCTTGTCTTCATTCTTTGACTTCCAAAACTTCAATTTTTGATTGCTCTGCACCAACAGCTCCCCCTCAATCATCAATTGAGGTTTTCTCTATCTTCTTTATGCCTGCCATGTCTTTGAACTTTTGTAGCTTTGGTCCATCCAAGCTTTTTGTAAGCATATCTTCTATCTGATCTTTAGTTGAAGTATGTATGAATTCAATCTCTTTTTCCACCACTTTCTCTCTTAGAAAGTGATACTGAATCGGGTTAGCAGCTAGATATAATGAACTCATGTTATCTCCATATATGATAGGTGTACTCTGTATAGTGTCAAAACTCTTCATCAGAGTCTTAAGCCATATTACTTCCTTTGTAGCTTCAACCATGCCTTTGTACTCAGCTTCTGTAGATGATAAAGCAACTGTATGTTGCTTCTTTGAAGACCAAGAGATTAACTTATCTCCCACATAACACATGTATCCATAAGTTGACTTTCTATCATTTGGATTACTTGCCCAATCTGCATCACTATAAATCTTGATATTTGTATCTGATATAAAACCATAATACAAACCTTCTTTGAGTGTACCCTTTATGTACCTCAACACTCTTTGACATGCAATCCAATGTTCTTTCCTAGGACAATGCATGATTTGAGATAATACCCCAACTGCATATGACAAGTCAGGTCTAGTTAATATAGCATAGATAAGACTACCAACCAAACTCTGATATTGTTTCATGTCCTTGAACTCTTCACCTCCATATCTGCTTAATTTGTGATTTACCTCCATTGGACTAGGTGCTACCCTGCAATCATTCATTTTAAACTTGATTAACAAGTTTCTCAAATACCTTTCTTGAGTCACATACACTCCATTCATCACTTGCCTTAACAAGCAAGCTACTATCTGCCTTAGATACTTGAAATCCAAGTTCTTTCAAGAACTTCACAAGTCTATAATTCCATGCCCTTGGGGCCTGCTTCAAGCCATACAAAGCTCTCTTGAGCTTACACACATGATCTGGATATTTTCCATCTCTGAATCCTTGAGGTTGCTCCATGAAAACATCATCTGAAATATAACCATTCAAGAAAGCATTCTTCACATCTAATTGACATAATTTCCAACCTTTACATGCAGCAATAGCTATGAGTGTCCTGATAGTTGTCATCTTTGCCAGAGGACTATAAGTCTCATCATAATCAACACCATATGTTTGAGCAAACCCTTTCACAACAATTCTAGCTTTGTACCTAGACACCCTTCCATCTGCAAACCTCTTTGTCTTGTAGACCCATTTGCATCCAATGATCTTCTGGCTATTTGGTTTAGGAACCAATTCCCAAGTCTGATTCTCCACCAATGCATCATATTCTTCCTGCATAGCTTTCTCCCAATTTTCCTTACCTTTTGCCTCTTCATATGTAGAAGGGTCTTCATCTGCCTTAATCATATAAGCATAATCTTTGGTAGCCAAAAAAGAAGTTTCATAGCTATACCTTGTAGGTTTCCACTTGTGTCTTGATGACCTTTTGAGTTCTCCACTCCTTGAGGTTTCTGGTTCTTCACACTCAGGATCAAATCTTGGCATTTCTTCAACTTCAACCTGCACTTCATTATTCTCCTCTTCATCAAATATCTGAACCTTTGATTTACCTTTCCTTTGACTCACAACTTCTTCATCACCTGTATTAATATTGATTGTACCTGCATACCAAGCACCTTGCTCATCAAATGTAACATCTTTTGATATAAGAAATTGTTTTGTGGATGGACTCCACAACCTATATCCCATTTGCTTATCATCATAACCAATAAACACATACTTTTCAGCTTTAGGTTCCAATTTGTGTCTTAATTGTGATGGCATATATGCATATGCCAAACATCCAAATACTTTGCAATGATCCAAGGTAGGTCTCTTACCCCACCAAGCTTCATATGGTGTCATACCCTACAAAGATTTACATGGTAGCCTATTGACCAAATAAGTAGCTGTATTTACAGCCTCAGCCCACAAATAATTTGGGCAATTTTTCTCCTTCATCATGGATCTTGCAAACTCAACAAGAGTTCTATTCCTCCTTTTTGCTACACCATTTTGTTGAGGAGAGTACCTGCAAGTAATTTCCCTTTTTATACCTGCATCCCACAAGTAATCACTGAACTCATTAGAGAAATACTCTCCCCCTCCATCTGACTTAGTCTCTTCAATTTATGACCTGTAATTCTCTCTGCATACACATGATAATGTTTGAATGTATTGAATACCTCTGACTTATCTTTGATCACATAAATAGTGATCCATCTAGTAGCATCATCAACATAAATCACATAGTACCTTGAACCATTGATACAGAAATCCTTTGATGGTCCCCACACATCTGTGTGTACCAACTCAAGCTTCTCTGAATACATAAAACCATGCTTGGAGTAAGATTGCTTATGAGCCTTACCTAATTGACATGCCTCACATTTGTATGTCATATGTTGACGTGTAACATTAGGCAATCCAAGCACTGAACCATTGTTAATCATATCTTTGATACCTCTTTCATTAAAATGTCCAAGCCTCTTGTGCCAAAGATCTAACTCAGAGATCTTATGTCCTCCATATGTGAACAAGGCATGACCAACATTACCTTGAATCTTCAATGTGAACAACCTTCCTTCTTTCTTCCCTGAAACAATTTGTTTATACCCATTGCTAGGGTCTTCCACAAACACTCCTTCATTAGTGAACATCACTTCATAACCTTTTTCAACAATTTGTCCTACACTTATCAAATTCTTAGGAATTGTACGAACATGCAAGACCTTACTCAATAAGGTACTATCATCCTTGGCCTTTACTGATCCAATTGACTTCACATTGTGCTTTGTATTGTCACCTGTTTGAACAACATGATTAGATACCTTATTTTCCAAATCAGTCATCAATGCTATGTTACCACTCAGGTGATTGCTACACCCTGAGTCAATGTAGAAGACTCTTTGGTCTTCACTTTGCCTTTCACAAGTTGCATTCATTATCAATGTTGAATCCTCCTTCTGATCTGAAGCATAATTGTAGTAGGTATTGTTGTATTGTTGACTTTGGAATCCTCTACCTACATTTCTTCCAAAGTAACCTCTACCTCTGAAATCACCTCTTTCATTTCTACCACCTCTTCCTCTTGAATTAAAATTTTGATTATATCCACCATTACTCTGATTATTATGCCAACAATCATTAGCTAAATGATTTGTCTTACCACAAATCCAGCAAGCTTTGACTCCATCTTTGTTGCTCCTACCTCTTCCTCTACCTTTGCCACCTCCTCTTCCTCTTAGGAAGTTGGCTTGCTAGTTGTGCCTTCATCTTCACTTGCTTGTTGTTTCCCTTTGCGATTTTTCTTCTTATCCTTTGAGTACATTGCATGACCTGTACTCTTGTCACCTTCACCTTTGACATCCTGCTCAAAGGTTAACATATGTCCTAGCAACTGATTTAAGTTAGGAGTAAAATGATCAAGTGATAATTCAGTAGACAAAATGAATGGCTTCCATTTGTCATCACCTCTCAAACCTGTAAGGATTTGCCTTACCAATTTATCCTCCTCAATGTCTTCATCAACAGCTCCTAATGCATCTGCAATGTCCTTCATTCTGGTTACATAATTTGAGATGGATTGAGAGGCCTTCTTCTTGAATGTAGTAAATTCTGCCCTCAAGGATGCCTTCCTAGAATTTGTGGTATTTTGGAAATGTTCCTCCAAAGCATTCCATATATCACTTGCACTTTCAAGACCTCTAATGTGAGGTAGCAAGTAGTCATTGACTGCCATATAGATAATGCTCCTAGCTTGAGAATCTCTCTTCATCCAATTCTTCAAATCTGATAATTCCTCCCTAGTTGGAACACTAGGATCTCTGAATTGAGGCTTTTCTTCTTCACCTGTAACATAGCCTATCAAATCTTTGCTCATTAGATGAGCTTCCATCCTCATTGACCATGCAAGATAGTTTTCTCTATCCAATTTCTCTATCTGAAGAGAATCTCCCATCTTTTCTTCACCTGTGTATTGAATTCTTCAAACTTTATGAGTAATAGATGTACCTTTACTCGAATAATACTCCTTCTAGCTTCCTTGGTGTCGTATGATCTCCTTCTCAAGCTTTGCTCTCAAGCTTTCACCTTTTGAACCTTCAGATGTTGAATTCTTTGCACCTGCAGTAGTCGGGATCCTCCTTTCTTCAATTCTGATGCTTCCTACTCTGATACCACTGATGGAGAGTGTTAATCTCCAAAAGAAAAAGTTAATCTTGTATTTAGAGCACCTCTATAACAAGAATAACTCAAGCCTTCTCCAATTTTAGAAGATCCATACTCAATTATCAAGATTTTGAAAAATCGGTGAAGATGATGACTCTACAGAAAGTCTGCTGCACATATCTTTCTCATTGACCTATCAATTGTGTAAAGTTTTTTATAAGACTTTGCACAAGGTGTTGTCTATAGATTGCACACCTTCTCCAAGTTGAATTACTCTAAAAGATTCAGTATAACTTGAGAAATGAACTCAACAAGTTACCTATGTCTAAAATTGTCACCCTCTAGAGTCGATTTTGATACCTGTAACTTCTAAGACATAGTTCTCCAAGACTAGAACCCATTTAAGTGAATTATTTTAGCCGCAAGTAGCTTACCTTCCAACTTAAAGATTAAGTGCTTACTTGCTCAAAACTTTAAAGTGTGGAAGGAGAACTGATCAAAACATTGACTTTGAATTTTGCACCTCCTGCAATCTCTCTTCTTCCATTTACACATGTAAATGTTCCTACACTCATTTCTCTCAGCTTGATCACAATTAGAAGCTGAAAATTTGTACAGAGGTCAATCACCTATAGACTTAGACTTGTACAAAAGCATTTCATAAAAGATCTAACACAGAAGGAGAAAACTCAAAAACATCGGGTGCAAAAATGTTTCATTTCTGAAGGAGTTTACAACTGAATGATGAGAGAGAGTTCAACTAACTTCTAAGATGTCTAATGACTCTTACAACTCTCAATTACTCTATTCTCATGCTCTCTCATAATTGCCCCGACATTTTCCATAGTATTTATAGGCAAGTATTTACAAACTTATGACTAATCAAAAGTATAAGTGACCTATATCTGAACTAATGTACATATGTGTACATTTCTTTCAACTCCTGAGTGTAAACTTCTTCTATGCTTCAAAACTTGATCTTTTCTTCATTCTTTGACTTCCAAAACTTCAATTGATGATTGCTCTGCACCAACAATGATGTGCAAGGTCTCTAGTCTACTGTGGTGCACTTAGTTTTACCAAAGGGTGAAATTTTCTATCAATCGTGGTCGACAGAGGTATGCGACACAGAGACTATTTTGAGCTTTTTCGTACCTGCGCAACATGCTAGAGATGATGGGACAGCCAAAACCTGCAAGGAAACTCAAAAAACATGCAAAAGACAGTGCACACAAATCACTCTCTCGCTCTCTCTCACAAGTGAAATGAGGGAAATGGAAGGAGGAAGGAGATATGATCAAAAACTGAAATTTTTTGCGATGATGGAGATGGAGGTGGGAGATGGTGAGGATGATGATGGTGAAGAAAACACAAGAAAATAGATAAAAGTGAAGAAATTACCTATGACTCCAACGCCTCGACTCTTACCATCACATGCTCGTCCTCAAAGCTCGATCCCCGGCAATGGCGCCAAAATTTGGTGTAGCTGAGTGTTGAGTAGCACCTCCTTTAATGTCAATCCAGGAAGACATGAGGATGGTATGAAGACCTCGAGCAAGTGAAGGCACAAGTGCATGAGTGAGAAGCACACAAACATGCACACACATAACACACGCGCACACACGGCAAGAGCAAAGAGAGAGACAATGGAGTTCTTTTAGATTACTTCAAAAGTTCTCATACAAGTTCAAATCTATTACAAGCTAACCTCAAAAATGAGCTCTCTAGCTCTATTTATAGGTTTTTACTAGCTTTTGGCCCTGTCTAGACCTAGTGTCCACCCTAGTTAAAATTAGGTTCTAGGGCCTATTTGGGGGCTCAAACGGAGTCTAAAAAATGTGAAAATTGATAGGTAGGTAGTTCTCAAGCTCCTCAAGCTCAAGGACTCCTTGGCTTGCACAAAATGGAGCTGCAAAAATATGAAATGGTATTTACAATGATTGTTAGTGATGAGAATCACTGTTATAAGGATGTCGATTTGGAAAAATTTGAAGGGCCTATCTGCCAGATCTGCGTTGATTGCTTTGTGTACTTAATCCTTCTCTTTGCTCTGAGTCTCTCCACTGGCTTCCTTGTCTCATCAGTCCTTGGGTGCGCTGACTGTTGTCAACACACATATTCCAAATCAATACCTCCTGCATGAAGGCTCCCTCTCACATATTGATAATGTACCTCAATATATCTGGTCCATGCATGAAACACTGGGTTTTGTGCAACAAGCAATGCACTATGACTATCAGTGAGAATATGCATAATAGCATACATGTCCATGCGAATGTCCATCAATAGGTGTCTCAACCATATGCATTCCACTCTAGTTGTGAAAATGGCTCTCTACTCAGCTTCACAACTTGATATCACCACTGTAGGTTGCTTGTTACTCAAACAAGATATGCATGAGTCTCCAAGAAAAAATCAATAACCACTAGTTGACACAGGAGTATCATAACAACCAACCCAATCACTATCTGTAAAAGCATTTAAGCATGGTTGAATATCTCTACCATAAAAGAGACCTAAACTCAAAGTGCCTCTAAGATATTGAAACACACATTTCACCGCTTGTCAATGCTTAGTGCTAGGGCTATGCATGAATCCACTGAACTGGGAAACTGCATATTGTATATCTGGCCTTGTGTTGCATGCTTATATAAGACATCCCATAGCTTGGTGATAAAGAGAAGTGTGAAATGCATCACCCCTAAATCGTGTCTCAACTGGCATGGAAACTAGCTTGCAATCCTCATAGCCAAAATGCTGAAGTAGTTTTCCAACATACTTTTCTTGATGCATAACAATTTCCCCATACAATGGATACAAGCTAGATGCCAATATAGTAGCTCAAAAGACCAAGATAAGTGACATCAAAAGTATTCTGCAAATTAGCCATAAGAATGTCAAGTTGTGCATCACATGACCCAATCAAGAGTATGTCACCGGCATAAAGAATAAGCTCTATAAGATCAGCCCCATCTTTGTGTACATAGAGTGTGCTTTCAATTGGACTACATGTTAAGCCATGATCAATCAAGTGCTTATGGATTTTATCATACCATGCACCTCGAGCTTGCTTGAGACCATACACTGCTTTATGCAAGTGACAAACCATATGCTCTTGCCCTTTCATGGCAAATCCAAGAGGTTGCTTCACATAAATCTCTTCTTGCAAATAACCATTAAAGAAAGCTATTTTTATGTCCAACTCATGTACTTTCCAACCTCAATGGGCAACCAATGCAACCATGATATGAATGATAGTCATACACGAAGTAGGTGCAAAAGTTTCCTCATAGTCAATGCCATATTGTTGTGCATATCCTTTGTGTTGGGGGATTCGTAGACGAGAAGGAGTTTGAGGGTTTGTAGGAGAAAAAGGAAAGATTAAAGAAAGAAATGAGCTGGAAACTTCACAGAGGAAATAACCTTGGAAGCTTCTGCAGAAGCACACCTTGGAATCTTGAGTTTGATTAAAGTAAAAGAATTACAATATTTGAGCACAATCCGAGTCAATACTTCTGTGCGCACTACAGAGGGTGCTTAATTACAAAATACCAATTATCCCGAAGTCTTCTTGCAGTCGGCCTCCTCTGCACCAGTCCTCTACTTGCTTCAAGCTTATCCTTGTGCACACCTTGCACCAAGCTTCCACCAAGATGAGGAATGAGTATCTTCTGTCGGCATGCACACTGCACAGAGACCTTGAGGTCCTTGGGGTCTAGCTTCGTACTCCCTGCCTTCCTCCTTAACCACCCCTCTTGCACTCTTCACTTTCACCTCTCTGTCGTACCCCGGTGTCTCTCTAATGTGTCAAGAAGTCAAGAATAGCCTTTGTCTTTCTTTTGTTGAGTGTGCCGGTTCCGTGCGCTCTAACTGTAATACAATCTTGGTGTCCTTTCAATGTCCCAAGATTGTCTTTTTAACTGGCAGCCAACGACTCACTCCCTTGTCATGTAGTGACTTTAGACTTAAATCAAAATTTTGATTGGGTGGCCATATTTCCACATGTGCGTACGCTTCACATACCTTTACCTTTCATTTTAAGTCTTCACTTTTGCACATAAAGGGGGGTTCACCTGAACCTTCCAAAACACTTTAGAACACACTTTGAACCTTGGGGAAATTAGAGAAAATACCTCTGCAACCTGCAACCCACTTTCTCCAATTACCCTTGGTGGACAATTAATTGTGCACCACCTGTGCACTTTGACACCTGCACTTGAGCACTTTGACTTTTCACCAATTGACTTTGACCATGACCTTGTTGACTTTGAACAGTTGACTTGGACCTTGACTTTGTTGCAGTTGACTTTGACCAACATGACTTTTATGGGCTCAACAGATGCCCACCACCTAAAGTACTCTCCGACCCGGAGAGACAATAACTGGATACAAGGATAGCTTAAGAACCCAAAATGAACAGTGAAATGAACAGTGAGAAATTAAAGCCGAAAAAGAGGGAAAAAGTACTTTGATTGAATACTAAAGAAAAGAAGACAATATCTGATGATTATTGAAGCAGAAGGATGAGACAATTATTGTGAAGCTAGAACTATGGCTGAAGCCATTTAATTTATTTAAAGCGACCGCGCATTATTAAAACTAGATTGAGATTATGGAGGAGTTGTCTGAGGTGAAGATGGAAGGGGAACGGAAGCTTGCTCGATAAGGTGCTGGATAGAACTCAGGCAATTGCGAAGATGGTCCCGTTCGCGCTTGATACGCCGACACGCTGCGTTGTCACATAAACCTAACTGAAGACGATGTTGAAGATCCTCTAAAGTCTGGAGCGCAGAATCCGCAATATCTCGATACTTATCTCGCTCCTCTTTGAGCAAGCGGGCGGAATCAGTGAGAGATTGCCACTGTGAGGTGGCCATGCGATTTATATTGTCAAATTTGTTGGGGGATTCGTAGACGAGAAGGAGTTTGAGGGTTTGTAGGAGAAAAAGGAAAGATTAAAGAAAGAAATGAGCTGGAAACTTCACAGAGGAAATAACCTTGGAAGCTTCTGCAGAAGCACACCTTGGAATCTTGAGTTTGATTAAAGTAAAAGAATTACAATATTTGAGCACAATCCGAGTCAATACTTCTGTGCGCACTACAGAGGGTGCTTAATTACAAAATACCAATTATCCCGAAGTCTTCTTGCAGTCGGCCTCCTCTGCACCAGTCCTCTACTTGCTTCAAGCTTATCCTTGTGCACACCTTGCACCAAGCTTCCACCAAGATGAGGAATGAGTATCTTCTGTCGGCATGCACACTGCACAGAGACCTTGAGGTCCTTGGGGTCTAGCTTCGTACTCCCTGCCTTCCTCCTTAACCACCCCTCTTGCACTCTTCACTTTCACCTCTCTGTCGTACCCCGGTGTCTCTCTAATGTGTCAAGAAGTCAAGAATAGCCTTTGTCTTTCTTTTGTTGAGTGTGCCGGTTCCGTGCGCTCTAACTGTAATACAATCTTGGTGTCCTTTCAATGTCCCAAGATTGTCTTTTTAACTGGCAGCCAACGACTCACTACTTTGTCATGTAGTGACTTTAGACTTAAATCAAAATTTTGATTGGGTGGCCATACTTCCACATGTGCGTATGCTTCACATACCTCTACATTTCATTTTAAGTCTTCACTTTTGCACATAAGGGGGGGGTTCACCTGAACCTTCCAAAACACTTTAAAACACACCTTGAACCTTGGGGAAATTAGAGAAAATACCTCTGCAACCTGCAACCCACTTTCTCCAATTACCCTTGGTGGACAATTAATTGTGCACCACCTGTGCACTTTGACACCTGCACTTGAGCACTTTGACTTTTCACCAATTGACTTTGACCATGACCTTGTTGACTTTGAACAGTTGACTTGGACCTTGACTTTGTTGCAGTTGACTTTGACCAACATGACTTTTATGGGCTCAACAGATGCCCACCACCTAAAGTACTCTCCGACCCGGAGAGACAACATACTGGATACAAGAATAGCTTAAGAACCCAAAATGAACAGTTATATGAACATATGACAGGAGCATATGTAGACAGCATAAAGTGTGTTCTTGGATATGGTCCAAATTTGTTTGAAACTTGGTTACATCCACAGTCAATGCACCATCAAAATGGAGTGAGGCTGTTAAGGATGAAATAACCTGAGAAACAAGACGGTTCAAGTTTGTGTATGTTGGTCTGGCAATGTCAATTGATCGCCTGCAGATGTCATAGATTGCTTCATTGTCCAACAGAACTGCAACGTTAGTGTGTTCCAGCAAGGAGTGAGTACCTCCACCAACAGCAAGGGGGGGGGCCGCGGAGGGGGGGGGAAAGGGGGGGGGGGAGGGGAGGGGGGAGAGGGGGGGGAGGGGGGGGGCAGCGGGGGGAGAGCGGGGGGAGGGGGGGGGGGCCGCGGAGGGGGGAGGGGGGGGGCGGCGGAGGGGGGAGGGGGGGGAGAGGGGGGGGGCTGCGGGGGGGGGCTGCGGGGGGGGCCGCGGGGGGGGCTGCGGGGGGCTGCGGAGGGGGGGGAGGGGGGGAGGGGGGGGGGGGAGAGGGGGGGGGGGAGGGGAGGGGGGAGGGGGGGGGCCGCGGAGGGGGGAGGGGGGGGGAGAGGGGGGGGGAGAGGGGAGGGGGGAGGGGGGGCCGCGGAGGGGGGAGGGGGGGCCGCGGAGGGGGGAGGGGGGGGGGGGAGAGGGGGGGGGGGAGGGGGGGGGGGGAAGGGGGGGGGCTGCGGGAGGGGGCTGCGGGGGGAGGGGGGGGGAGAGAGGGGGGGGGGGGGAGAGGAGGGGGGGAGAGGGGGGGGGGGAAGGGGGGGGGGGGAGGGGGGGGCTGCGGGGGGGGGGCCACGGGGGGGGCTGCGGGGGGCTGCGGAGGGGGGGAGGGGTGGGAGGGGGGGGGGGCTGCGGGGGGGGGGGTGCGGGGGGGGCTGCGGAGGGGGGGGGAGGGGGGGGGGAAGGGGGGGGGGCCGCGGAGGGGGGAGGGGGGGGGGAGAGGGGGGGGGGGGGAGGGGAGGGGGGAGGGGGGGGCCGCGGAGGGGGGAGGGGGGGGGAGAGGGGGGGGGGAGAGGGGAGGGGGGAGGGGGGGGCCGTGGAGGGGGGAGGGGGGGGGCGCGGAGGGGGGGGGGGGGGAGGGGGGGGGCTGCGGGAGGGGGCTGCGGGGGGGGCTGCGGGAGGCTGCGGAGGGGGGGGAGGGGGGGGGAGGGGGGGGGGAGAGGGGGGGGGGCTGCGGGAGGGGGCTGCGGGGGGGCTGGGGGGGGGGCTGCGGAGGGGGGGGGAGGGGGGGGGGAGGGGGGAGGGGGGGGAGGGGGGAGGGGGGGAGAGGGGGGGGGGGAGAGGGGGGGATGTCCCAAGATTGTCTTTTTTAACTGGCAGCCAACGACTCACTACTTTGTCATGTAGTGACTTTAGACTTAAATCAAAATTTTGATTGGGTGGCCATACTTCCACATGTGCGTACGCTTCACATACCTCTACATTTCATTTTAAGTCTTCACTTTTGCACATAAGGGGGGGGTTCACCTGAACCTTCCAAAACACTTTAAAACACACCTTGAACCTTGGGGAAATTAGAGAAAATACCTCTGCAACCTGCAACCCACTTTCTCCAATTACCCTTGGTGGACAATTAATTGTGCACCACCTGTGCACTTTGACACCTGCACTTGAGCACTTTGACTTTTCACCAATTGACTTCGACCATGACCTTGTTGACTTTGAACAGTTGACTTGGACCTTGACTTTGTTGCAGTTGACTTTGACCAACATGACTTTTATGGGCTCAACAGATGCCCACCACCTAAAGTACTCTCCGACCCTGAGAGACAACATACTGGATACAAGAATAGCTTAAGAACCCAAAATGAACAGTTATATGAACATATGACAGGAGCATATGTAGACAGCATAAAGTGTGTTCTTGGATATGGTCCAAATTTGTTTGAAACTCGGTTACATCCACAGTCAATGCACCATCAAAACGGAGTGAGGCTGTTAAGGATGAAATATCCGCGGAGGGGGGGGGAGAGGGGGGGGGAAAGGGGGCGGGAAAGTCGTCTCACCAAGTCGCAGCACCTGCCAAATCTCCTGCCAATGATCGGGCAACAGCACTTGCCAAATCTCCTGCCAATGATCGGGCAAAATTCAGCTACCCACGATGAGTAGGAGGGCGCGGGGGAGGGATCAGCATCAGCCACGTGACCAACGACGAAGAAGGAGCTTATCGATACTTGCGATAGTGACGATGATAACAACGCTTCGTTTGCTTGAGGGGAGAAATAATGAAGGAGGAGGTACATTATATAGCCAGTAGGAATGAGAGACAACCTCACAAGGAGCAATGGTTCAGTATAAAAGAGATTCAAAGGAGAGGAGAAGCAAGTGTTAATCTCCTTTTTAATCTCCTTCATTCAAGACAGAAACAAAGGAAAGGGTCCAATTGAAAGGTATTGAGCAAAGCTACAAGCCCTACAAAATGGGCGCTTTTTTTTTTTTTTTTTTTTGAATTTGAATAAACTGAAAAAATACCTAAAAAATCCAAAAAAAATGGCAAAAATTCTGAAAAAATTTTGTAAAAATTCTAGAAAAATTTCTAAAGGTATTATTCCCAATTTGGCAAGAAAAAGACATTAGAAGGAGATAAAAATTGCTATAAAAAAGCTAAGAATGTTAGAAAAATTTCCAAAATTATCCAAAAGTTTTACTTTTGCTGAGATAATGAAATGTCTTCTAGGTGGATCAAAACTCTAGGATCGAGAATGAAAATGATAAAGGAAACTCCTAAGACTGGGCAAAGTTTGAAGAGAAAGTTATATACAACCTGGACAGATTTTGCAGTTCCAGGTGATCCATACTTCTTCAAGTGTGTTGATGATAGGCCTTGAGCCTTGATATGTTAACCAGGGGCAAGGCCTCTCCTTTCAGCGTCTCTAACTCCACATCACCCCAATTCAGCATTGTTTTGACTCTATAAGGTCCTTCCCAATGTGGAAGCCATTTTCCTCGTAGTTGTGCATTAAGATGAGGTCTATGGAGAAGAACTAACATGCCTGGTCCAATGTTATTGTTCCACAGATGGCGATCGTGTGCCTCTTTCCTCTTTCTCTGGGTCTCTATCAATTGTTTCTTTGCTAGTAGACGAATCTCCTCTACTTTATGTAGTGCTCCTAGCCTTTGAGAAACTTCACAATCCTTCTTTCCCTGCATGAATGCCATCTTAGGTGATCCATGTAAAAATTCAAATGGCTCGATGGGTAATATGCCATAAACAAGTTGGAAGGGGGAATATCCGGTGGCCTCTTTGTATGCTAACCTGTATGCCCAAAGTGTACCTAAGTACGCACTGGCCCATGAAGTGGGTTGCAACATACACTCCTTTCTTAACATTGAAATTAGAACCTTATTTGTAGACTCAGCCTGTCCATTTGCTCGTGGATAGTAAGCACAAGAGGTCCTATGAAGAATTCTGTACCTGTTGAAGATTTCTTGCAGGACTTTATTGACAAAATGGGTACCCTGGTCAGTACAAATTTCAAGTGGACAACCAAACCTGCAAATGATGCTACTATAAATGAAATCAGCAACAGTTTGGGCAGTGCAATCGGGGGAGGCCATAGCTTCCGCCCACTTTGTCGCATAATCTGTAGCTATCAAGAGATATTTTTCTCTTTTTGGAACAGCGGGAGGGTAGATGGGCCCTACAAAATCTAGCCCCCACTTCTCAAATGGTTGCCAGGAAGTGGAAACAACCAAGGGGTTATGTCTCTGCTTTGTTGGCTTAGGTCCACACCGTTGGCAAATATCACATGTCTTTCCCCATTCATCTGCATCCCTGAATAGTGTAGGCCACCATAGACCAGCATCCAGTATCCTCTGACTCATAATATGTCCTGGAAGGTGCCCACCACCTGTTCCTTCATGTGCAGAGTGAAGGACTTCCTTCACTTCTTCTTCTTCCACACATTTCCTGAGCCGGTCATCCTTGCCCTGTCTATACAATTTATCTTCAATGAAGGTATATGGTCTGCTCTTGATTAGCAATCTCTTCTTTTGTATGGCACTAGCCTTTTCTGGATACAACCCAGATTTAATGAAATTTTTGATGTCGGAGTACCAACCTTGAACTTGTACAGCAAATAGATGAGCATCTGGAAAGTCATCATTGATTCCACTAGTTTGATTCATCGTATGTATTCTGGATAGATGATCCGCCATAACATTCTCTTTCCCTGGTTTATGGACTACAGAAAAATCGAACTCCTGGAACAACAATAGCCACCTCCATATTCTACCAGTGGCTTGTGGTTTGTTGAGTAGGTATTTCAGTGGTTGATGATCTGTTATAATGATAAACTTTACCCCCAGTAAGTAATGACGGAATTTTTGGACAGCAAAGACCATTGCTAAGGCTTCTCTTTCTGTAGTACTGTAATTCCTTTCAGCCTTGGTCAAGATTCTACTGGCATATTGAATAGGTCTGTCCATTTTAAATTCTTCGCTGGGTTGTGTCAAAACTGCCCCCACCGCGTAGGCACTGGCATCGACATGTATGTGAAAGATCTTTGACCACTCAGGTGTGACCAAGATAGGAGCAGACACCAATCTTGACCGTAATGTTTGATATGCTTCTTCTTCCTCTTCTTCCCATTTAAAGGGTACTTCTTTACCTGTAAGTCTAGCTAGAGGTCTAGCTATTTCTGCATACATTTTTATAAACCTTCTATGGTATCCAGTATGCCCCAAGAAACTCTGAATCTCTTTAGGGGACTTAGGTTTAGGCAACTTTAAGATAGAAATGATTTTGTCAGGATCTGGGGCCATACCTTTAGCCGACACCACATGTCCTAAGAGGGTTCCTTCTGTCACAAGGAAGTGACATTTGTTCGGATTGAGTTTTAACTTAGTCTCCCTACATCTTTTGAAAATATTCTGCAGCTGCCTCAAGTGGTGGTCCAAACAATCTAGAGGAGTTTCTTTATGAGATCCTGAAAATGAAGAGAAGTCATCCATGAAGATTCTAAGTGACTCCAGCAATAGGGGGCCAAAAATAAGATTGACCGTTCTGTTAAAGGTGGCTGGAGCATTTCTGAGCCCAAATGGCATTTTTACATACACATATGTTCCCCAAGGTGTAATAAAAGCAGTCTTTTCACGATCCTCTGGGTGTATTGATATTTGATTATAGCCGCTGAATCCATCCATAAAGCTGTATAATGCATGCCCAGCCACTTCTTCAATGACCTGTTCAGCAAAAGGCATAGGGAAACCATCTGGAATGGTCACCTTGTTGAGTGCTCTAAAGTCAACACAAATACTGATTTTATTAGTATTCTTCTTTGGTACTATAACCATAGGTGAGAGCCACTCTGAGTGTTCAACAGGAATGATGATTCCTGCATCCTCCATCTTTTGGATTTCCACATAGATAGCTTCAGCATATTTTGGATTAAGTCTATAACTTCTTCCTCTTATGGGTTTTGCTCCATCAACCAGAGGGATTCTGTGCTCTCCATAAGTTGCAGGCACTCCTTCTAAGTCTTTATAATGCCAGGCAAAAACATCTACATACTGGGTCAAGAATGATTTTACCTTTTCAAGGAGCCCTGGGTGGCTCCACAACCAAGTGGCCACCAAAACTGGCTGAGTATTGTCTTGAGTACCTAAGTATATTTCTTGGACAGGGTTTCTCTCTACCATATTATCTTCGTTAGCATCTGTTTCCTTGTCTGCTTTTACTAGCTTTTCGTGCATTGCTTCATAAGCAAGCGAATGTTGGACTTCAATGTGTTCCTCCTTGTCCTGCATCCATCCTGCAGGGATTTCTTGAATTGGGAAAGAACATTCAATACCAGAATTTTTTACCTTGCTTTTAGCTTTAGAAACTTCGTTGGTTGTCACATCCTCCTCCAAGTTGCATTTGAGGGGAATTTTCTTGCCCCTTCTATGGTCTCTGATGGGCTCTCCCAATCCATCAACCTGTACTTGTTCCTTATTTTCATCATAACCTTCAGTTGTGCAAGGGTTACCGAGAAAAATTCCAAAACAAGAGGAAGAGTTGCTTGCTTGGAGCCAACTTAAAATATCCTCTTCTTCCTCAAAATCTATTTGGGGTTGATCTTCCGCTTCTGCTTCCATGCAAATGCTCACTGTTTGCATCATACTCGTGTTTCCTTGATTGTCTGGGCCCTCTTCTAAATGAATTTGTGTCAACTCCTGCCCTTTCTTTTGAACCCACATAGTATCTTTACCCCAATCATGAATGACACTGGCATGCCTCAGCCAAGGTCTTCCAATCAAGAGAGGAAATCCTCCTTCAACCTGGGGCAATCTTAAAACCACAAAATCCAGAATGAATAGATTACCTTGTACTTCAAGTGGAGCTTTTGGGATTACCCCCAAGGGCCTTACTTTGCTCTGATCTGCCAAAGTAACCGTGAAATTTGCAGGTTTTGAAGGGTGGAGTCCAATCCTTTTCATGGTATATTCAGGCATCAAGTTAATGCCAGAACCACCATCTACAATAACACCTTGAAATTCATGACCCTTGATTGATATTGTAAGCCGAGGACTTTTATAATCTGTAAGGGGTGCTTCCCCCCTGACTATCCCTTTATGTACAATAGCAGTCTTGGCCACTAAGCTTGAAGTAGAAGCCTCATCAATTATCTGCAATAATTCTGACCTGAATTTCCCATCTATCTTTATTAAATCAAAAATACTAACCTCCTTCTTCATTGACTTGAGTAGTATTGAGGCCTCTGACTCTTTAAGAGGGTGAGCTTCATTTTCTTTGCCAAACTCTTCTTGAGCCATGTTGAAGGCATGCCCAATGGCCTCACTGGTGCCTATGAGACATTCATTTTGGTTGGTGCCTGCACTTGTAATATCTTTTTCTTGAATTGCAACTCTGTCTTTGTTCAAGTCCTTAATTATCAATTCTTGATTTTCTAACACTTTTGCCATTCCCTTGCTCCTTGTCTGTACTGCAAAAGATTGGAGTTCTTCTAATTGTACCACTCTAGTAGATGGTGAGGGTTCATTCACCTGAGGTGATGTTTCCTCCTTGAACACCGAGATCATTTGGAGATGGGGTCCAGAAGTAGAGGCTTGATTCTTAGGACAACAGTTTGTATAATGATCTCTGGCCTCTGGGCAGTTCTTGCAAGGAGGTGCATTTTCTGGAAGGGTGCACCTGGATTGGTAGTGCCCACATTCTCCACATCTGAAGCAAATAATTGGCCTTCTAGGCCCATTTGCAAAGTTAGTTCTCGGTCTAGGATTATAGTTATTACCTTGGTTTGCTGCTGCTGCCATTACATTAGCTGGTGGCAAGAGCCCTCCTTGTGTCCAGTATGTCGTTGTTGGCATTCCCCTTACTTGGCATTCATGGGCCTCATGCCCAATCTTCCTGCATAATTGACAAGTCACATTTAGCATAGGACATTCACTTACAATGTGCCCTTGCTTGCTGCACATGGAGCACCATAGTCCGTTTTTAATGCCGCCTCCTTTGAGTTCTTGCAATTCCTGTCTCAGCTGAGCTAGTTCTTCTGCTTGGGCTTCCTCTTCCTTTTGGAGCTTGAGGGCCTCAATCTCTTTTCTCAGCTGAGCTACAGCAGTCTCCTCCTCTGTGTGGGGCTTATTCCTTTTCAAGCCCTCCAGCTCCCTTCTTAACTGGATCACTGGGTCCTCCAGTTCTGTACCATAGGTTGGTTGGGATGAAGTTGCACCATATTGGTGCCTGATCTGCTCCAAGCATGTGGCCGTACTAATGAACTCGTCCACAGTGGCTGTAGGTAGCACTAACTCTTTTATTTTGCATTGGGTGATCACAGGTAGGGGTTTGGCTAACCACTTCTTGACAAAGAAGTCGTGAGGTGGATCCGGTAGTTTAGCCATTAGAGCTTTGGCCCTGGTCACAAATTCTGGGAACTTCTCTCCTGGACCCAATTTCAAGTTTTCCAACTCTTCTATAATGTTCTCCGCCGTGTTGCCATGTTGAAACTGATTTTTAAAGGCCTCTTTCATCAAATCCCAAGAGGTAAAGTGATTGTCAGCAAACTGACTAAACCACTTGTCTGCTAGACCTTCCAATGTGGCAGGGAAGAGTATCAAGAAAGCATCCTCCCTACCCATTAGACCTCTAGTCTTGCATAATGCAAGAAACCTTCGAATGTGCTCATCTGGATCCTCATGGGCTAAACCTCTGAAAGAGGGAAATTTTATGTTCAACCTAGAGAGTAAAGTTTCTAGGTCTACCTGTCCTGCCATGCTTCCTACAGATGAAGTTGATGAAAGTGGACTCAATGATCCTTTGACTGCCTTTCTTCTTGTCTGCTTGCACTTGACCCTCAAGGTTTGTGACCGGGTTGCGGTCATGAGCTATTCATAGTCCACTTAAAATGAGACACTTGATAAAAATATGTACCTTTTGGCCCACTGGAGAAGTGTTGTCGACACTGAAATGTTGCTCTCCAATGTCAATATATAGTCTCCTATGCTCAATCTCCTTGGAAATCCCACCGGGTGTGCCAAATTTGTTGGGGGATTCGTAGACGAGAAGGAGTTTGAGGGTTTGTAGGAGAAAAAGGAAAGATTAAAGAAAGAAATGAGCTGGAAACTTCACAGAGGAAATAACCTTGGAAGCTTCTGCAGAAGCACACCTTGGAATCTTGAGTTTGATTAAAGTAAAAGAATTACAATATTTGAGCACAATCCGCGTCAATACTTCTGTGCGCACTACAGAGGGTGCTTAATTACAAAATACCAATTATCCCGAAGTCTTCTTGCAGTCGGCCTCCTCTGCACCAGTCCTCTACTTGCTTCAAGCTTATCCTTGTGCACACCTTGCACCAAGCTTCCACCAAGATGAGGAATGAGTATCTTCTGTCGGCATGCACACTGCACAGAGACCTTGAGGTCCTTGGGGTCTAGCTTCGTACTCCCTGCCTTCCTCCTTAACCACCCCTCTTGCACTCTTCACTTTCACCTCTCTGTCGTACCCCGGTGTCTCTCTAATGTGTCAAGAAGTCAAGAATAGCCTTTGTCTTTCTTTTGTTGAGTGTGCCGGTTCCGTGCGCTCTAACTGTAATACAATCTTGGTGTCCTTTCAATGTCCCAAGATTGTCTTTTTAACTGGCAGCCAACGACTCACTCCCTTGTCATGTAGTGACTTTAGACTTAAATCAAAATCTTGATTGGGTGGCCATATTTCCACATGTGCGTACGCTTCACATACCTTTACCTTTCATTTTAAGTCTTCACTTTTGCACATAAGGGGGGGGGTTCACCTGAACCTTCCAAAACACTTTAGAACACACTTTGAACCTTGGGGAAATTAGAGAAAATACCTCTGCAACCTGCAACCCACTTTCTCCAATTACCCTTGGTGGACAATTAATTGTGCACCACCTGTGCACTTTGACACCTGCACTTGAGCACTTTGACTTTTCACCAATTGACTTTGACCATGACCTTGTTGACTTTGAACAGTTGACTTGGACCTTGACTTTGTTGCAGTTGACTTTGACCAACATGACTTTTATGGGCTCAACACTTTGGCAACCAATCTAGCTTTGTAACGATCAATGCTACCATCAAAGTTTCTCTTAATCTTGTAAACCCACTTTGTACCAATGTCATTTCTTTCTTTTGGCAATTCACATAACTCCCAAGTACCATTCCTATGTATGGAATCCATTTCTCATTGCATAGCACTCATCCATTGCGGATCATCACATGCATCTTCAAAATTAAGTGGTTGTTCATTACATGATGTTGCAATAAGAGGATAATCCACAAAATTACTTGATGCATGGCAAGAGCTTGATCTTGTTCTACCAAGTAAAGGTGCACTCAATTTGTTGTCTAACAAAGTTTGTTTCAGCCACTTTGGCATAGTTTGTGCACCCTTAATGGACATGTATTCATTATATAATACATCATCAACATGTACATCATAGCTTGGCTAAATTTCATGCTCATTTTCATCCATATTTTGACACAAATGTTTGGCTACATGTGGCAAGAAATTTCCAGTAGTTTTGATAATTTTTTGCTTCCAGCCATGTTTGGTTGGAAGTTCTCTGCATTTTTAGCTCTATTTTGTTGTAATTTTTCAGCCCTTTGAGACTCAATTGGTTGGTCTACATGGCCATAGTCAAGCGCACCATTTTGGAATAAAGGCATGAGTGTATTATACACATCTTGTGAGCTAACTATTGGCTATTTTTTGCAATCAAGTAGAGGGAAAACTCAGTTTTCAGCAAATACCACATCTTGACTCATAGTAATTGTGTTCGTCAATGGATATTACAAATGATATCCCTTACTTTCAACACTATAACCAACAAATATACATTTTTTTGCCTTGTCATTAAGTTTGTGATGTTGTTGTGATGGCACAAGCACATATGGCAAACAACCAAACACATACATATGACTAACCATAGGCTTATGTCCATTCCAAGGGTCATAAGGAGTGATGACTCTCAATGCTTTTGTAGGGAAGCAATTCAACACATAGTTTGCACACATGATTGATTCCATCCAAAACTTATCCCGGAGGTGCTTTCCTTTAATCATACATCATGCCATTTCAAGAAGTATTCTATTTTTATGCTCGACAACACCATTTTTTTTAGGTGTATATGGCACTATACATTGGTGTGAAACTAAACTAAAGTAAGAGTTGAATAATATCCCTAAGTACAAAGTACCACCACATATGAGTGAATCATGTATGTGGTAACATGGGGAAAAACCTCTAGCCAAAACTAGAGTAAAAAGTGCTCATGTATAGGGAAAAGGTTCACATCAAAGCTACTCAAGGAACACATAAGTGTAACACCCCCAATAGTGTGACCATTGTCCTCAATGATCACGTGTTGAAGTTCTTAGGGTTTATGAACTTCTTAACAGCTTTCATGATTATGAAAGATTAACCCAAGAATGATTATAGGGTCTCATCTAGCTTCTAGTTTCTCTTTTGGATATCATTCAATCCAAATTCTTAATACTAACTAATGGTTAATAAAAAGAGAAACATTTTTTGCTTATAGTGTGAGTCCTTGTCTTTCCTAATAAAGCATGCCATGGATTTTATGGAACTTGAGGATCCATAGACAAGATTTGAATATTAAGATTTCTTTAGCTATGTTGAATTTTTTTGGCTTTTATATTAAGCCAACATATTGAAAGCATAAATGGATAATGGTAAAAAAACCTCATACCATTAAAATTTTATGTTTTTGACTTCATGTTGAGAAGTGATTTCCTATCTTAACCTTCAACTTAGATCCCTATCATGTCCCATCAATCCATGCATACACAGTACATTTCATTGATATGCATAGCTAATGTATGCCAGAAGTCACATATATTGCTTAAAGATGCTTATCATGCATAAAGCTCAAAAACTTGAACCCCTCCTTAAAGCATGCATGGAATTCAAGCATGGAGCTCCATTACATATATGAATGTATCCTCATAATTTCCGTTCATGAATTTACATTCAATAACATACTCATAATTTGCATTAATGTTGATGCTATGCTATGATGAATCTTCATGTTCAACCTCTAATCATCTTTTCAAAGGTGATTCCATTTCATGGTAATGCATTATGCCTCTAGGGCATCATTTAGATTATTGAATCCTTGCATCATTGTAAATGTATGTGGATCTCACCTACCTCCTTTTGGAATGCATCTTTTTGTGCATTACTCTAGCATGGAAGATAAAAATGAGCAATTTGGAAATAGTACTTACTTGCATCATAGATACATCCATCCATTGTCTCTTTGTATTGCAAGGCTTTTCCATTGGAATCCTGAGTTGATGGGTGTCTCAACCATACGAGGTTGGAAATTCTTGATTCACCAAGATTTCATTTTCATTTCATGGGCATATACATGTGTGATTGTATGCCCAAAGTATACATCTATATTTAGCAAAGCTCTAATGATGCATTAATGCATGCTTACAATTTTTGTTGTGAACAAGCATGTAAATAAAACTCCTTTACCACATTGCATAATGTTGGAACATCAAGCTTACACTATGCTTGAGGTGGATTTGATCTACATCAAAGGTTATCACATCGAAAGAATATCCGTTGTCGGGATGAAATCCCGCAAGGAGCGTGCATTGTTTTTTTTCAAAAGTTCATTGTTTTATGACGTTTTGTGTGATGTTTTGATCTAAAAAGGGTACATTTCATGCATGATTTGGCCGATTTAATTAATTGTGTGATAAGAAACCATGTTAGAAATGTGCGTTAGAACCGTGCGTGTAAATAACTGACCTTAGACCCATAAAAACTTAGGTTTGATCCTTGAAACTGGCTGAAATTGAGGGTTTACCCCCTGAAAATCGAACTTGAACCCTTGGATTTTAGGCCAAATTTGTAAATGAACCCATGAATTGGCGAGTTTGAGATAATTGTGATCAAAACCCTAATTTCCCCGACCAAAATCCGAAGCTTAGACCCTTGAAATCGGTGTTTATCCTCGCCCAAACCCTTAGATTAATTAAACCTGTATATAGTGTGAAACCAAAACATTGATTTACGGAAAATAAAAAGGACAAAAATCAAAAATAGAATCAAGAGATGGGATTTTCCAAGAATAGTAAGTAAACATGCATGGTCGTCTGAAATTGGAAAGATGGTTAAGGAGGTTGGAAGTTTCTAGAGGAAAGCCCAAGGGTGGGGAGGCCTATAAATAGGTGCCTAAACTCATTTGTTCCTCCCCGTGGTCTTTCTTATGGAACTTTCCTACAGGTATGCTCCTTGACCTTACTTCTTCATTTATGTTTTACTTCCTTTTTCATACTTTCATGATGGCAGAGATGGAGGTAGTCTTCTTAAATGGCCACTTAGATTGTGAGATTTTTCACGGCTGTATGCTTATGATTATCGGGATTAGAGGTGGTCATGCACCATATAGAGAGAAACAGAGAAACCCATAGATGGGCACGTAGATTATGGGTAGTGGTCGACTGGCACACAAATTGTTGACACAGACAGAGAGAATCTACCAAATAGAGAGAGACTCGGAAGGCGTCTGTCGGGTTGTCGATGCCGGGTCACAGAGAGAGAAGATGGGTTCTAGAACCGCCGCTGGCACACATAGAGAAGGAAGGGGGCGAGCTTGCGTGTTGCAATCAGAGAGAAGCTGAGCATGGCGGCACTTGCTGAGAGACGGACACTATGGAGGATAGCAGAGGGCACGCTAGAGAGAGGCGGTGTGAGTCCGGAGAGAGAAGGAAGCAGCAATTGATGCTGCGCATGCACTGTTGGATTGCGGGAGCTACGGTCATTGACCAACCCAGAGAGAGATCCAAGGGGTTTTGCGCCCACGACAGAGAAAAGAGAGGCAGAGAGTATCTGCCGCAGTGCCCCTGATGTCGAAGGGATTCGATGGAGAGAGAGCTCGTTGTAGTAGAGAGGGAATAAGAGTTCGTTCTGTTGACACGTGGAGAGAGAAGTAGAGGCGGTGTGAGTTCAGAGTGAGAGAGAGAGGTTGAGAGCAAGGTCTGGCAGTGCCGCGCTACAGAAAACTCGCGCATGGAGAGAGAGAGAGATTCGAAGTCTGCTTCCTCATGGCCTTAATTCTGCGTGCATGTACGTGGAGAAAGGAGAGACAAAGAAAGTCGGAGCTGCGCGTACGTGAGTTGAGAGAGAGATGTGGTCGCCATCGATAGCTACACGTGGAGGAGAGAGGAGCTGCAGAGAGAAATGAACGGCGCTGCATAGGTAGAATTCTATAGAGAGAGAAAAACAGAAACGTTCAATGGCGGCAAGAAGGAGATCAATAGAGTCAGTTGTTATTGGAGAGAGATGAGAGAGAGAGAGCGGAAAGAGAAGCATTTTTGAGAGAATCAAATGACCATTCGTTGTAATGCTCACCTCGCTAATGTGTTCACACTATTCTTTTGTGTTAATGAACAGACAAATTAAACTCTGATGTTCATATTAAAGACATATTTGTAGCTCAAGTTCATGAATGTAAGGGTAATAAAGATAAAAATTCACTTGACCATTAAATAGCTTTCTCTGTTATGATCTTAACACAAAAGGAATATGATCCTTCGAGACTAGAGTTCACAACGTCCGATATTGGAACACAGATTGAGACATGATTCGTTAGGATCAACATGGGATAATTTCATTAATCGACTTTATTGGGATGATATCGTGGGAAACATGATAAAAGCATTTAGGGTATATGTATTGTCATCCAAGGACCAGAACCTAAACTACTATAGTGGGAAGGTGGATGCTCTGTCTTGAATATGCACATTAGCAACATCGACATTGTTATTGTTTGCAATAATGTAAAAGCATCATGTACATTGAAGTTTTGTAAATCTTTTGGAGGTGCATTTAATGAAGATGCAGTTCATAAATAATTTTTGTTTCTAAACTATTAGATGAGATGATGAATTTTGAATAAATCCCTAAACAATAGTTTTGAAATGTTAAAACTGTATGGTTCTTATTTGCATAAGTACTAACATGTTTTCCCTCCTCCCCGTGGTCTTTCTTGTGGAACTTTCCTACAGGTTACTGCGTGATCAGAGATTATTGTGAATTTTGAAGTAAAGAGCTACAAAGTGAGGACTTGAAGAAAAGCTTGGATCGAAGAAAAGTGAAGAAAAGATTAAATCGCAAAGACCAGAAGACAAAGATTGAGGGTGACTTCCTGCACTGTAGCAGGAGGCCTACATCATATCCAGCCGAACCGCACTGTAGCGGCGGCATTTATTTGTATTTATCCGTTCCGCACTATAGCGGATTTTTGTATCGCGGACCCGCACTATAGCGGGCATCACTGTATCATTCAGATTTTATTGTATCATCGAGTTTGTATACACACCGACCTAGTGATTTCGAGAATCAGTGCTGTATCTGATTTGTCTCTTTCCCAACGCCTACGGTCGTGTATGCACGCACGTCTCGACACTTCCGAGGGGCAAGGGACCCACACGCGTACGAGGATCGCGCACGCTCCGGAGAGCACAGGCGAGGTGCCCAGCGCGCAGACGCCGCTTGTAGGACAGCGGGAACGGTGCACCAGAGCGAGGCCTGATCCAACCCCACGCGCCGGCTTCCCGCCACGACCTCCTTCTTCTCGACACCTGAACCCGACGTGAAGCGAGGCGGTTGCCCGGAGATCCTCATCGCATCACCTACTCCTTGAGGAAAGAGACAAGAACCTCGGCATCAGACAGATATTCCAAAAGAACAACCTACTCTTGTGATTAGAGCACCTCTATACCAATAGTAAGTCAAAACCTTTACCAAATTAGAGGTCCAATCTCCAAATTATCAAAAGTTGAAAAATTTTGTGAAGAAAATGAAACACAGAAAGTCTGCTGCACAATTTCTTCTTATTAACTTATCAAACCTGTAAAGTTTTCTATGAAAATTTGTATGGAGTGTCGGCTAAACATTGCGCACCTCCTCCAAGTTAAAGTTCTTCAAAAGGTTTAGTATAACTTGAGAAATCAACTTCACAAGTTACCTATGTCCAAATATGTACTTTTGAGAAGTCGATTTGACACCCCTAACTTCTTAACTTCAATTCTCTAAGTACAAAACCCGTTTAAGCAAATGCTTCTAGCCACGAGTAGATTACCTTCCAACTTAAAGATTAAGTGCTTACTTGTACAAAACTTTAAACTATGGAGTGAGAACTGAGCAAAAGATTAAGATCAAAATTTACGCCTGTTTCAGAGAACTGTCAACACTCATCACATATGAATGTTCCTACACACAATTCTCCTAGCCTGTTTACAATTAGACTCTAAAACTCTGGTCAAAGACTCATCAACTATCAACTTAGATATCCTCAAAAGGATTTCACAAATGATCAAACATAGACGGAGCACACACGAAAAGATCGGGCGCAATATTTCTTCATTTACTCAGAAAGTTATAGTTGAGTGATGAGAGGAAACTCAACTAACTTTTCTCATGTCTCATGACATCTAACTTCACCTTTCTTGAATTCTATCTATTCTTCCATATGCTCTCATATCACGCCTCGACATTTTCAAGATATTTATAGAGAAATTTGTACAAGTCTGTGACTAATCAAAGGTCTAATTGAACTATAACTATACTAATGTACATATGTGTACATTCCTCACATCCTCTGAATGTATCCTTCTTCCAAGCTTCATGAATTGATCTCATCCTTCATTCTTTAGTCTTCAAACATTCAATTGGTGATTGATCTGCACCAACAGCTCCCCCTCAATCATCAATTGAGGTTTCTCCTTTCTTCTTTATACCTGCCATGTCCTTAAACTTCTGTAGCTTTGGTCCATCCAAGCTCTTTGTAAGCATATCAGCTATTTGATCTTTAGTTGAAGTATAAATGACTTCAATCTCCTTATCCATACCTTCTCTCTTAGAAAGTGATACTGTATCTCAATGTGTTTGGTCCTGGCATGAAAAATAGGATTAGCAGCTAAATACAATGAACTCATGTTATCTCCATATATAATTGGTACCCCTTGCACAATGTCAAAACTCTTCATCAAAGTCTTAAGCCAAATCACTTCCTTTGCAGCTTCAACCATGCCTTTGTACTCTGCTTCTGTAGAAGACAAAGCAACTGTATGTTGCTTCTTGGAACACCATGAGATAAGTTTATCTCCCACATAACACATGTATCCAAAAGTAGATCTTCTATCATCTGGATTACCTGCCCAATCTGCATCACTATAGATCTTAATGTTTGTATCTGATGTAAACCCATAATACAAACCTTCTTTGAGTGTACCCTTAATGTACCTCAACACTCTTTGACCTGCAATCCAATGTTCCTTCCTTGGGCAATGCATGAATTGAGACAAAACCCCTACTGCATATGATAAATCAGGTCTAGTTAAAGTAGCATAGATAAGACTACCAACCAAACTCTGATATTGTCTCATGTCCTTGAATTCTTCACCTCCAAACTTACTCAATTTGTGATTCACCTCCATTGGTGTAGGTGCTACCCTGCAATCATCCATTTTAAACTTGATTAACAAGTTCTTCAAATACCTTTCTTGGGTCACAAATACTCCATGTTGAGTATATGTAATCTCCATGCCCAAGAAGTATGACAAGTCTCCTAAGTCACTTATTTTGAACTCCTTTTCCATTTGCTTCTTGAGTCTTTGTATTCCTTCTTCATCTGTACCTGTAAGGATTATATCATCAACATATATGCACATGTATATGAAACCATTATCACTTGCTTTGACAAGCAAGCTACTATCTGCTTTAGACACCTGAAATCCAAGTTCTTTCAAGAACTTTACAAGTCTATAGTTCCATGCCCTTGGGGCCTGCTTTAAGCCATACAAAGCTCTCTTGAGCTTGCACACATGATCTGGATACCTTTTATCTCTGAACCCTTGAGGTTGCTCCATGAACACATCATCTGAAATATAACCATTCAGAAAAGCATTTTTCACATCAAGTTGACATAACTTCCAACCTTTGCAT